>BLKR01000923.1:0-326836 GCA_011170035.1 Teleogryllus occipitalis
CTCTCACGAAACGCATTAAGTCAAGATTTTCAAATTTAAAGTAATTTGATTATTCGATTCTCGATTTTATTGCAATTGAGAGAAAGTCATATTTTTCTTGCAATACCTTTTTTTTAATTTTGTGAAAAGTGCATTAACTACATCACCCATTATTATCCTATGAAATGAGTGTTCTTCAAAATGGTGTCCTGTGTAATATTAATTTTTGTCGCTTGTAACAATTTATGTGTTTTCTGTATATTTTTTGCTGTCAACATGTTTTCCAAATTACATTTTTTATTTATTTTTACATTTACACATTACATTTCGCATATTTTCCTTTTTAATTGCATATATTACCTAATATATTTACATACATATGTGCATATTTCGCTGTTTGTATTGCATATAAATCACAGCCCTAGTAATGAACTATATTTATCATGAAAAGTCTTAGATTACAGGAAGTTAAAACATCCCTTACATTATTATAAGAAACGTCACCGATTCAGATCGTGTATGTGAACCTCGGTGATTATCTGCAATTGTTGTTTATAAATATTATTTAGTGTTCTATAATTTAAAAACGTTAAAGCAACATTAAAACAAAAAAAACGCACATCCATTTCAAAACACACATTTCATTGCCGTAGAGGTCACGTACAGCCTTTAATTTATATTTTCACCTAAATCTCCTTGTTTCAATAGATGCAATAGTCAAGGGACAACGTGTTTCTTACACATTGTTTTGCACTGCCATCTGAATCTAACCTTGCACTCTCTAGACGCGGTTTAGCAATTCGGTCCACGACTTAATTTTATTGGGGTGAGGGGAGCTTGATCGTGGCTGCGCCCGTCTGTTCGAATAATGTAAGCAGATTCTCCGGAGCTTACGTCAGCTGCCGAGGCAAACTCGGAGCCGCTGACGTACCGTGAGTGACACTTCACCTCTCACCCGCGGGCGCGCCGCCAAATCCCGCTGCCCGGCACAGGTGTTCGCAGGCGGCCGTGATCGGGTCCTTATCGACATGCGAATAGCAGTTTGCATGTATTTAGTTTAGGAAAAACAGGAGATGAACGTTTAGGTCTCCAAGCAGGCTTCCCAAAAACGAAACAAATGACACTTTAAAATAAGAGAAATGATTTGTTATTCTCCAATTAATACTTTATCTTACATGAAAAAAAGTTCATTAGAAAACTAAAAGATTTAAAAACAAAAAAATTAAGCAATACAGTGCGAATTTTTCTACATTGCGGTGTATTTTCAATGTTTTAGATATTCCATGTTTAAAACTCCCCGAAGAGAATGTTCGCTGAGCAGGATCAACGCTAGTGCCTGAACCGTTCCGATGCTTTCTTCAAAATTGATATTTCCCGATCGATGTGCTGGGTCCTGAGAATTTGAATCGAGGTCTTTATTTTTTGTGAAACTTTATATGAAGCGTTAACATTTTCAAACTTTTCTCAAAAATGGTTCCAATTGTTTTGGATTAAGTTTTACGTCAAATAGAGTAAAGGACGCTTAAAACTGGTTCAGGTCTCATTTAATTGAACTCTCTGAATTTTAGAAAGTTGGAAAAGTTAAGAATAATGCGAGAATGTATACGCGATTGTACCGCCATTAGTTGCGCTTTTTTCACAATCGTGTATTAAGCAGGAAAATAAATTGTATGTATGCGCTATCAATGACTTAGCAAAAAAAGTTAGTTTTCGATCAAAGATCATCGGCACAAGTAAAACGGTTTTAATAATGGGTAAAACCTCTATTAGTAAGAAAAAGAAATCTCTATTAGAGAGAGTCGTTGTCTGCTATTTTTGACCCGTTCTTAAATTCCGTGAAAATAAAGACTGTGTTGTGTTCTTAAATTTCGTGGAACTAACATTGTTATTGTACCGTATTCTGTTCGAATGGCTAAATGTGCGTGTGTACTAGCGTATTGTCGATTTTACACAGTTGATAAGTATCAATTGCGAAGAAAGGTTCGGCACGTACTCCAAATGTTAAAACGAAAAAATTTTGTCGTTAAGTGATAAACCTAAAGTACTGAATGCATTGGAGAGCGGTAAATCGCGAAATACAGAGCGAGTCTGGTTTACCAGAATCCACCTTCTATAAAATTATAAAATC
This sequence comes from Teleogryllus occipitalis, assembly GCA_011170035.1. Classification (NCBI taxonomy): domain Eukaryota; kingdom Metazoa; phylum Arthropoda; class Insecta; order Orthoptera; family Gryllidae; genus Teleogryllus; species Teleogryllus occipitalis. Next base: position 2,108 of record BLKR01000923.1, read on the forward strand.
AAAAGATTCTCTAAAGTCTCAGTGTTCTGAGGGACACGAAAACATTACGAGGTATCGACTTTCCGAATTTCACAACATTGGAAAGTGCCTTTTAGAATGGATAAAACAAACGCTTGATAAGAATATTCTGATGAATGAAACGTTGTTGAAAGATAAATCTAAAGACTTTGCTACAAAACTGGGAAAGCAGAACTTTTCAGCTAGTAATGACTGGTTAGAGGGTTTTAAAAAGCGGCATGATAATGCACCTGCCTTTATACACCCGCCAACCCACATTTTTAATGCTTCTTTATGGACATGAATATTCCCAGATATTCTCAAAAGAGCAAAAATTTAAAATTACCGGTCAGTTTCTCTTTTGTCAGTTTTGTCTAAAACATTACTAAGGCTTTTATAAACGCAAATGGAAACTTTTCTTATGAAAAACGAAGCGTTTTCAGACCCGCAACACGATTTTAGAAAATCAAAATCAACGGAAAGTGCCATTTTTTAAAGATGTTATTTCATCAATGGACCAAATAATATTTTTAGATCTTTCGAAAGCCTTTGATGTTATTGACCATAACATCTTACTCTCAAAATTATCTTCATGTAAAATTCGTGGTATTGCTCTAGATGGGATGATCTTTAACATCGATCTCAAAGAGTAGAAATACCGTTCTGACAGGAAACGGCACTATTTACTTATCTTTCCAATTCTTTGCTCATTGAGCATGGGATCCTACAAGGTTCGATCTTAGGTCCTATCTTCTTTCTGTTTTACGTAAACGATAAATCCTCGTCTATTAAAAATGGAAGAACAGTTCTGTTTGCTGATTACACGAATGTTTTTTGCAAAAAAATAAACAATAAATAGTACGATTTCAGAAGTTGCAAATTGTTTTTGTAATAAAAATTAATAGTTAACGAAGGAAAAACGGATTCAATGCAATTTTGCCTTTCAAATTAGCAATCGCGTGCTCCACTGAAAATGAACAGTGTGAATTTGCTGATGTTAAGGTAACAACATTTCTATGTCTCTCAATTCAGTCAAACCTCAAATGGAATGCACGTATAACAGAATTAAACAGTAAATTAAGTTCATTATGTTACGCACTTAGGATTCTTTCAAATTCTGTCAGCCTTATTGCAGCTCGTTGCGTGTATTTTGCAAATGTATATTCCCGCCGTATATATACGGCATTATATTCTGGATAAGCTCATCCTTTAGTACCCAGACATTTAGATTGCAAAAGAAAATTATCCGAATAATGAAATAACGCCATCCACCTGATTCCTGCAAGCCTCTTTTCATTGAGTTTGGAAACTAACCATTACCTTGCCTATTTATTTATGAATCTGTAATATTTGTCAAAACTGACTTGCTTAACGGTGGCATATATTTTCATGTTATACTGATATTTATAATTACTAGGAGCCCGCGAAACTTTCATCCCATCCTCTTTCTAAAAGTGTATAGCAAACACAAGTAGTATCAGTACCTTAAATAATAAAAATATTTTTTTACAAATTTAATTTTATCAGTCTGTAAATAATAACCAATAGGGGAGAAATATGCCTTTATTATTTAATTGTATGAAATTAAAACTGTTATAAAACCTAAATGAATTGTTTACCTTCATTGATTTAGAAACACGCTTACATAAGTTACCGAAGCAGAAAAAATCGTTCTCAAAAATGCCGTTTTTAATCTTTTATTGTATCAAATATCGCAAAGTATCCGAGAAAATATGAAGTAATTAATGTTTCTTACAATCGCAAAACCTTCAGCCTAAAAGCACAGACAGAAATTTCCTCAGTACTTTAATGTAAATTACTTTAAAATAATTATCATGAACGCATATCTATATATTTAAAAAAATAAGGTATTCTGCCATGGCTTCGTTTAGAGCTTCTATTGAACCAATTGTTGTATTTTTTCTTTTAAATGAAAGAATATGATCCCTAGATGTGTTATCAGAAATTGTTTGTGTTGATTCACCAACATTTACGGAGTAAATTAATTAATTAAATCATTCTTTAATAGTACGCTTATCAATAGTCAATTGTTTTCTTTCAAAGGGTGGCAGTTTCAAAATCGATATACATGAATCCATAGATGCGAGTCCACGCTGCTTGATGTTTTGTTTTGATTGTTGAGATTTGTTTACAATTCGTCAAGGTTTTGTTTCAGTGTAATAATTGCATTGTGGTGTTGACAGTTTGCATGTATTTGCTTCTGTGGTGTATTTTGTAGAGAACATTCGCACAGTGGGTTTTGCTCGGTTGTAATACTTTAGTGAAGTTGTTTACAGGTTATGTCGAATTCCGAATCGTTGTCCACGCGCCCCAAAAGACGCAAATGTACATTAACTGAACGTAGGGAAAGAGAAAGTCAGCGTAGGTGTCGTGAAAGTGAGGTCATTTCGTTTTCTATTGGGTCATTGTCTATGAAATGTCAGTTTTGTTCTGCTTTGTACTTTCCATGTGAGAGAAATTCTGCAAACGATTTACTCTGTGTTGCTTAAATGGGAAAATAAGTATACCTTCGAGCAATATAGCAGAAGAAATCAAACAGTTGTTTATAGGAGATGATGACACATCAAAAAACTTTAGAAATAATATCCTTCAGTATAATAGTGCTATATCTTTTATGCCGATATTGCGTTGCCATCTGGTCATGGGTCATACGTGTTCAAAATTTTGGGAACTCATCACAGAATATCTTCGTTATACCCTCAAGATCCAAACAATGCAATATATTGTGAACATTAGTCTGGGTACAGTATTTTACATTTATCTCAGATCTCACCGTCAAATTTTGACGGGTTCTCACTAGTTAAATTTAATGTACACAAGTACATTAGGATGCAAGAGTCAAATCTTTAAGGTCATATATGGAAGGAAGGAATGACTGATCACGATGGACTCGCGATAATGAATATACGATACAAATGATGAGAGGCAAGGGAACCGGAAAAAACTCTACATTAAATCTACACTGATTTTCTTCTTCTTCTTTTTCTTCTTCTTCTTCTTCTTCTTCTTCTTCTTCTACATGAAGAATTAGGCTTGAAGGTCTGTTCCGTCCTCTTCAACATTATCACCAATCCACCGGGTCTTTGGTCTTCAACTCTTCTTCTGTCAGCTAGTGCATAATTTATTTTTTGTTTAGGAAGTCGGACGTCGTTCATTCTCACAATATAGGCGTACCAATTTACTTTCTGTTTTTCGACTCTTTCTAAGAGGTTAAATATATTTAGTTCCTCATCATTTGTATTATACCCACATTATTTCTTATGATCTAATAAAGTATAGTTAGCAACAATTCACAGGCACTTACAATTAAATTTAATATACACATATATTAAGCTCTTTTCAACGTACAAGGCTACATTGTTGCATGTACAATACACTAATCTACATTATATTTAACAAGATTTCTGACAGAGTGGGCCCTCTTTTACCTGTGCCCGCCCGCATTGCGGGTTGGAACGTTACGCCATTGCTGGGCCCGAAGGCAGGCGCCTCCGCGGCCACTGGTCGCCGGGCGCTGCGTGCGTGCGTGCGTGCGTATGGGAGGGGGAGGGGGCGGTGGCGGCGCGTGCGCCCGCGGCGCGGCGGCGGCGGCAGCTGTAAACACGGCTATTAGCGCGCGAGGCGCGAGGCGGCGTGTCTGCCCGCGGGCGCCGCCCGGCGGAAGCCCCCGCGCCGCCGCCAAGATGGCCGACCCCGCTGGAGACTTCGATGCGCGGACAGCGACGAACCCTTTCGCTCTCGCTGTGTTATCCCCGCACGTTTTCTTGAGCCCTCTTATAGCTGGATGCGTGAGGAGTGGGGGGTTTGATTAGTTCGTTTACAGGACTACTATATGAAATGTGTAGCTTGATTTTCGATGCAAGTTGGTTTCTATTACCCGGGAGCAAACATCTATGGTTATCAGAATTTGTCAACAAAGCTTGTTGCTATCATTTATTCTGAATTCAACTAATGTTAGTAAAGGAGTGGAGATAGGTCTGCCGGGGTTCATAAAAACGTGCGCGTATAATACCATCATGGGGGTTGACTCCATTGCACCTTATCATTTGTGCCTTTAGTTCCAACATCGGCTGGCGCTATGTAATCGGCTGCCGTAAGGCGTCGGACTTCCACATGGAAGTCCGACGCCTTCTGGGAGCCCCCAGCCGTCCCGGGACAATCGGGCGGGCACACGACTGCGGCTTACGGCAGCTGATACAGCGCCAGCCGATGTTAGAACTGAAACCAGGCAGAAACCTAGTAGAGATTTTCGTATTATTCAGCGGATTCGGTGGTATAACGGTCAGCGTACCGGACTGTTGTATCTGAGTTTGCGGGTTCAAACCTGATCGAAGCCGTTTTAAGGGCGAAAATTCGTACGCCTTCCTTCGGAGGAGAAGTAAAGCCGGCTGTCCCATGAAGTAGATTTGCTGCATGTTAAAGATCCTCAAGCCTAAAAGAAGCCTCTGAGCGAAATTGAGATCCGCCTGTTTCGTCGCCCAAGATAATACTTCCTTTCTCCGCTAGGTGGTGAAAGGAGCGTAGCGAAATTTGCGTGCTTAGACGGAAGAGCGGGCCTGATGGCCCGAGTCTTGCCACGTAAAGTAAGGCATTAACTTAACTTAACTTATTATTGACAAGGTTACGGAATTGTGCCAAAATTCTATCTTAAAATTTTGATGGATATACTTAGTTTGGATGGTGTTGATTCGAAAGTTGCTTTGGGAGTTGGCGATGAAAGTTTGTTTTTTCGGTAACTTCTGCATGTCCATCACTCCCACTCTACATCACTCTGTGTCTGTATACAACACTAGTTTCTAAACACGTTAACGGATTTTTTCTCAAAAGATGAGTGTCAATATTGTTGAACAACTTCAAGTTAAAGTGAAATATGTTTGTACGGGGAGAAAAAGTTTATCAATTTCTTTTTCAAAATTTTCTCAAAATATACTGCATTTTATCTTAAATTTGATCAATAAAAATATTTAATATGGCGGAAGTTTCATGTCTATTCAATTTCAAATGTTTGAATAAGTTCAATTTCACTACAACAATCTTGTGAAATTTTATCCCATTAGATATTATTTTCTTGATACAATAGTTTCTACAACATTAATGTCACGTCATATAGTGTGTTGTGGATTGCATGTGCACCTTCTTTTCCCCTTTATCACAATATGAGACCTTCTAAGTGTTTGTCTCAAATCTATTTGATGCAGGGCAATTCTTTATGTATTTACTTACTTTTGTGTTCAGGGTTTCTTCTAATTGGGAACAAAACCGACCTCTTTTCTCGATGTATTACGTAGGAAGAGTTTATTTATGCGAGAAGTAGCTGAAATATATATAGTAGAGAGAAAATTTCAATACAATTTCTGTATTTTTACGCAACCGTAACAAATAATACGAGACATGATTATGATTTCCATAAACTAAGAACCAACAAAAATCTCAACTGCAAAGATCAAGTGATACTTTCTAGAATCAGATCTGAACACACCAAGCTAACTCACTCACATCTGTTAAATAAGACAGCTCCCTTAAAATGTGTATCATGCAACGGACAACTGCCAATTGTCCATATTCTTCAGTCATGCACAAAATATATCCATGAACGCCAATCACTTTTACAGACTGATTCTCCCAATTCTACAGACTGATAATCTTGAAAATATTTTATGGTGATATTGTGACAATGATTTACAGGAAAATTATTAACATTGTAAAATATTAAAAATGTATAAAGACTTATAAATCTGTCAATTGTCCAATTGGAAATTACTATTTAATTCTAGTTTAAATTGTATTTTCACTATGTAATTTCAATCCTGTACTAATTGTAGTATATCATGTATATTTGCAGTCGCGAATAACCTTGTCGTTGATGCGACTTTAAATAAAATAAATAAAGGAAAACTACGATACAGTTTCAACTGTGGCGTAGCACCTCTAGTTTTGAACGTCAACAGTTGAAATTCGCTTCTATGAGTCATCAGTCGTCCAACTCTATCACTCAGGCCAAATTATTTGCTAGTAGAGTGCGTCATGAAAAATATACCAAAATAAAAACATTTACTTATTCAAAATCCGGTATTTTTAAACCTTTATATCACCGAACATGGAGATATCGAAATCCAAGCAGCAAGTCCTGAAAATCGTGTTGATATATCATAGTGTTTATTTTCCTAATAAACATTCCACCACTTCCTCTAAATAAAAACATTTTACTTTCCGAACAATAAAAAACAGTGAATTTTGACAGAAATGAAACAATTTGAACATAATTTCAATAGAGTTTATGTATATAAACTTAAAATATTTCTTGAAATTAAATCTTCACATTTAAATTACATAACATTTTTCCTGCGAATTTTTCGTTTTCCCTCTGATTTTGTAAGGCTGGGGTGCAATAATCAGAAATTAAACAATCGCTCTCCATTACCTTCGAAAGATTTACAATCTCGTGCTAGATTGAACAATTTAAATAACGACTTCTAATTTCGTATTATTAAATATCAATTATATCTAAAAGGTTTTGTGCATAAAATGCTTTTATTTAAACATTGAACTTAATTTGTTCACTTTTTAGAGTGTTTAAATAAGTTATTACAAGTAAAACTATTAATGAACCTAGTATTCAATTTGTTAATATTGTGTGAAGTTTGAAAGACGTTGAATATAAATTTGTTTTATTAAAAGAGATAATTACTTGGAATTTGTTTATTTCATAAAATGACTGATTTATTTAAATTATAAAATTTCGTTCCCTGTTTATTTAAAAAAAACTGTAATAAGTTTTACATTATTAATATCATTTTAGGTGTAATATAGCGTGTTAAAAAAGTTTATTCCTTAAAGAGGGATCAAAAATCAAAATTCAAATTTCGTGTGGATACAGTTTGCTTGTTCTACACCAAGAATGGTGTAAATGTAAGCTTATATTTTGTTGATTTCGACATATAACTGCAAATTTGTTTGTAGCAAGTCTCGGGACTTGACTAGCGATTAGCATCTCATCTTAAAGGAACTGTTATTTCGCATGGGCAAATTCTTAATAGGTTGAAGATTATTTTTTGTAGTGGGAACAGACCCTTCTTCACGTCTTAGCGTTGATAGAATGATCGCCATTCTGTAGATCAATGTCTCGGTATTTGAAAATGATTTTTGGAGGTTTTACAAACAAAGCGATGTGTCATCTATGTTAAGATTCAGCATTTACCTTTTACATAAATAATTTAAATGAGTTCTCCTTTCTTACAAACCCAACTATTTTCTGAAACTCCTATATCTTCTGACAGCAACTGAACTCTGCCCCATGTGGCAACTTGCCCAGCCTTGCAAAGAGGTGGTCATAAATCTTGAATTTGAAATAGTGAGTAGTATAATTTATACGAACTATCTTTTTGCTTATGGAGTGTTACCTTTAACGAATATATCTGGTTGATACCTCTCGCTGGCATTTATTTCGAGGTTTATTTTTTCCTTTCCTCCAGACCACTTGCACATTCTCTTCTCAATTAGTGAATTTAATGCATCACCACATCAACAGGAAAGTGATTCTTACAATTTGGATGTATTATTTCGTGAGATAAGTGACTGTCCACATATTTGTTGAATGTTAGTGGGCTTATGTCAAAAAACTAATTTGGTCTTTTTGCTCATTAATAAAATTACATAACATTTAAATTTTGAACAAACCGCGGGATGTAAGAAGCAGTAAACTATATTTATTTACCATTCGTCTTCAACGAAGAAAGCATAATCTGTAAGCAAAAGATAAGTTCTTTTCTGTCTCATCACCTTCCGTTCTTCTTATCGCTTGCAAGAATTGTATTGTAGACTTGTACACTAACTTTCGCTTTCGTGGAAGCTCGTCTTTAGAACGAGTTGTAATTCCGCCTGAAAGCAGAGCCATCCGCAGATGCAAATGCAAGCGTGGATGGTGCTCGTCTATGACCTCATACCAATGGGTGGTACTCGAAGCCGCCACCATGATCTAGTAGTTGCCAGCAACGTAAAGAATATACTTTCTTGAATTTGCTTTCGCATGTGCCTCGCCTTCATCGCCAACTCCCTTTCCTATTCTTCACTGGAGGATGTTTGGGAGAGATAGAAGTTGCAGTACAACTTGCCTCCACTGTACTTAATAGCGGAGTGGGAATCCCGAATAGCAGGTATAGTCAGTGAGAAGAGCATTAAAAAAAAGCTAATGCGAAGTTGCTATCATTGAATTGTTCCGGATTTACTGCTGTATACTTTATTTCTCTCTTTAGTCACGAATCCGGCTTGTGATGTCACATTTCCTTTTATTGGTCATGCAGATGTTTTTGCTTCATTGTTTTATTATCGAGCACTATATTGTGATTTAGTTTTCATATGAACTTTAATTATCTATTATCATAGTGACATTATGAAAGTAAATTAATTAGAATTTGTTATATGTCGATTAAATACATTTAGTTGGGAGACACATTTAAATGTGTCGTCAGTAGAAGGTTATCTCGTTTGTAAGCACATAAAAGAATTTCCCAAACAGTTTCATTCATTGGCCCCTTTTAAGAGAATTGTTTGCCTCATCAGCCTCTTTACGATTTCTCTAGAATATGTAGCATCCGCAATAATAACACAAAGAATTGCATATTAATGTCGTAGATATAATTTCTTACACCAATATTCTCGTAAAAATCTAGATTTTTTATTTATCAAAGACGTTTCCGCTTTCGAGTTTTTAATCTTCATTGAAATGCAATGGTTACAAAACGTGTGGTTTTTAGGAACTGGCCATGACATTCTTCCAGTAAGTTTTGCGGAGAGTACTTTCTTGCGCGACAGAGAATCGTTGTCAACGCTTAGTTACAATTTCTTGAGTTTTTCGAATTTCCTAATTTCTTCTTTCCTGAGGATGAGAGACTAGTACGAACGAAGAGGAGCGAATTCGTAATTTATAATCATACGTTTTGTTGCTTTATATCAGTAAACAGTTAAGTTAATTAATATTTTGTTGTAATCAATGCAATATTAAATGTATTGATAAGTAAGCTGTTTATTTTGGGCTATTGACCTCCAATAGACCCCTTGATCATCATTGGCCCCTTTCAACATTTCATCGACCCCTAGGAGGTCTGTACCGCCCCGTTGAGAACCTCTGATATATAAGGAAATGCCAGTATCTTTGCCACGGAAACATCTAGAAGGAAATATTTGACGAAGTGAATAGTAAACAAATCTACCCTATTGTTTTGCGAAACTACGGGGAAAGAATACTAATAGGCTTGTGAAAGGTTCGTTGAAATTTAGTTAGTTCTACTGTTAATAAATGATACCAAGGATTAAACTGTAAGAAAAGTGTCATAAAATGCCTGCACTCATTTAATGCCTTTTAAAGTAGTAATTATAACTAAACACTCTGGATTTTCATGCAGTAAAAACAACTTAACGTGCAAAAACATGGAACAAAAAATATCAAAACTTCGTAAACCGTGTTACATAGCCTATAAACTCCAGTTAAACCACTTATCAACTTATTTTACAATTTGGATGCAAAATTTATGATGAATAAAATATTATGATTTTATTTTTATAACGTGTACATTTTGTTTTCGCTCCCACGTAAGGTCAAATTTGACTCGCACATGCAGTCTCATGTAGGTAAGTTCAGCGAAGACTGACAAAGCGAATACATGGCATGCAATATTCTTGCCTGCATGGTTGCAAGGGACTTTCACTTTTGACTAATAACCTTTGGCGGGCCACAATATATTGTATCGTGAGACGCCAGTTGGACAACCCTGGTGTAGACGGTCAGCTTGTAGGACTACAAAATGCAGAATTGATACGTACTAAACGAATCTTGAGTTTCACAGACTCCGAGAATGCACTGTCGGGTTAAGTCATAAAAACTTTCTTCTTTAATGAAACCTTTAAAAAGGTAAATTAAAACAAGTTGATAGTATAAGACTGATATTGTGTGCTATTTAACTATGAATCTTGCAAAAATGGTACAGTAATACCCCAAAATGCGCAATTTTCTGATATTTTTTACCCAAAACGAGCATTTTCGTGCAGTAACCCTATAAACGTGCAATTTCGTGCAAAATAAAACAAGTACTAAAAATCACGTCCATTTCATGATTCAAATTTCGGTCAAGGTCCATCCAATTTCAAGTTCGAAAAGAAAAAAATGTAGTTACATGGGAATATAGTATTTAATTATGACAGTTGAAATGATATTTCCTTTGTTTGTTTTCCTAGCGTGAGTTCCGCAAGATCGCGGCGTTTTCCCACATGACGCCCCAGTCCGGATGATACCATGGAGAAAGGGTTTCTGGAAGGGAAGAAAGGATTTCGAGCGCTCCGTGACCCGTTCTGCAGGATGTTGCTCTGCCATTCGCCTGGAAGTAATCAGGTAAGCCTCTGATTGGATCAGTCCGCCAACGAATTAGATTGCGGGAAGCGCCACAAGTTGCCAGTCAGGAAATTTCTGGCACTTTGCCGGAAGCGAACCGCCGGACCTCTCAATGAATGGTACACTCCAACTTTCATGATCGCCACTATCTGCATTCAACTGCTGAAACTCTCATATTTATTATTTATTTACTTGTTTATTTTTTTCAGCTTAATGAACAATTTGTCCAAGTGCGTTCACAAAGAAATGGTAACGCAAATTGCATCTCAAACACATGTCACAATTGTTCAAAGTATATTCAAGTTCACATGAAGAACATTTCATATTATTATAAGAGAATCAAAATTAATTTTGCGAAACAACTTTCTTGTGATGTCTCGAGTATTTGGTTCTGTGCGAGAAAACGGTGGTCGGCTGTTCCGTTGACCGCTACCTCAACATGATTCTCTTTCTCTCCGATTGGCTGATTGTGTGATGGCGCAATCTTTCGTGCCGTAAAATGTTAATACATCATTTGTGCCCTAAAATGCCCCTTTATGAACGATTTCTTGCAACAGAAAAGGTCATTTATAATGCTGGTGTAAAACAAACTCATTTTCATTCCTTTAATAGAAACGCGAGTCTATGGTTTTGATTTTTAATGATATACCTTTCATGCGAACTGATTTATCAAATAGTGTAATTTATGAAGTTTAGGATACGCATTTTTTCTGGTCGAAAAAAGTTGATTTTACTTTGAAAAAATTATTCGCGAAAGAAATGTGCATGCAATAAATATTACTATATAACATGATAATTAAACACTAACTTAAGACGTATTGTAACTAATAAATTTCAAAGAAAAAGGCATAAACATTACTAAGTTCACGCGTATGAGCAGGCAATAGAACCGTTGTCGCTTACAAAAAAAACCTATTGTGCCATCATGGGTGTTCTCATCGCCTTGGTACCGCTTTTCAATGTTCTTAATGTCTTCTTTAAAGCTCTAACCCTTCACTCACTGCTCCCACTGCTCCCTTGGAAAGCGTTCTAAAGTGAAGGAAATGCACTTTTAGACTCACATTACTTGCTAAGGTTTCATATTTTTCAGCGTATTACTTATGTGATGCTGATAGTTTGGAGCTTCATTACTTTCCAAAACACAAGAACTACTTCTTTGAAACCAATCCAAGCTTCCCTTTCTGGAGGTGTAATGCATGCTTTAACATCTTCAGTTTTAGTTAGCTCCCTAATCTACGGCACTTCAAAGGCACCTTCTTTGACTTTTCCTTCTGAGAATGCGGGAAACTTGTTGGTACTTACAACAACTTCCATTTTATACAATGCCTTAGTAAAGTACTTCAGTAATCCCAGTTTAATATGTAAGGGAGGTAATATCTTTTTGAGAGAATCAATTGGTATGTTTCTTACAATATTCTAGGAACACGATATCAGTGTGTTCCTTCCAGGTCATTCCCGTGTTGTCCAATAATTCTATGTCCCATATATAAATGCGACATGTTAACAAGATGTTTCTTTAATTTCGTACATAGTCTACAACGATAAACTTTGTTTTGAGGGTGACTTATTCTTTGAGCTTCCTATCATGTACCTACAATAAGAAAATTCAAGTTGCAGTGTATGAGAGAATATTAAAGTGAGCGACTGAATATTCCCGGGCTTGGCAGATTGTTTTCTTTCAGCCGTGAAGCTAGAACTTCAGAAGAACTAAAAATGTGGCCGAATCATTCAGTTCATTTTGAATCAAAGGTTTGTCCTCAGATCTTTTTAAATCAGATTCTTGAGCTGACTCGACTGGCATTGAACTTGAATCAGAATTCAGTATCTGAAAGCTCGAAGACTGTTGCCGTATAGAAATGTCAATGCTATGTGGCACGAGTATAATTCTTCTAGAAGACTTCCAACCAGGATAAATCATTCCTTGTTAGTTCTTTGTTGTGAATATTTTTACTAGGCTGATAAAAATAACCATGTCGTTGGTTCTTTGGCTCGCGTCGTGCCATAAGGACTCCTTTGACAAGTTTCTTAAACTCTGCAACACAAATACTGCACACTTGAAAACAGGTTTACGATTTATTCTGATCCCCCAAGATTCATTACAAAAGAAAAGTTATGAACACTTTGAACAAATAGATTTGTTTACTGTAATATACTAAGTGAAAAATCAGTTACTGATTTTAAATCGTTGTATAATAGGCCAAAAGTAAGGTCTTATTGGGATTCAGGATATCAACGTACGTATTAAACAAATGTCCAAGTGAAAAAAGGAAAATCCATGTTGACCTGCATAATTACTCACCGAAAGAAATCACTTTATCTGTTGAAGGATAAAAAAATCAAAATTAGAACTTACCTCTTTACTTATTATTTATTCTTCTTTATATTTGAAATAACTTAATTGCTTCCATATTTTTCTAAATTGGCCAATTCGAAATATTTGCTTAAATCGTAATTGTGAATTGGTATATTATTTAATATCATTTATTAATCTCATTCTAAGTGGCGTGGGGAACTTCCCTACGTTACGTAGGAAGCCTTTGCCCTACTAGGGATGATTGGGCTTGTAATAATAATAATAATAATAATAATAATAATAATAATAATAATAATAATAATAATAATAATAATAATAATAATAATAAATATAATTATACTATTATTTATAGATAAAGTTACAATGGTTCTGCAGGTTTGGTTCCACAAATTTAAAAAGTGACACAGTTCCTTTGACAGTTAACTGAACTCTAGTGCATGTACTTACTGTACCAATTTGTTAAGCGCCTATGACATTATTACTACAAATCAGTTTATGTGCACATTTTGGCATTCACACGTAAAGCCAGGTGATATTTTCTAGAGAGAAATGGCGAGACCTGATAAGAAAGCATCGTTGTCGCTGGAACATATGTTACCTGGCCACGATGAATGTATTTCCAGGCCGATGGCGCGGCAGGATGCTGCAGCGCCGAGGACATATTTCGCGCCGCCACTTAGCCCGTTGCCCGTGGCGCTCCCCGCGGCCTTAAAAGGCAACGCGCACGCGGCGCCTCGCGGCCTCTCGCACGCGAGCGCCTGCCGGGAGACGCCCGGATCAACGGAGCCCACACGCAGCAGCCCCGAGAAGGGCACTCAGAGCTAGTGAGGGCAAATTGTACGAAAACATCGATACATAGATGTATCGATACATCGCTAAAGGGTTTCGACGACATTGACAAAAAAAATTCGACGTTTTAAATATTGACCAAATAAACTTGCTATTTTCTATCCAGTTTTAATTACAGTACGTAAATGGGATATATGGGACCAACAAGGTCTATAACTCATTTTTCCATAAAAGGGAAGTTAGAATCCATTTATTTTAATTTCGCGAAATATCTTCCAAACATTCATAACAACAAACACTATGATCTGGGCTGTCCGGGTGACGCCGCGTCGAAGGCTGGGGTGCCGACGTTTCGACCGATATATCGCGGTCCTCAGGCAGTACAGCCCTGAAGAGGACCGCGATATGTCGGTCGAAACGTCGGCACCCCAGCCTTCGACGCGGCGTCACCCGGACAGCCCAGATCATGACTCTGGCCGCGGAAGCCTACGATATCAACAAACACTATCAAATATAAATTATTGACTTACCTACTCGACAACTGGAATTAGCAGATAAATTCCACGGAGTTCTTTTCACTGAATCGTGTGATCGATATTGCTTTATAAAAGAACTTGTATGTTTTGGCAACAAAATATTGATGTGAAGAAAACATCGAAAGCAAAATATGGATGTTAATATACCGATTTTTCTGGTGGAAAACATCGATGTTTCAAAAACATAAGTTATGTTTTGCCATCCCTACTCGGCGCTCGCAAGGTTCCAACGGGCTTCAGACTGGGAGAGATGGCTCAGGGCATCAACTGATGCCATTGCAGTGCCTCTGACCGGGAGGTTCTTGATTCGAGTCCCAACGGTGCCAGGATTTTCGACACTACCTTGTCAGCGAGGTCGAAATTAGTCGCTGTCTGAAGGAGAATTCTAGCGGCCGGCTGCTCTGATCGGTAGTTTTCCATGGTTTCTACGATCAACACCAGGCGAATGCCGGAGCAGTACCCTACCAAACGGGTCACAGACCGTCCGCGATCTTTTCTTCCTCTTCCTTGTCCTATCTGCAACCCTTACACTCAATTATACTTACATGCCATACACTACCACACATTTAGGGAGACCAGTTGGGAGCAGCTTAGAATATGTCGCGGCTGGGGTGGTGCCCCGTTGGTGGGAGATGCGTGGTTCGGAAAAAACCCGCAAGCCGAACTGTTGGTTGGCGTCGGATCTCTCCGTCCAGTTGAGAAAGATCGCCACCCTCCGCAATAAAAAAAACATGCAAGGGAACCTTAGCAGTTGACGCGCCCGGAATCAGTAATCAATCAATCAATCAATCAATCAAGTTAGAATGTGTTTGACACTTTGTCGCCACGTGGTAATGCCAGTGCCGCAAACTAAACAAGAGCAAATCAGAAGATTTCGGCATTTGCACAGTGTTGTCACATAGAGCAAGTGAATTGCATGTCTCTATTGTCGCAATTTATCAATCAATCAATCACACATTGATCTTGCGCTATTTATCACCCAAGCATTTACTCAGTATATTTTCCTTGATTTCAAGAGGGTTAATAGGTTTAATAGCCAGGAGAGGTGCTTGTTTTATCTCATTACCCTTAAAATATCTCCAAATATAGATTATCAAAATTTTCTTAAGAGAACCTATTAATACTCTCCTTATCTCCTATTTACAGATTACAATGTTTTAAGCAAAAGAAAAATTAATAGAATATTTTATTAAATTATGTTAACGAAAATAAACAAAAATTTACAAAACGCTCACACGAATATCACACCAAACGTTCAGATACACCTCTCTTAACTGAACCAAAAACCTTCACTCCCACAGAGTATAATAATAGGTTTAATTTTTTCTTTATTATTCTACTTCATTATCATTTATCTTATATATTTATTTATTTAAGTCTATACAATATTATTAATAAAAAATCTCGTTACTGCAAACCCTAATCAATTAAAATTTAAATTAAAAACTTAATACAAAAGGATATTTTTAATTTGCCTGTTTTTAGAACTTTACAAGTTACTTACAACTTATATTTAGTGTAAACTAGTATTTAGTAAGTCATTTCTCGTAGTAATTTTGTTTTAATATTTATGTTATTATTAAATTATGTTGTTTTTTATATTGTAACATTTTTGTAATATTTTTTTTTGTATTTTATATTTTAATGCCGTGAGGAGCGGGTAAAGAAGTTTCGTGATGTATTTTAAACCGACATTGAAAGGGGGCAGTTGTTGAGCGTGTATTACACGTCAAACACTTCGGTCTTCTCGTCCAACTGTTCACCACGTTCTGATTTTAGTTGTTCCTTGATTCTTCACCCACATCTTCATTTACTCCACGTCACACTCCTCAACATCGCCTACATCCATCGTCACCTTCGTTTCCTCATAGTTTTCATTTTCTGTTGTTCAGTGGAGAAGAATCATGTGTAAAATGGTCATACCATGAAACTATAGAACTTAAGCCTCGTAATAATAATAATAATAATAATAATAGTAATTATTATTATTATTATTATTATTATTATTATTATTATTATTATTATTATTACTGTTATTATTTAATTTGGAAATATTTTTTCTTTTCTTTTCAGTGTTTCATCTTTTTTAGTGCTCAATTAATACTTACTACAGGAGAAGGATTTGTTAAAAACCATAGACATTTATTACAAGTCAATATTTTATTCACAAGAATGTGTTTGATAGTTTGAATTTTCTACTGGAGCTTCAATGAAAAAGAATGCACTACATTTTAATCGCCTACAATAATTCATTGACCTTTAGTTAAACATAAATATCACTGTAAGATTTAACCAAAAACCTCATATTAGGTGTATAGATGGAAACAGGATGCCAATAGAAAATTGTCACAAAAAATGTACTTTTGCGAAATGTCTTACAATAGTTTGCGAGGGTTGTGCATTCCCACGTTGTTTGACATAAACTTTACGGCATCATTTCTCCAACACCGAAGGAAGAACACGAAAAGTCTGTTAGAGTATATTATCTAAGCTTTTAGGAAAAAATGCAATATGAACATACCGCTCAGAAAGGCACACTTGCTTAGTAGCGACTATTAGATTTATATGACGTGTCCGTGTAACTTACAGGCTTTTATCTCACACCCCAAAAGAGCTCAGTTTAAAATAGAATTCCAAATTTGCTTTTCCAAAGTTATCAGACATTCCACGATACCACAGTGTCTTTGAAAAACTTAGCGCTTTAGAAATTTAGATTTCAAATGTTTTTCTACAAAATTAAACTCCTTTTATATTCAATTCTTTATATCAAATGAGGGAATAATAGAAAATATTAGCCTCTTTGTTTATTGTTAGTGTTTCTCTATTGATAATTAATTATTTTAATATTAATTCATCTCTTGATAAACTACTTATAAAAAGGTAAGTCTAAATTACTACATTCTATATGAAATGCGAAAAAATTTGAAAACTGAAAAACTTTGAAAACTAATAAAAAATGTTAATACTAGTATTCCATAAAATACTCGTAGACGGTCCTCGACTAGGGCATTAATAAATATCTTCAAAATATATTTTAAGTGTATGGAAATGAAGATATTAAAATATAATTAGGATTCTCTAATATTCCAAGTACCTAGAACCGATAGGTGTTTTATTATACTTTTATTCCATTTATTATTAAATATTTTATGTATTACTAAACATTTTAACCATAAAAAGTTATTTTTAGAAGCCTTCAAAGAAAGTAAAGCATTAAAGTCTGAAGACGAGGGAATACCTAATATTGAAATGTATATTGAATAATCTTAGTGATCTATTTTTATCAAACACTAGAAATTCCATCTACAATTTTGGTACAATAAGATAATATTTAAGAAAAGAATATCAGTATAAATCAATTAAGTATGTAGAAAAGGGACAAAGTCATCAAATAAATTATTTCATAAAATAATGTAAAAAAGTATAAAAAGCAAATATAAAGTAGTACATACAACCAATCAACAGTAAAAGCAAATTATAAAAGACAAGTATGTACTTAGTGAATTAAAATTGAAAATTGCGTTTGAGAGTTACAATAAATTTGGTAGTGGCACCGTCAAAACATTCAATGTTGCACAAATTGTTGGCCTCACATGCCACTCTGTTGAAGACTTCTTAGACAAGGATCTTAGTCCTGCAGTACAGTGGGAGAGATTTCTCGTAGTTTCGGCTTCTGCTATGCGAAGCATGAAAGCAGAGCTTCCATAAAATGTCAGGATATTGGGTGGTTCCAGTAAATAAGATCTGGAGGAAAATCATCATAAAATAATCTCATGTCTGTTAATTTCGGTATCTTCAACGAATTACGAAGAAAACTAAGAACGTCATCACAATAGTGATCAATTTTTGACATCCAAGTGGCGTTCAAGAAAGCAAACTGATGCAGAAACCTGTTCTGGACTCTCTCCAGGGTCAACAATGTTTCACTAATATGAGGATTTCCCACAATCGAGGCATATTTCAGAATGGCTCTTATCAGTGAAGAGAATAGCAGTTAGTGGGTTTCTATACTACAAAAGTTTGATATACTACGAATCAGGAAGCCAAACATTTTCTTGGCCTTACCACGAGTTAGATCAATGTATGAAAAAGTCTAAGCGAGAGTCAAATGTATTTTTCAGGTCGACAATGTTGTCCTTTCAGTGGTTCACCATCGATGGTCTTGATATATGGAACAGTTTGACGTTTCCTTGTATAGCTAACAACGCTAACAACGCAGCATATGCCAAATACTCAGCGACATGTCATTGTTCACGCACCAGTCCATCAGAGATGACAGGTTAAGTCGTAGTTTATGAGCATCCTCTAAGTACTCGAATAAATTTCGGCACCATTAGCAAACAGCAATACATTTTTGTGAGTTATAACGAATGGCAAGTCGTTTATGAACACATTGAACAATAAAAGTCCTAGATGTGATCCCTGGGGAACACCAGATGGAGAATCAGTTAAAAGAGAACCCGCAAACCGAGACATTGTTTCCTGCCCTTGGGGTACGTTCACAGCCAAGATAAAATAGGATCGATAATGTCTAGATCAGTCAATTTCTCTTGGAGAATTTTGGGATATATACGGTTAGAGGCCATCGCGAAATCGGTATAGATTACGTCAACAAGACCTCCCCCATCAAGCCCTCTGCCAATGACATACAGAATAATAAGATTGCTATTGGTGCGTGTTGTTAGTCGAAAATCTTATTGAGAATGAGAGTAAAATCAATCCTAGATATCAGAAGGAAACAAACGTGATATCAGAAGGACAAAATAAAAGGAAAAATATGGGTTCAATGCAAGATTAAGACCTAAGGACGCATTGAGAAAATCTACAACAGAGAAGAAAACGGCAACAAGAATGAAAGAAAATCAATATTAACTGGGCATGGAACTTACAGATAGAAAATGTTTTCTACTCTGTTCCATGGGAGGAGGAGTAATCAATAACATGGAAAGAAGAGCCTCAAAATAATTGGAGGGAAATAACATAAAAAGTAATAATGATTGAAATATATATTTAGAAATAATGTGTTAAATTATTACAAGGCAAATACACAGGAAAGGCAGAAA
Organism: Teleogryllus occipitalis; assembly: GCA_011170035.1. NCBI lineage: Eukaryota > Metazoa > Arthropoda > Insecta > Orthoptera > Gryllidae > Teleogryllus > Teleogryllus occipitalis. Next base: position 21,212 of record BLKR01000923.1, read on the forward strand.
GGAAAGAAGTAATACAAAGTCGTCCAAGAAGAGAAAAAAGTACATTGATAGGATTAAGAAGTATTAGAAAAAGACAAAGAGATCGAAGGAGGAAGAACCAATATTTGGATAGAAAACGAAGACTAGAAAGAATTATTACGAGTCTCCCAAATACGTGAAGTGAAGATATGTCTTTTTAAAAACATTCTACGTATGTGGTACTGGTAAATTGCAATTATCATGTATGTAATGCCGGTAGAGATATTTTCACAGGGTGAAAACAAATAATTCCACATATGCAAACTTCATATTACATTTTTGTACAACGAAAAATAAGCTCTAACCCTTTTCTCAAGAGATAAACATAGTGGGTATTTTCCATTTCATCATCCATTTTTGCCTCCCATCAAATAATTTCTCAGAAAAAAATAGACTTAAGCCTCTTGATCTCGAACTCCGCATTTACCCGTTCGTTCCGCCTGACGCAACGCACCTCGCTCTCCCCTCCCCCCTCTCCACAGCCCTCGAATCACTCCGCGCTCCGTGAGAGAGGGGCGTGCCCGGCACCAGGAGGCGGCGGCGAGACGCTCTACGCGACCTAACACTTTTACTCTCTGAAACCTGGACAGGTGGCTCAGCTGATGTCACTGCAGCGCCTCTGACCAGGAGGTCCTAGGTTCGAGTCCCGGCGGTGGCAGGATTTTCTACTCTAGCGTGTCAACTAGGTTGAATTTAACCGCTGACTCGACGAGAATTCAAGCGGCCGGCTGCTCTGATCGGTAGTTTTCCGTGGTATCTCCGATCAACACCAGGCGAATGCCGGAGCAGTGCCCCAACAATCGGGCCTCGGACCTTGTCCTGCCCTACCCCTTCTTACAGACGCTTACACGTACATACACTACACCGCCAAACATGGCCGAGAGTGGTCGGAAGCTTAGAGCGTGTCCCGGCTGGGGCGGTGCCCCGCTGGTGGGAGATACCTGGTTGGGGGAACCACGTTAGCCGACTGGGTCGGCGCCGGATCTCGCCATCCAGCGGGGAAAGGTCACCGCCACCACACGCTGAAAAAACATGCACTACACGTACGGGAATAATGACTAGCAGTTGACACACCCGGAATCTCTAACAGCCAGACAACTAACAAACCTATTCTCAGAAAAAAATGTGCTGTACGGCTGAGCTCATCAATGGCAGTTATATCCCCGAAGACTTCATATACTCAGCCCGAAAGCTTATAAGTGATATTCGCTGACAAGTTGGAAACTAGTAAATTCCGATCTAACTAGGACAGCGTCAATGTGAGGAAAAGGTTTTCCAAAACAGAAGTAAGAATTGTGATTAAGGCACAAAAATGAAGAGAGTGCAACAGTGCAAAAAAAAAGTTGCACTAAGATACTATTTAGTGGGTGAACAATGTAGAATAAAGTGTGAAGGAAGAACGAGCACTTTATAGTTTCGATTTCGCGGAGATTGCATTGCTTACTCTGATAGAAGATAGTAACAGATTTTCTTGCCTGTAATAGAAGAAAGTCTATCACAGTTCAACATCTTTATTGTATTGAGGGATCATAGGATGTAGTGAATTTGACAATGGGAACCAAAATGTTTGTCTCTAGATGTATACTTTAATCGGAATTGGCTGTATATTGTGAGGATTAATCGAATGAATGTTATGATTTGATCGAATGCCACCGTCATCAAGCAAATTACGATTCAAAATAGAGATAGAAACAACGTGAAATTAAAAGTTGCCCCAGAAGCCAGTGAAATTCGGATATACAGACCCGTTCAGGTCGCTCAGGGTATCAACGGATGTCTCTTCAGTGCCTCTGTCCGGGAGACCCGTGAGGTCGAGTCCCAATGGTGGCAGGATTTTCGACACTAGCTACGAAGCTACTCGAATTTGGCGCCATCTGGAGGAGAATTCTGGCGACCAGCTGCTCTGATCGGTAGATTTCCGTAGTTTCTCCGACCAACATCAGGTAAATGCCGGAGCGTTAGCCTAACAAACCAGGCTATTGACCTCGCGCGATCTTTCTTTCCTCTTCTTTGTCCTGCCCTTACCGCTCCGACACTTGTATGCAGTACACTACCACACACATCGAGAGACCAGAATCCATGTTTTGAGAGTCCTTGAAACCAAAAAATCGATTGACCGCAGTGCGTCTGTGTACGTCTGTCCATAGCGTCCAAAACCGTTCATCTGATTTTCTACAAAATTTATATTCCCCGATCGATCTGAAAGAACTCAAGGCTTTGGGAGTTCAAACGGATATTTTGATTATTAAAGGTACTTACATATAGTCTCAAAACGATTTTCAAAATTTTATCAAAAAATGGCACCCATTTTCTGGTTAAACTTTGTCCTCGAATAGCGTAAAGGGCGCTTAAGAGAATAATGCAAGCTTCATGTTTGTTGAAAATTGCAATAACGCAATTTTTTTGTCTTTCTATAACTAGAAAATTGAAGAAAGATTTTTTCCTTAATAATACCTGTTCTTTAATGACAGGTCTTGAAGTCAATTTTTCATGCTCAATTTTTCGAAAATGAGTAGCTTTCGTGAAAGTTTGCGCGATATTCAGACATTTTAATTGTTTAACTATTAATTTTCTATAAAACCGCTCCAAATTCTTTCTTAAAATTTTCTCCTCGTGTGTATTAAGGAACGGGAAAAGTATGGCGCTAGTCCCATTTCGGCGAACTCTCCGTTTTTTCGAAAACTGCAAAAAGTTAACATTTCAAAACTACAAAATTGAAGATAAATATTTTTGTCTTATACAAGTCTGTTGTAAACAATTAGCTCATTAAAAAGTGATCATGTACATTTTCTGGAAAAAAATAGTAGAATTTGCATAATTCGAATTTGAAGTTAATGAAAGTTTTTTCAAACTTTTTTCCAAGTATAGAAGAAGGGATGCTTAAAAGAATGGTGCTGGTCTCATTTAAGCTGAACTCTCTGAATTTTCGAAAAGTGCAAATTTAGAAATATTGCGAGAAAGTATGTGCTGTTGTAGTACCACTAGTTTCAAAAGAATCACATTATAGAAATATTATTATATGATGGAATTTTATATATATATATCAATTTCTCAACATAAAAAGAGGTTTAGGTAATCCTGGAATGTCTCAATTTGTCTTTTATCCTACAAAAAAGTAATTGTAGATGTTAACTTTTTCCCACATACAATATAAATATAGTAATAGTCTTTTCTTTAATTTTATGTTTGTTTTTTGATGAATCCTCAACTTTCCTCACCATATACACACATACAGGCCTCCAATGCGTTAAAAATCTAAAATTTACGGACGAGGTTTTGTTTCCAACTTTCAAATTAGGTGAACAATTATCATATCGTATCTACCACAAAAGAGGATGTAAATTGTAACCTTTGTTGTTGCCTTAGTTTTAGTTTCCATAAAAATTGTCATTAAGAATACAGTTTTCTTTACTAATCACTGTGTAACGTAGTGCGCAAAAACAAAGTCCGAAAAAAAAAAAATACAAAAGAGTCGGGAGTGGCGAGTCATGTAACGAGCTTTGATTTGCCGTCGTACAAAAATTCTCGGGCGCTGCAAAAGATAAACTTAATGCAATTAACTGCAGCCCTGTGTGATTCTACGGGAATGCCTCTTTTATCCGCTTGTGTCCTGTCTGGAGCGCAGAGCTTCGTTCTGTGACACACGCACAGTCTCTCTACATCCATTACGCGGACATAAATATTTATTGGGCCAATCGCGACGCCCGGCACGGATGAGATCTCACTCGACTCCCCTCGCTTTGCATACAGGTCGGGCCTCAACCGACCTGCCTGGCGGCAGACCACTTGCAAGGAACGGGCGCGCGAAATCGCCATGACCTTTCTTGCACTTTCAGTGCAAAATTTTCGTGGCCAACTGCGTCCCCACTCACTTTTATGAGACGACACATGAGAACTGTTCAAATAGGAAGCTGGAAGTACTCAGCAAGATTGTTGTTTAATTGGGTGAAAAAAATCTGCTTTGTAAAGAAGAGTGGTCGTTATTTTGACCTAGTTGCAATATTATCAATATCCTTCCTCGAATTCCAAATACAAACTAGTAGTGTTACAGGATGGCACCGACTTTCTTCCACTAGTTTAGAGTACTTTTGTTGATTTTATTTTCTCGTTTACACACTTATATATAGAGTAATACACGTAGAGTAGAGAAGTTATGTAATGCTGAGGGAAATTTTCATCGAAATTTCAGCAGAAACAGATCCGTGATTCTGTGTGTAAACAACACTAGGTCCTAAATTATTCGTAGGATTTTTTCCTTAGTAAATATTCCCCGGTTTGACCAACCTGACTGGAAGCCCAAAGATTTTTGAAAAAAAAAATTAAATTAGGGGGATCTGCACATGAAGAACCAGGGACATTTTAATTTTGTTTCAAAAAGGCTCCACATATTTTTGTAAATTTATTGTGCGAATAGAGCGAAATACATTTATAAAGATGACATATATGTCCGATTTTCTCTACTAACCTTGAATTTTAAAAATCTACAAAAGTTTGGAATATAAAGGCCCCCTTTTACATTAATGATATGTTCTCTAAACATTGTGTTCTAGAACAATTTCTGAAGAGTTAAATAATTTTTAGAATCTTCTTGATTACCGAGCGTTGTTGATAGATTTTAATGTCACAATTTCATTGTTTGCATTGCTGATATATATATATATATATATATATATATATATATATATATATATATATATATATGTATGTATGTATGTATGTAAGTGGTTTCAGAATGCTTCAGTATCTATGTATCGTATATTCAGCACATAAATCGTGGCGTATGCATTCCAAGGTTATTGTCGGTTACATTATTGATTTTATCATTTTTTTTTATATTTTATAGCTATTATTGTAGGAAATGGTATGGAGTGTACATTTGCATCATGGAAATGGATTTGAGGCGTTGTTTTGTCGTAGGTTTTTATTTCTCCAGAAAGCTTTTTCGTTCGCATTGCGGCCGTCTTCATTGCTGAAATAATAATAATAATAATAATAATAATAATAATAATAATAATAATAATAATAATAATAATAATAATAATAATAATAATAATAATAAATAATAATAATAATATAAATTAATTTTTTAAAGTCGATTACAGAATATTATTATGAATAAAATTAGAACGTAAGTAAAATAGAAAAATTGGATTATAAAATTTGAACATATAAACATAATTTTGAATAAAAAGTTCTCGAAATAACAGATGTACAATACTAAAGTGAAGTAAACTAAAATAAAAATAAATGTGGACAAATAAGTGAATAAATACAATTAGGTGAGCATTTATTTACTTACATATTTGTCAAAACTAAGTTTTGTATTTAGCATTAATTGTCTATTTGTCTAAACTAATATTTTGTAACACTGATGATTGCCGCAATGCGACAGAAAAAGCTTTCTGGAGAAATAAAAACTTACGACAAAACGAACGTCTCAAATCCTTTTCTTTTATAGCTATGACATACCTAGTAATGTAATGAGTGTTAATACTCCAGAGCCCAAGAGTTCAAAATCGAGGCGGAACTTAGCAGAACCGAAATGTTTAATGTGGATCAGGACATTGTAATATTAGTGGTTTGTTCAGCATTTTATAGATCACCATAAAATCTCGCGATTTACGCGCAAATTTACGTTATTGTAATAGTAAACAAGTGAATTCTGTTACTATAACAGTACAATATTGTGGGATGTTGCTTGCAATATATCTATTTAAACAATATTCGTACACCTTAGATCGAAAAGTATTGATGCAAATAATTATTCCGAAATTAATGACACCGAAAGAAATTAGCAGGCGAGGAAGTTAGCTCGTTGACTTGCAATCGGCGACAACTACACATCGTCAGTAAATAAAATTACAGGAGAAGAGTTTCATTCTTGGTAAGAAAAAAAGAGGTAAATTTATCTAACATTATCAATAATATTACAATTAACAATTACTTTCCCAAAAACTATTATGAGTTACTTTTATCTTGAATTGTTTGCATATGATTTGCTTTGTACATCGCCATGTTTTTCCTTAACAAACATTTGATTTGAGATGAATCGATGGTCGTATATTTACGTTGCTAGGGATGTTAAAACTCCATGCTAAGGATGTTGAATTTCTTAATATATAGGTAACCACAAGTGCACTTAACAAGACTGTACGGTTGCGTGTTAACAGGAGTTAAAGGCACATGTGACCGATAAAATCCGTAACACCTTTACAATAATATTACTACTAGGGGGCGGATTTTGATGACCTAAAATATCGCCAGAAATTATCAATAAAATGCTCTTAAAATATTTTAAAAATACCCTGAAACCAAAGAAGAATAAGGTAAAATATGTTATCAAAACCAGTTCGAATGAACAACTCATGCTGTGGCTTACGGACAACTTTCATTTTTGGTTTAGACTGTTCTTAAACATAAAAATCTGTCCTTAGTGGTCTCGAAATCAGCTGAACCGCCAATGGCGCTGGTAGGCGTCACAGGAAACTTAAGATTTCATACACAAAATGGCTGACATTACAGCTTCTGAACAAACAAATTGAACTTGCTACCAGGTACAGATCCTCAGGAATTATGTGGAGAATATTTGTTGCATCTCATAAATATTATTTGAAGAAAATACCATTTAAATGATATTCAAATCGATGAAATTAGCGCAAATGCATTAAAAATGACGGAAAGAGGTAAAAAATGACTTATTATTGGAAATCGACAAAAAATACATTTCCTTTTGTCATAACATAAAATGAATTTCTATACTAAACGGCATTGTTTTTAAAATGAAAAGACAGAAAATAATATTTCATTAAAATCCGCTCCCTAATTATTACTGTTAAGTGATTCGGCTTCGTGAACCGGAGGATCGAGGTAGATAAGCCGAAGAGCGTGGACACCCGTTTGAAATACACGTAAGTCATGAATATTTTCAGTTGTGTTTGAAGCGGGGGGAGGGGAATTTAAATCTGATACGAACCCCGAGGTGGGGGCAAAGAATACCATGGGTAAATACGGTACAGAACCGAAATAGTCTACACGGGATGACCGAAGGTGCTCTTCATCACCTCCACGAGGAGCAGCAGGTGCTGTGAGGGGCCTTGGTAGTCATTTAGACAGATAAGAGTCCCTAGAACGAGAAATATTACTTTACTTTCTCATAAACATGCTAATAAATTGAGTATAGAGAAAGTTATGAGATCCTGCGGGAACTATATTTCTAGATTTCAATGAAATAATACGTATTCTGTTACCCAAAAAGTGTTTTATTTTCAAAAGTTCCGTTCTTTTGTCTGTGTTGTTGTAAAGTGTCTACACCATTAGTAGAATAGTTTCCAAAAGGTTTGAAGTTTGCAAAAGTTACAATATTTTTATTCTTCGTACGTTAATGAAGATAAATAATAGATTTTCAAAAATTAGTTCTCTAATTCATTCCTTGGGACCTTTCTGAAAATTCTAGTAGCTTTACCAATTTTGAGAAACAAAGTTTTCTCAAAAACTGGCTCCAAATTTTTCAGGGTGAATTCGCTAAGTGGCCAGGATTTACTGTTCTGTAAAATTATTAATCTCATGTTTCAATTCTACCTTTAGAGGAGGGAAATGTAGAATTGCGAAAATGTGAAAAATCTCTTTTATACCCCGAAAAGTAGCATTTAGGGAGAGGCGCAAAACTGAATACCTAGTCCAGACTAAAGAAACTAGGAAACTAATACAAGAAAATTTGTGCTACTCTGCAGCAACACTAGTTTTCCTTTTAGAAACCAAGATTTACAAATTAATTATTATATATTATATATAAAATATATAAATCTTTGATTACCCAAATAGCCATGTAGTCCAAATAGCCAAATGCAGAGTATCAATAACAAGAATATTTCCGAGTAACTATGACGAGAATATTTAATCTACATGAACTCAGGGAGCTTCCCTACATGAATTGACGAATTCGATACATCGATTCTTTCACCCTCATTATTTCGCTCTTGTTTCGCTAAAAATATTTTTCTCAGTGAAGTAAGTTCATGTTAACTCTTGCAGAAGCGCAGAGCCTCTAAGTTTACTGCCCCGTCAGCGCATTCAGATCTCCATATTCTTTGCGGAGAGGGTTAGCATATTAGACATTTAGCGGGTCATAGAGCGGGACGCAAAGTTCGTCTATCAGTATTCTAGCAATGTTCACCATCAAAACTGCCTTCGCCCATACGGATAAAACATATCTTGCAGCAGAAGAGATCCTGTCTGAAGTTCGCCGCTGGATAGAGCATTGTGGTCTCTACAGTATTCCTGCAGTTGGTTAGTAAAAGTAGTATGAAAGTAGGTAGGTGTTTGATTAATTGATTAATTGTTAGTGATTACGGGCGCGTCAACTGTTAAGGCCATTAGTTCCATAAGTGTAATGAATGCTTTTTCCTCGGGAGATGGCGGTGATCTTCCCCCGCTGGATGGCGAGGTCCGGCGCCGACCCACTGTCGGCTAGCGGGGTTTCCTCAACCAGGTATCTCCCACCAGCAGGACTTCGCCCCATTTGGGGCAATCTCTAAGCTCCCGACTCGTCTCCCACAAGTGCGTTAGTGTAGTGCATGTGTAAGTAAGGAGTGAGGATAGGGCAAAGTAGAGGAAGGAAAGATCGCGCGCGATCCGTGGCCCGTTTGTTAGGGTACTGCTTTGACATTCAACCTGGCGTTGATCATAGAAACCATGGGAAACTACCGTTGAGAGCAGCCAGCCACTACAATTATCCTTCAGACAGCAGCTGAACTCGACCTATCTATCTAGTGTCGATAATCCTGTCACTTCTGATTATTCATACCATTACTTATCAGCGCACATACAAATGTATGGCTATCGAAATAAAAATGAAAGGAACGTAAAATGGGCCTAAGAAGGCGTAATGAGTGTAGAGCAGAATCGGGCCCGGAAAATCTAGTATCGGGGCATGCGCTGAACAGGATGGTGGTGGAAGTCAAAGGGAATAACGAGGCCCAGTATAAGGTCAAAAATATTGATTGTTTGCAAGATAATCAAATACTGAAGTGGCAGTGGTGTGAGGGCATTAGAGATATACAGGAAATTAAGATACAAAAGAATTTCTACACAAATTTATTGATTTCCCCTACTTCAGGCCCATCACTGAAATTCTTCCGTTAATTTCCGTATAAAAGATGTCAAAACATCTAAATTCGTAGAAAAGTGGGGAACGAGGGCACTGCAGTGACATCAGTCGATGCCCTGAGCCACCCGTTCGGGAACGCTTGTGAGGATTGGGGGCGGGCAGGCACACTGGCGAAGGGCGACCGCGACCGCGGCCAACATAACTAAGGTGGCTGTGCGGCGTTATCGATGCTCGTAAATCGCGCAGATATCCATCGCCTCTAATTGTCGGCGCTGACCTCACAAGGACATTCCGGGACCGGGCGCGCCCGCGGCCGGCCGGCAGGCGGTGGCGTATGACGCAGACCGGGTGAGAAATGAAGGGGGGTGCGAAGCGACGAGCGGAATTGCTTTTCTCCGAAACGTTTGCATACGGTTGCCGCGAGGTGCTCAAGAGCTTGGTGACTATTGGAGCTGCAAATGTCGCAAAACCAGAAGAAAGAACACAATATTATGTACGAACATGATTGTACTGCATCCATTTTTTAAGCCGACGTATATATCGATATATAGTGTAGAGTTTTGTCATTCAGATTTGGAAAGTCTCACCTTATTCATATTGCGAATAAAACAATTATAATGTAAAAAAACAAAAAACTTAATGAATCAGAAATACGGGAGAAATGTTTCTAGATGTAGCACACAGCACCGGCACGACTCGCATATATTTCCTGTAAGTATAGATGAAAACAGGATTTCAGTGTAAAAGAAGAGTCTAATTGTCAAAAAATATGACGTAACAAAACTCAGGAATCAATCAGGCTGTAGTTTAAAGATGGAGATATGTACAAAAATATGTGAATTAGCGAATTAAATCAAAGAAAAATTTACAATTGTATAGTGCGGAGGGAGCCGCTAGGTGCTTAGAAAATGGGCAATGGACAAGGAGATTAAGTAATGTTTAACTTTGATTAGGTAATAAAGGTGTGTTTAGTTTTGAAACATATGGGGTCGTGTCTTACGACTCCATAAATTGAATTAAAAGAGATGAGTGAATGTGTATCAATATTTATTTTATTCGAGATACATTTAAACATTGTTTGCAAGAGTAATTTTTGCCATTGCTACTGTTAATAACTTTTCCTAACGATTTCGTTTCTCGTAAAATGTAAGACTGCATTTTAACTTGAAATATCCATAGTTCCAAAATAATATCCAACGTCTTCCGAGAATTTCTCGTTGCCGTTGAGCAAGCATATTGAAACTTGCTAAAAAAATGAGGAGCAACTTATCAAAACGTAATTGTCCACTGGTGGGAAAAAATAGTTTGATATGAAATCATCTAATTATAGTGATTTCAAAATTCTTCAAAAAGCATTTAATTGAATGTGTTAAAATGCAGAAATCTGAAAGCAGGAATGTGTAGAGCGTATTAAAAACTACACAATTTTATATCAAACTCAATTTTTTTCCACCAGTGGACAATATGCGTTTTGATTAGTTGCTTCTCAAATTATGTTAGGTCCTCGAAAGATAAAAAAGACAGTCGGCAAATAAAGTAAATTGCTATATCAAATTATATTAACTATTAAAATTTAAATTATAGTATATTACAATAAAATAATATAAATATATTACAAGCTGGTTCGGGTAACCGATATCGCAGTAGTGCCTTTGTGTTCTCGGGCCGAAGGATCGCGGGTTTGAGTCCCGCTGCGGGCATGGTTATATTTGTGTGTGTCTCTGTATGTTTGAGATTGTTTATTTCATTCTTCATCATGATTATCATTTCGCCTCATCCCCCAGGGCTAACAATCCTGGGTGTAATAATGGATTCAGCATGGAAAAGCTGATCCTCCTCCCATAAAAATTCACGTGCATTGTTTCTTATTTATCGACTTATTCAATATATTTTCAACTTATATGGATAGAAGTATAGATTCCTGTGGCATTCTCAATATGAGATTACATGTGCTGAAAATAAATTAACAACAATGATTTAAGCTACATAAGTGATGATGACGATGATGATGAGGGTGTCAATTAATTTAGGAAAACGAAATGTGATTGATTTTCTGTTTTTGGCGCTCTACATTGGCACTATATCTCGTAAACAAAGGTGTATATATAGGCCTCAGATATAGTCCGAAGAAGACACATATGTGAAAATGTACTAAATGATATTCTTATAAAATAAATCATTAGTTCTAAAAGTGTATTAATATTAAATGTTAAATATGCTTCAAACATGTTCTTTGATTTTGTAGTATTGAAAAGTTTTCACTTTAATTTTCTCCGCACGTTTCAGCAATACATATTTTTCTGTTATATCGCATTTAAAATGTAACGTATCTCGTCTTCAGCTCGACACAGCCGTCCCGGCAACCAATCTCATCACGATTAATTACTTGGCGCCTTCCTCTGTTTCGCTCGGATGCATGCGCGCGGGAACGGAGTGCACCGCTCTGCGCATGAGCGAACAGATGCTCAGATCGGGAATGATACGCGTGCGCCTGCGCAGAAACCATTTGGACAAAGGGCTCCATTTGCTCCTGCCACGGCCCATTAGTCAGGCCGCCCGCCGCCTCGTTGGCTTCCTTTTTCCACGCGCCGTTCTACGGCTACAAGCAACCAGGGTTCGAATCCCCACTGTGGAAGGATTTTCGATACTAGCCAGCTCGAATTCAGTCGCTGTCTGGAGGAGAATTCTAGCTGTTGGCTACTTTGATCGGTAGTATTTCGTCGTTTCTCAAATAAATACCGTGTGTATGCCGAGGCAGTACCTTAACAAACGAGCCTCGGACTGCGCACAATCTTTCCTTCCTTTTCCTTGTCCTATCCTCATCACTTACTTACGCACACTTACAGTTACACATGCACTACACTGCCACACGTATTGGAAGCTACGAGCTTGTTCGGGCTGGGGCGGTGCCTGTCTGAGAGATACTTGGAGACAAAAATCCCATCAAACCGACGTGCATATGGGCGCCGTAATCTAGTCATCCAGCTTGGGAGGGAGTCTGCCACCTCCAAGGATAGACCGGGAGAGGTGACTCAGTGCATCAAATGATGTCACTGCAGTACCTCTGACCGGGAGGTCCTACGTTCGAGTCCCAACGGCCGCAGGATTTTCAACACTAACTTGTCAGCTAGGTCGAATTCAGCTGCTGTCTGGAGGAGAATTCTAGCGGCCGGCTGCTCTGATAGGTAGTTTCCGTGGTTTCTCCGATCAACACCAGGCGAATGCTGGAGCAGTACCCTGACAGACGGGCCACGGACCGCGCGCGATCTTTCCTTCCTCTTCCTTGGCCTATCCTCTCCCCTTACACACACACACACTTACACTAACATGCACTGCACTACCACATATTCCGGGAGATCGGTCGGGAGCACAGAGCTTGTCCCGGCTGGGGTGGTAGCCGGTACCCCGCTGGATATACCTGGTTGGGGGGCGGATCTCGCCATCCAGCGGGAGATCACTACCACCTCCCGATGAAAAAACCTGCACAACACTTATAGAACTAATGACCTCAGTTGACTTGTCCGAAATCACTAACAACCAACCAATTCAAGGATAGAACACATTACACTAATGGAACTAAAAACCATAGCATTTGATGTGCGCGGCAACAAAAGTCAGTCCTTCATATTTAATCAAAGTACTTTAAATAACATGAGCTCTCCTTTTCTGCATTTTTGCGAATGCTTCATTTTCCTCTTGTTGTGGTTGATGTTGGAAAATGTAATGCAAAGGTGTCAGCTTATTCACCCAATTTTTGAATGAGGACTATTTTGCTAGCATCCGTAGAGATGGGGGTGAAGAAGCAGCATAGCAAATGCTATGGAATTGAAGGGCGGGTAGAAAAATTCGCATTAGAAACAAAGCACATTTGTTGGTCCAATTTGGGAGTATTTAAAATTTCGTATAAAAAAGACTAGGCTTTACCCTCGTGCAACGCTTAGATGAGAAACCAGTTCGGGGTGAAATTCAAGAGTCGAATCGAAAGAGTGTCTACGACAGCAGGGGGATCCTTCAAAATAGGTTAAAAGAAGTAAATGGCTATTCTTGTATCGAGCGGTACATAATTGGACATATCTTAGACCGTCATGGATCCCTTTTTTTTCTTTACTCGAATGTATAGAAACAAGTTATATTTGCTTTTACATTACATTACATGGTCAATAATATATTTTCAATATTATTACTTAGAATAAGTAAATATTGTGAATAAGTGTAAATGTAAAGAAGTGCAGTGCAGTGTTTATAAACGCTGTCCTCATTAAGAGAAATGAAATTATTTGCGGCTTGCAAATGAAGTGACGTAGTGAAATGAAGTGAAATGAACGGTGAAACGGATATTGAATAATAACTTTACCTTAATTATTCCAACTTATTTTTGAGTGTTTGTATGTTCATCTTTATTATTATTATTATTAATAATAATAATAATAATAATAATAATAATAATTTATGTCTGGAAGATTTCTCACTCATTGTTCAAAGAGGAACCTTAATTCATATCACATTCGTAGCTTTACATATTTAGAACCGTACAAATAATCTGGCAGACTTTGAGAATGACATTTTTGAACTTTTGGGTTAATTTTGTAAGGACCTACCTTTTCCAAATAATGCTTTATATTTTAGTTAACAAGAACAGTTATTGTTATGACAAATGACGTAAGCTTAATAAATTCTAGTTAATTCAAATTCTTTATATTTTATTGAGAGGGGAATGTATTTTGCAATTTTATTCATTTCTGTTTTATTGAAGTTGTGATCTGCTGGGTGCGTTATTATTATAACTGTCACCAGTCTACCTGACTATTTGCAGCATAAATCTACGTACCCTGCTTGTGCTTCGTCGTACTCCATATTCCGCCTTGTTTCCAGGTGTCTAAAACAGGCATACTAAAACGGGTCTCGTCGTCGCTCAAACCGAGCCAGGTAGAAATGGTGGGAGGAGCGCGAGTTGCTCTCGGCCGGTCAAAGGTGGAGTCGCGCAGGCGGCGTGGATTTGTGGCCGTAATAACCGCTTGAAAGCGCCCGTTCGCGCGCTCCGACTGGCCTGGGCGCCGCCTTCGCCGCGCGCGTGTCAGGACGCATGCGCCGTGGCGAATCGCCCAAAAGAGAAAGACAAGGAGCTGGAGAGGGAGCGGAAATTAATGTCGGGGTGTAAAGGTGAGTCATTTGTCAATGGGTGCCAGTGAACGCATGCCACGAAAGCCGGTGCATTCTTTTCCTTTGAGATTTGTATCTTTGTGGCGTATTAAATGCTCCGTGTGTGGGTAAGAAAGGCATTCACAACTTCGTTCTCGATTTGGAATCGGTATTCAACGCTCTAATCTATTTTACATTGCGAAGGGTACTAGGACCCGCTGTTGTGAAAACAAACTCTTAAGCTGAACAGTTGAAACTGGTTTGAAGTGTCATAAATTGACACTCACTTTTATATTTTGAAATAAGATCTCTCTCAAACGATATTTCCAATCAAAACCTAATAACCAAAGTGTTACCTATTTCCAATACCAAAAACTTTCTTAGTTATCATTTTCTGTTCGAAACAGCACAATTTTGTTTGTTGTAACCTGTTTTTAAAATTAAATTTGCTTTTATAAAATTAATTCATAATTAATTATGAATCATGTGAAATATTCTGCTTTTCATACTATGCATTTCCAACTAATTTCGGATGTCAAACTACAATAATATGAAGCGTTAGGGTGTACGACTTTTCACGCTTGGTAAGAAAATGCAATGCAACACCTCAGTTGATACGAAATAATCTGCACATTCAATATGTACCAGTGAATTGTCATTGTTATATGTTGCCCGTTCGTGGGCAAATCAAAACTCAATTGCAGAAACAGACATTTATGGCGTAAAATACTCTTTGTCCAATACTTATCTCTAAAAGAAGTGCAATTCTATTTGAGTAGTCTCTTTATTTTCGGAGAATGTTGCATAATATGCGAGTTCTGATAGTGGATTACGGTGATTTATTTGACTCATGAGCTGCTCATCATTGAAATGTAAGAATGATATCTATCTCGTCCAATACCAGGCATTTTACCCGTACAACTTTATAGTTTTCGTTTTATCGCTGTGATTTTATCGCTGCGATGTGCACTTGTTTCCAGTACAACTTGGCCAAGAAAAATTTCAAATGATCATACCCTCCATATGTGTCCTGTACATCTTTACAAATTGTTGATGGAGAAACGAGATAAGCAAGTGAAAACGAGTCTTTTCTTCCTCAGTCCTAATCCTTATCTAAAATTTAACTTGTCGAATAAGAATTGTCTTGTTGATCAGAATGAAATTTCTAAGAGGATCAATATTTCTGCTCAGAAAGCTAGTTGGGATTCCACACACAAAAAATACCGTTCAAGTCGCCCGACAATAATTTTACAAATGACCTACGAGTATGTTGGAATAAAACAACAAGAATCTTTTAAAATAACGGGTGATGCGAATGCCTTCTCTTCAAAATCGTATCTGCAAGTAAATGAGGAACACCCTTCTCCAATTCTGAACAAAATACGCTATCAGGAAGTACAGGTTCTGCTCTAGAATTCAATAAAACTTAAGCAGCTACTTTAAATGTCAGCAACTGCACATTTCAAGGTTGTTCATTTAATTAAATATACAATTGATAGAGATGTTACATTCATGCACCTAAGTTTGATGTGTCTGTGAATTACTCATTATTCTCATAAGTGTTATTAATTTTAGAAATAAAGTTTTGCACTGTTGACTTAATGTTCTGATTTCACTTTGGCTAACTTGAAGAGAGGATCTTGACATCATCGCCGATGCCCCTGTATCTTCTACTAAAAGATGGTGTTTATACTAATATTAATGATTAAGATACATTTGATATTAAGATTTACTATTAACTACAGTCTTATCTTCATTCGTGAAATAATCTTCGTAAATACCATTCGAGGTTCTGAGTTTCCCAGATAAATTCACTCGCCGCAATGCGGCTCATGAATTCATCAGTAAACTCAGAACCTCTTGTGGTAAAACCTTTGAAAAGTTAGTTATTGAAATTAATTTTGAAATATTATGAGTCGAACTATTAGTCGATACGTGAAGTGACCACCCGTTTCTTATAGGGAGGCTGACTGCCACCTTAAGTGCCCCTCATTTGGTTGCCTACAAGGTTACACAGCGCTTAGTGGTTTGATTCATTTCAGTTTATATAATAGTATTACTTTCCGTGATTAGAAACTCTTTTTTAACACTGCATGTTATAGAATTGTATCTTATTATTACTTACTAATTTGGGAAACGATGACGTTTGCCACAAATATTTTCAGTTGTTTGCTCAACACGTTGTGCGTTATTCGAAAAGGTATATTATATAGTCATGAACAATCCATTGGAAATGTTTAACGAAGATGTTTTTAAAGCGGTTGCATTTCAATAAAACATCTGTAGTTAATGCATTTCTGCCATTTTTTTAACTTTTCAAAACTACAAAATTGACGATGGTGATTTTTGCCTCAAACGAAATCTGTTCATTAAAGTGCGTGCTCTAATAAACTAATAAATAAATTCCACTTTCATCTATAAATAACCTGTCTCCAATCCCATAAATCTCTATTCATGTAAATCTAATTCCCGTCTCTATTCCCATAAATCTCCTGCAATGCTTTCATTGATTAACCCATATGATATGGCTAGAACGATAAGCATCATGTTATTCACTTAGCGTTGCCTATTCGAAGAGTCTTTTTCATTTCTATCAAGTGTTTAATAGGCTTTGAGGCACTTTACGTCAAAACTGATGGAAAAGCGTTGCGACCCCGGCGCAGGGCGTCTCCCATCTCTTTTGCCTCTCTCCTCTCGGCCGCCGACGCGGGGCGGCGGCGGCGGCGGCGGCGGCGGCGGCGGCGGCGGCGGCGGCGGCGGCGGCACGGCCGAGTGGCGGAGATCTAGGCAGGAAAAGAACGACTCGCTCCGACGAATCGTTGAAGAGACTAGAACGCTCACACTGACTAAGCGTCTCATATAGATATTCTCTCCCTCCTCTTCTTCCTTTTCTTCTTTTTATTCTTTCCGATCTCCTTAGTCTTTTGTTATACCGTTGCATTGTGGAATAACAAACGTTTTCATCTGTAGCTTTTGCCTCACACGGCTCAATGTAAAATTGTTTCTAACTCGAAATTCCACTGCACAATTCTAGTGCAGTGAGATTGCAGTCAATAGCACTAGTTTGATAGATTATTGATGATAAGTTTTAAAATTGGAAAATTGAAGAAAATTGTATTCCATACTACTCACCACTATTAATTATACAACAGCTAAATGATGCTACCATTATTGTTATAAAGAAAATGAAAATGTAATAAAATAAAATGTGACTGTGAAATAAAATGACCTAATAGCTGTGACAACATATACTGTAATTTTTTTCAAGAATGCATTCTGGTACATATGAATGTATTTTAAACACCTGGGAGTTTTCGTTTAGGATGAAATTTTGAACTTTCTATTCAAACAAATTTCGTGGTTTTTCTTTAACTGAAAGATAGCGGGTCTTACATGTGTTAACACTAGCTCTTATTAACATACTTATGAAATAATCCCTAAATTTATAATAATAATAATAATAATTTATAATCAAAAGAATACAGGTTAAACTGTTGTCATTTGTCAATATGTCTTATTCAAGACCAACTACATTATGTTTCTGTTATCCGAGTTGGAACTGATATATTTAATGCAGTCAGCGTTTCGTGAGTTAATAGCGCAGCGAAGATAGAGAGCTTTCCGGATTTCGAAAATAGATTGTTTTTAAAATATATTATGGAGTGTGTATCAACGTAATGTCCAAAAATTTTTTGGCATGTGTCCCTACACAAAATAACTTTAGGGTGTAGTGTGGATTCCTTTTTTAACTTAAGATGAAGAGTAGAATTCTCTGCTATTATCCACTGTCACATGAATTTATAGTAATCGGTGTATAGAAAACATTTTTCGTTGCTCTATGATTACAGTGAATATTGATTATATTATTCAGTAATTCCTTTTCTCACATTCATTTAATTATTCTTAGAAAATAATTTCTCAAGAGCATGAAAAAATATTTTGAGGTATTCGTTTTCCTTACAGTGCGTTACAGTGTTGTACTTTTCTACAGTGTTATTTTGTGCGAAGTAATTGTATGGGTTTAATGAGTTTAATTTTATATTTAAATTTTTTGCTGAAGTAATTGTAGTTATGTATTTACTATAAAATTTTCGCGCAATGCATGATGTGATGTTGAGGGTAAATTGTCTTGAACATTACCGTTGGTTTGATAATGTAACGATTTGATAGGAACTCAACGACCCATCTTGAATTAGATGAAGAATGAAATACATTAAAGGTATCTGAACCTCGAACATCGACTAAACATCGATGAAATGGAAATCGCCAGGAACTGGATGGTTTGAAAAACGTCTCCCTAGCAATTATACATTACCGCCTCCTTACTCATTCTTTACTAAGGAGAATGAAGATGCGTTTCGTCTGCCCTAAAATAATTCAATACCTATATTCAATGACGACTAGATACTAAAAACGGTCATTATTTCTTTAGAAAAGTTTAATATGTCCAACACCAGCTACGTAGCAATACGGAAAATACTTGAGATTAAAACAACTGTAACGGACAGGTTAGAAGAAGATGCTCTTCAGTTGTATGGATATGTCAAGTGGATGCTGGATGACAGTTGAGGAAACCAAACTTTAACTCCTATACCCGAAAGAAGGCGTAGAAGAGGCAGTCCTGTTTTGACCTGGAAGGTCTATTTACGACAATTAACGGAGGGGAAAGGATTAGAAGAAGAACAATAGGAGAACCGAGAAATGGAGATCGAAACGGCAAACTCCTAGTGGCAGAAACCTTAGAAGGGGAAGGAGAAGAAGGAGACGAAGACGGGGATAAATTTATTGGAAACGGAAGACCCCGAACGCGCACCCGGGGGACGTGCGTATCACCACCTCACTCCTCGCGGCCGGAGACTTCAACGCGCGAACAAGCGGGGCGCCCAGCTGGGGAGCCCGTTTGCCCACGCCGCCCCGCCTGCGCCGTGGAGGTGCGCGGGCGTCGCGGAGACGCATCGGATGACGTGACGAGAACGGCGCTGCTGCGGCGAACGCACTCTGCTGCCACTCGCGAGCCCTTGGCGTGCGACTGATGGCTTCATTTGCAGGGCTGGAGTGCAAGGGAGCCTATCGAGCTTAAAAGGTTGGGTTCTGCGACATTTCTCTCTTAATCGGTGCAGCAGACACACGCTTAGTCCCTCGATGGATTTGAAAACACTTCATTTCCAGTTGTGTATCCTCCTCCTCATTCTGATAAGACCTGTCATGAATTGAAAAGTTATAATAATTGATAATTAACTTATAATATTTTTGCTATGCTATTTCCGAAGAATTTGAGTGAGTTATTTTATGAAAGGGGAAAATGAAGCATTTATAAGTTTGATGTTATCAAAAAACAAAATAATAGAATCCTTTTGATCTAAACTATAACTTTCTGGTAAAAGTTACTGAAACTACAAATTTCATGTTTAAATACTACATTTTGCTTTATAGAAATTTAACTAAAACCAGTAAGTTGCGAATTTCGAAATATTGATCAAGTGCCAAAACTTTGTTATTTATGTTGAACATAATTTTATAATGACCTTATAGATAAACTTCATATTGAAACAAACGTCACATTTCAATGAGATAACGTAAATAAAGAGTTGATTTAAAAGTATACTAGAAATTACTTTGTCATTTGATAGAACACTATTTGACATTTAAATCATTCACAATTTGGATTGTAAAAATAAGTAAAATTATAGACTGAAGCATTATTAATTTTTATTCCCATGTTGATTTGCGACTTTTGAGTGCCTCTAATTATTAATATATGACCATAGTTATAGTTGAGGATAGTGCGAAATATTTAAGAAGTATTGAAATGAATAAGTTTACTTATTTCATAGAAAAATAGTATGTGATTAAAGAATCATAAAAGAATTACTGTATGATTCTTAAAGCATTCTTGAAAGTGTATTCTAAATAATATTATATTACTGTTTCTATATGCAAACATTTCAAGTGTATTTTTGCAAATTTGAAAATGTTGTTCATATGAACTTAGATTTAGGTTGGAGGTTACTTAAAAATAATAAAAGAGAAAATTAATGCAATGGTGTCATTCTATTGTGTAAGCTCATTTCGGAAATGCAGATAATTTTATGTAACATGTTTTTATTTCATTATTTTTCATTATAATTATTAAAGTCATCAGGGCAGAAAATTGCTACGGCTAGTCCAAAAATACCAAATTGAAATTAACAAAGAACAATGGTAAAACCACACATAGGATACCTCTCGAACTTCCTTACAGGAAATACAAATAACTTGCGGTCATGGGCAGGCCTGGAAAACCAAGATTATGCTTACCTGCATGTACAATAACGCGTTTGGTTCTAAAGAGCGGTCCCCCTCCACATCTCTCATCTAATCAAAGAATGCCAAATGCGAGACATGAAAATCTGTGGTGATCTGATACCGGTAACGAAAACCTTTCATGAAGTAAACTTTACGACTATATCATTTTCTTAATTTGCATTGTTTCTTTCTTTCCTGTTTAACGTAATTTTAAATTATTGTAGTTTAAATTGTTGTAAATTACATTATGCCATTCAACATCCATACGCTAAAGAATTAAAATAAGTAATGGTGAAACGGAGGCACTTTCAAAACAATTCAACGGGGTTATTCATGAAATGAATTGCTTTGGACAAGAAACTACGAGAGTGCTGAATTGTCTCCAAGACATACCCTCTTTTGCTCCATTTAAACCGGCTGAATTAAGTCAGGTCACTACTGTAGCCACAGCAGATATTCTGACCGGGAGGTTCTAGGGTTCGAGTCTCGGCGATGGGGGTTTTGCGACACCAGCTATTATACGCGCACGATTTCTTGAGCCCCGGAATGCATACCCCCACTTCTTTGACATCATTAGTTGAATTAAGAATAAACAATACCAACGAGCGTTGTACACAAAATCTGATAGCCAGAAATGTTTGCCCCCGTGTAATAGAAACTATTTTGCATCGAAAAACGAACTACAAATTTGAGATAAAATATCTTTTGTCAATATATCTAAACTCCCCACTGCCCTCACAACTAGCAAAGCGAGTGCTCAAGAAAACGTGAACGGTTAATAGGTAGCTACGTGAAATTCAGCCTCTGTTTGGAGGAGAATTCTAGCGGTCGGCTGCTCTGAACATTTTCCGTGATCTCTCCGATTATTTCCAAACAAATGCCTAAGTAATGCCCTAACAAACGTACCAAGGATCGCGCGCGATATTTCTTTCCTTTTGTTCCCTCTTGTCCGCCTTCACACATATTCACCCACACACGTCCATACACTACCCCATCACACATATTGGGAGATCAGTCAGCAAACTTAGAGCATGTCCTGGCTGAGGGGTGCTCCACTAGTGGGAGATACCTGTTAGGAGAAAACCTCGCAAGCGGACATGTAGGCCGGCGCCGAATCTCGCCAAGCAGCGGGGAAAGATCCTCGTCACCTCCCGAGATCAAAGCATGCGCTACACTTTCGGAACTAGTGACCTTAGTATTTGACACGCTTGGAAACGATCAATCAGTTCACCCAAGAACGTTCGAATGTTTGACTCGTAGACGAACGACAGATGCGACGTCCACGGAGAACAAGGAGACGTTGGTGTAGACATCGCAGCGAACGGATCTAGCTGAAGAAGTTCGGAGACAGCGCGTGGCTTCGTGGAGACGCGAAACGGAGCCGGGGCCTACCTTGCGTGTGCCGGGTCGGGCGTAGCGCCGAGCCGTGCGGAGCGGAGAGGAGCGGCGCCGGGCTGCGAGCGGGGCCGCGGGCGGGCGGCGACTGACAGGCGCGCGGAGCGGCCGACGCCGACGCCGGCGGCGGAGGAGCGGAGCGGCGCTGCCACGGGGGGGGGGGGGGCGAAGGGCGCAGCGCTGGCGCCGGGGGAGGAGCGGCCGCGCGCCCCGTCATTACCTGGCCCCGCCCCCGCCCTCGCTTTGGCGCTAATTATCGTGTCCCTCGCCCCCCTCCCCGCTTGCTCTCGCCGGCGGCCGCGCCCCCGCGGGGGATTTATAGTTCCTTCGACGCCCGTCCCCATCCCCATACCCCGCTCTCTGTCTTGCCTCGAACCCCGTCCGGACCCCCGTTCTCATCGCGCCTTGGTCTCCCCCGTCTGCCACCGCCTTCACTCCCACCCCTGTCACAAACATAGAATCGCTTTCGTATTCTTCCCTGTCTCCATTTTATGTCTCCTCTCCAGCAGGGTTCAAGTGGCTATTTACAATTTCTCGTAGAATGCAGCGGTTTGACGTTAGTAATTCTCCCACTTCCTATGGCTCTCGCGGTCTTTTATCAGTTATCATCTCTGCAGGAAGCCTGTATGTCGGATATACAGCGCACCCTTTCAGAATAATGTATGCATTCTACGAATCTACAACGAAGATTGAGGAGTAATAAGAAAAATATTAAAATATACAGGAGAAATGGCATCACTAAATAATTAAAAGTCGTCGTAATTGCACCTCGGATATTTTCAAAACGGTTAATCATGAAGTGTGCATGTAATATAGATGCAGCAAAACAATTGTTTTGAATGTGTACTCATTCCTAACTTTTTTCCGAATTTACATGTTTTGAAATATTTTATATGGACATTAATGGAAGAATTTCAGTGATGTGCCTGAAGTACAGGGAATCATTAAATTTGTGTAGAAGTTCTTTTGTATCTTCATTTCCTGTATATCTCTAATACCCTCACACTGCTGCCACTTCAGTATTTGATTATCTTGCAAACAATTAACATCTTTGACCTTATGCCGGGTCTTCTCATTCCCTTCGACCTCCGCCAGCATCCCGTTCAGCGCATGGCCCGATACTAGATTTTCCGTGCCCGATTCTGCTCTACTCTCATTACGCCTTCTTAGGCCCATTTTACGTTCCTTTCATTTTCATTTCGATAGCCATACATTTGCATGTGCGCTGATAAGCAATAGTATGAATAATCAGTCTTCTCTGCTGTGCTCGAACTCTCTGAAAATATCAATTTGCGTATCCAATACGTACGATACTTAAGAATCTTGGCTGCAGTAGGTTCTTTCTCTCATCTGAAATTAAATTTCAGTCTATTTAACATACCTTTTTTATTCGTTTAGAAAATAGAAATCGATAATTAACACTTATATATTTTTGGAGTGAAAGGATAGGGAACGCTTACGAATCTATATCGGATCTACAGTGACACACTTTCAGAATTATGAACGTATTCTACGGATCCACAACAAAGATTGAGGAGTAATATGAAAATATTAAAATATACAAGAGAAATGGCATCACTAAAAAATATAAAGTCGTCGTAATTGCACTTCAGATATTTTCAAAATGGGGAATTATGATGTGTGGATGTAATATGGATGCAGCAAAACAGTTGTTCTGAATGAGAACTCATTCGCCACTTTTCTCCGAATTTAGATGTTTTGAAATTTATGCGGAAATTTACGGAAGAATTTCAGTTCTGCAATCATAAATATTATTTATCAACGTTTTGGAACTACACGTCGCTTTTAAAAATTACAGAAAGTCCTGAAGCTCTAAGATACCTGGTTATAGAAAACCCCGCAAGCCGAGGTGTTTCGGTTGTCGCCGAATCTCGCCATTCAGTGGAGAAAGATCACAGATATCTCCGGCGATAAAGCATGCACTACACTTACGAGACAATGACCTTAGTAGTAGACCTGTCCAAAAACACTAATCAATTAATCAATCAATCTTAAAGCTCTAAAATGTTTATACAAGACAACGGAGAGTACTCGGAAAACATTTCTTTTTAAATGTAAACACTCAAGAAATTCTCACGTTCGGTTATCGTTATTAATTAGTAATTACATTACTGTAACATTCTTTCTACCACATTCATTACTAAAACATTATTTTTTGTATCTTGTTTATGAATTTTATTCGATACAATTTTTGAATAACAAAATATAACTGAGAAATGCTGTGAAACACTTGGGTGAACATCCCACTCAACGCCTACATTTGATTTATCAAGTCGGAAACCAAGTTCATGAAGGTACAGCATCCAAGAAACGAGCATGCAGCGTGAGGCATGCAGCATATAGATCGTTTTAAGAAAAAAATATTAATTGGAAGTAGGCGGCGCATTCTCTTGGTGCAAGCGCTTAATGGCACGATTAAAAACGTCGCTTCGAACTGCATTCTTAACGTACGGTTATTTATTACATCCTTCAGTATTTTATTAACACAAGTTTATATACAGTAAATTTTTAAATTCTATTATAAAACGATGCTAATCGCAGATATCTTAATTTTTACGGTAGACGACCCAACTTTTGTGACTTAGTAATAGTCAATTCACAATGTGCAGATTTGTCGTAAATAAATTAAATGCACATCAATGCGCAGACATTTTCCACAGGAATTTGTGTAATTGATAATTTATGAGTTTAATTATAATAATTAAGTATATTATATATAATTGAAAAGATAAAATTTCCACTACAGCAGCACATTTTTGTGTGTAGTTCTACTATAATATTACAAATAGGCTACTACAAATATTAATCTCTTGTCCTAAACGCGCCTGCATTTGTACTGTAGAATGTTAGTGACAGTCGCCGTGAATCGAGGAGAAAAGTCTGGAAGTTGAAGTCGCGGTTGCCGGATTCCGAGGAAGCCCAAAGAAAGCAGCAAGAACGCGTACGGTTAACCTGGCAATAAACCTTGAAGGCGGCGCGGCGCTGGCGGGCGCTAAGTGGAGGGGCATATGGCAGCAGACAGCGCTCCACCTCTGGCTCGGGCGGGGGATGAAGCGGGCCCCGCTCAAATGCCTCTCAGCTGAACGTACGTTCATATAAATGCGTTATATTAAATCTCGCGGATCACGAATGTATTTTTACTTTCTCGGGCTTAAGAAGGAACTTCTTAAGAGAAATTTATGTAATGGTGCGCGAAAAAACGGCGAATTTTTGGTAGAAAAACTCTTAATGCAGAGCCCTGGTTACGAAAAAAAATGGATAAATCCAGTTGGTAAATTAAAAAAATCTTCTAACATGTGATGTAGGCAGAATCCATGTTTTATGGGTCCTTGATACCGAAAAATCGAATGATGGCAAAACGTCTATCCGTTCGTCCGTCCGTCCGTCCGTCCGTCCGTCCGTCCGTAAACAACGTTGGCGGCTAAACCGTTCAGCCAATTTTTCCCAAAATTCATATTCCCCAATCGATCTGACTGATGTCGCAGCCCCTTGAATTTCAAACCGATATTTTGATTTTGGAGTTTTTTTTTGAATCCTCACGGACATTTTCAAAATTTTCAAAAACATGACTCCGTCGTTTTTTAAAAATGATGGAGTCATATTTTTGAATATTCAACTATAGGTAAAACCCCTGTTTTTTCGAAAATTGAAAAAATTAAAAACTTTTCGGCGTCTTCCTACAACCACAATTATGAAGAAACAATTTTTCTTAATGAAATGAGTTCATCAAAAAAAGATCTTCAAATAAGGCCATGTTAAATTGTTCGACAATATGAGTATTTTTTTGAGTAATTGGGCTTAGTCGGGGTGGGGGTGGGGGGCGAAGTAACTTAGTCGCCCGCTCTGAAAATCTTCCGCGTCCTGATTGTAATTTTAGTGTGTTTTGAGGCAGTTCGATGCTACGTAAGTTAGGATGTGTAAATTAATTCGTATTTCTTTGTTCGTTTCTTACATTGGAGCTTTTGTTATACGTTTACATATTAATCTTTTAGAAATTATTTAAAACCTATTTGGAATAAATATGAAATAAAGATTGCTCTCCTTCAGACGCCCGCTCCCAATTTACGCAGTTGGATGCTATGTATGTTAGAATTTGTATATTATTTCATATTTCATTTTATTATTTATTATATTTATGTTATATTTATGTTACTTCATTTAAAATTGCGTCCTTTAATTGTGTTAAATGTAAAAAAAATACGAATACATGAGCGGCCATTGTTGGTAAGCCATTGTAGTAACGCCGCACTGATAACAGTAACCGATAATGATGGATGCCTTTCGTTCGAGGTAATATAAACTAATACTCTATTGTATTGTAATATTCTACATATATTATATAAGTGTTTCATAATTACTACGTATTCTTTATTAACTTTTAATTATTTTACTTTCTCGCATACTGCTTACGAGAAACAGTGTAAGATTGAAAAACTCTGGTAGGTTCGTGAATACACTGCATACCTTATTCAATAAATTCCGTGCCAGAAATATATTTTCATTTGTTTTGAATAAAAATCTATTGCTTGAAACTATTTAATTTTTGCTCGAAATGTTCTACGATTTCAAATGAGATTTACAAAAAATGACTGATATGAGTTAATTCGGAGAAATTGTGCTATAAATAGTATTACACAACCATTACTGAAGTATGTGCTGATTTAGCACTACTAGTTTTAAAAAAATAATAATATTGGGAAGTGATGTTCACAAAATTTTTATGAACATGAAATGCACATATGTGAAGGATTCGAGTGTAAAACATGGTAACCCAAGTGGAAAGGTTTTCTCAAAAATTGACGAATACTGTGATAAGTTCAAAATTTATTTTTATGATGAACTTGCGAAGTACAAATAAAATTTAAGCCTGAAAATACCCGCCGAAAGCGTTACGCCAACCTAGTTTCAATATAATATGACCCTATCAATTCACGAAGGTGTTAAATTAATTTAGAATGCCGTTTACTTTCTAATGGGTGAAGGACGGTACTTTAATGTCCATAGCAAAGCACCTATAAATATTGATTACACGAATGAATTTAATCTACTGTATTATAAAAAGACGAGATATTAAAGATAAAATTAAAATGGCATTTGCTTGCGGTCCGCTAACTTTGTAATTATAAGTAATGCATTTTATAAACCCTTGTTCAGTGAAATTTCGGTGTCTTTATGTTCATTCTATGAGGTTCGCCACCCCACTATATTGCGATTATTATTTTCTCTTCCTGGGCATTGCCCCGAGCAGGAATGAATAAAGCTCGTGTGTCAGTAGTGCAGCCATCGGACAGTTACTCTCACAATGGAAAAACGATGCGATGATAGTGTCTAAACGTGGCAATGGTTTGCGTATTGAATATGCGACAAGCGCCATCTTTTGTGACACTATTACCAGTTCGATGGCACCAGGATCACGCAAGTGCCTCCAAAGGCTCAATGAACATGTGCGACCCTACTGGAACAACTGTCATCTACGCCCAAAAGAACTGCGGGTTTGCGCGGAAACGTTCCTCGTCCGTAGTAGTTGAAGCCACGCCTTAGTTCTGCGAAGTTTTTCAGTTAGGTCCTTTCGCTGCGATGTTGTCCACCAGCAAAGCTACTCCACCCTCTCCCTGTGAACCTCGCTTCTGTCGTTCGTTTAAGAGTAATTCAAACGTCTTCGAATTGATTGAGGTCATTAGTCCCGTAAGTGAACCCATGTTTTGATCGCGGGAGTGGCGTCATCTTCACCCGCTGGATGGAGAGATCCAGCGCCGACGTAAGGTTTGCAGTATTTGGTACGGCTACGGCATGCGGGGTCTTCCCCAACCAGTATACCTTCCCACCTTCACACCACCGGGACAAGCCATTGCCAGGACAAGGTCTAAGCTCCCGACTGGTCTCTCGACATGTGTGATGGTGTAGTGCATGATAGAGTAAGGGACCGGGAGCGGTAGCTCAGTGCATCAACTGGTGTCACTGCAGCGCCTCTGACCGGGAGATCCTAGATTCGAGTCCTGACGGCGGCAGGATTTTCGACACTAGCTTTTCAGCTAGGTCGAATTCAGTCGCTGTCTGGAGGAGAATTCTAGCGGCCGGCTGCTCTGATCGGTAGTTTTTCCGTGGTTTCTCCGATAAACGCCAGGCGAATGCTGAAGCAGTACCCTAACAAACGGGCCACGGACCGCGCGCGATCTTTCCTTCCTTTTCCTTGTCCTATCCTCTCCCCTTACACACACACTTACACTAACATGCACTACACTACCACATATTCCGGGAGATCGGTCGGGAGCTTAGACCTTGTCTCGGCTGGGGCGGTGCCCCGCTGGTGGGAGAGTCCTGGTTAGGGGGAATCCCCACTAGCCGACGGTAGGTCGGCGCCGAATCTTGCCATCTAGCGGGGGAAGATCACCGCCATTTCCCGAGAAAAACATGTACTACACTAACAGAACCAATTACCAAAGCAGTTGGCGCGCCCGGAAACACGAAAAAATCAATCAATCAATCAATCGATAGTGTAAGTGTAAGGAAGGGGTAAGGATAGGAGGAAGAAAGTGTAAGAAGATGGAAGGAAATATCGCACGCGATCGTCGATTGAACGTCGGTAGAGTAGTAGGGTATTTCTAATTTACAAATGATTACTCTTTTACGCGGGAAATGTTAACTTAAGTGTATAAACCTTTACATGATGTTTTCTTATATTTTTTAATGATCCAGACTTTTCCAGCATTGACATCTCCTTTTTGGAATCATACTAAGCGGAACCCTTAAAAAATCTCTAAACTTAGATGTCGCTTTTTACCGAAAGAAAACATTGTTCACCAGTCGATCAAGAGCGATATCACCACGTCGATGAAGACGATGTTCTTTACACTGTATCAAATTCTGCATAGCTCACTCTGTTTTCTCCTGCCCGAACTCGGCGAGGGTGTTAGCATTAATGAGATCTCGACGGACAACGCACCCTTCAGTACTTTTCGCGAAGCAATGACGGAAGTGGCAGAGTTTTACCTTTTACAGATGAACTGGTTATTTCTGGTCGAGTATTTCCGCGATCGGAATAAGGTCTTTCGCAGCTTTGTCAAGGGAGTTTGGCAGTAATACCAACGTATCACCCAGAACGCTGCATGGGAAAATTTGTAATTTCGACATTTGACACTTACTCGTGGAAAAAACAATTCCTGAAACCAATATTGTGTCTACTGCAGGAGCAAAATAAGCGCGTCTCTTCCAGGAGGGAAGAAACTGCTCGTAGTTCTATACTGGAGAATGTGAAGAACGGCCCATTTTGTCTCCTATGATGGGGGTTTCATATAACGGAGTTCTACTCTCTTCTCCCATATTCTAATGTTTCTATTAAGAGTAATTTGAAAGTAACGTCCGAAGTGGCTCTGAATCAACGCCCTACTTGTAAGGAAATGAGCAACTCAAGAGGGTGGCCTCGGGAGCGAGGGATTCCGATCTGTTCTCCCAGACTTAATAAGGATCCCGCACTGAGCCCGCATCTCAGTGAATACACCCAAAATGATACAGCACTCTTGGCGTAAAGCAAATAATTTCAGCCGCAATCTCTGTGAAAGAGGCCTCGCGCTTCGGGAGTCGCTGAGATTCGTTACTGCGATTCGAAGTGTAGTTGTGTCACGCATAACTTTTATTCCTGTAGTCCTAACTAGGGATAACTACATTTGACAATTTCTACATCAAAACATTTATGCAACCGTTCACCAGTCTGATTTGATCACGCCACGTCACCATCTACAAATGCCATGAAGTTCTAGGAAAGTTTTTCGGACAGTGCGCACGCGCGGGGGTGAGTGGCGAGATGATGTTAAGCCTTCAAAATAGGCGGATTACATTGTTTGCTCGTCAATAGAGATAGGTTTCTCCAACTTGTTGGGATAGGCGAACACCCTCAGAAACTGCTCTCAAATGTTTTCCTTTTACCCTGTGTGGTATGCATATTCAGTTACTTTTTTTTGATATGGGTGTTGGTAAATAGACCCAATATTTTCGAAATTCAAAACTCCAAATTTGATTGATGCAAATTTTTTGAGCAGTTCGCTTCTAAAAACGAATTTAAGTGCAAATAATGAATGCAAGGCACTTACGAATTTAAGTGTATTAGTGAATGTTTACACATTTGTGGGCCTAAGAAAGCGAAGACAGAGCAGACTGAAGGGTTCAGTAGGGGTAGGGCAGGGACAGTGTAGGGAGAAGCTGGGAGTTGCATGTTAGAGCGGGGAGTAGCACAACAGACTGGGGATGATTTTGGCGGAACGGAGGGGGACGGAGTGGAGCTGAGGAGAAACGGCGGGGCAGGGCGGATTCTGGCACAGAGAAACGGAGCGGGCCGGAGTGGTGCTGGAAGAGGAACATCGGGGCGGGGTGGATTCGGGCGGAACGAATGTGCTTGGCGGGGAAGGTGCGTGGCGGGGAAGGTGCGTGGCGGGGAGGGCGCGTGGCGGGGAAGGTGCGTGGCGGGGAAGGTGCGTGGCGGGCTGGAGGGGAGGGGAAGGGCGGGGCGGGGCGGGATGGATTTGGGCGTAGGGGAGCGGAGCGGATCGGGTCGGAGTGGTGCTGTGTGGCAAGGGTGGCCAGGGCGCGGCGCGGCCAGACGGGTGACCGAGGCTGCGGGTGTGGAGTGCGCCTCGTTATGGGAGCGTGATTTGTTTGCGGCGTCGCGTGGCGGGCGGGCGCCGACACCAGCGGTCGTTATTTCTCGGCGCCACGCCCCCTCGCCGCCCGCTCCAAGTGCTCGGATTGTCCTCCGATCGGCGCCCACGCACTCGGCGATGGGGTCCGCGATAGCCGTCGGCCTGTTTGCGCTCGCGCTTATGGACGAGCGGAAGCCGCGGCAAGTGCTGTATGACAGCGCCACTGTCTTGTTTGTCACTATTCACTCGCTGGGGCCCATCACTCACGGACTTTTCTGCGAATTGGTGCTTGGCGCGAAGGCTAGAGGTGTGTAGCGCTCCAGGATGCATTGTTCATTCCGTGAACATGCCTAGAGTCTTATAGGTTCTTTAAATGTGCTACTTAAAATATTGCCATCTGATGCACGCTGGAAATAAACTCGGCGTATTCGGTTCAGGGATAGATTAAGCGGTATTCGGTTAGAGAAGCAGTCTTTCTCCCCAAGATTTTCCCACCTCTTTGCATTTTCCCTCACTTATTTCTCCGCCTCTTCACCCTTGCCCGTTCCTCATCTCTGTTTTTCCCGTCTTCCTCCCTTTTCCCTGTTTTCCTACTCTCCCCGACGCCCCCTCCCCTCATCGTCTCTTCTTCCACCTCAATTTTTTTTGTTTGATTAATTAATGATTTAAGGCGCGTCAACTCCTAAGGTCATTAGTCCCGTAAATGTATTCCATGTTTTCCCTCTCGGAAGGTGGCGGTGATGTTCTCCCAGTTGGATGGTGTGATCTGGCACCGACCTACATATCGATTAGAGGGGTTACCAGGACTCTCCCATCAGCGAGGCACCGCCCCAGCTGAGACAAGCTCTAAGCTCCCGATTGGTCTCCCTGGAAATGTGGTAGTGTAGAGCATGTAAATGTGTGTGTGTGAGGGATGAAGATACAAGGAAGAGGAAGGAAAGATTGCGCGCGGTCCTTGACCCGTTAGTTAGGGTACTCCTCCGGCATTCGCCTGGTGTTGATCGGAGAAACCACGTAAAACTACCGATCAGAGCAGCCGGTCACTAGAATTCTCCTCCAGAGAGCGACTGAATTCGATCTAGCTGACAAGCTAGTTTCGAAAATCCTGTTACCATCGAGACACGAACCTAGGACTCCCCGGTCAGAGGTACTGGAGTGACATCACTTGCCCTAAGCCACCTCTCCCGGTTTGCCTCCTCAATCTTCTCCTCCTCCCTCATTTCTCACGCCATCCCGTCCCTCCCCTCCCTTGCAGAATCATATCCACACACATTGTAACCTTCCTGGGTGTGCACCTTTTAGTTACATCGCACTGGTTGAGCCGGTTTTCGCGTCCCTTGCCTGTGAAGTGGTCCTTTTAAGAGTGGCTTTCTCCACAACAATAAGAGCCAATCGCTGAGCACTTTTTCTTTTGTGTTGAGCTCTCCATTACCTTATTTACTTACTTTACTTACCTCCATTACTTACTCTCGCCGATTGGGTGTCATAACGCCCACGCGGAGTAAGGCGCTTTTTGTCGGCGCTCGATGCTGCAGCAAAAGGCGCCGTAAATTGGGAGACTTTCGGGTAGGCGTCGGGTTTATTACTGCCCGCAATCGTTCATTGATGCTGTTTAAATGAGGTCAGGGGACATTAGTTTTCAAAGAGCCGGAAAATGGAGGTGAAGTAATGCAAGAGCCAAGCTTCAGCCCAAGAGCCGTAGAACTCAGGTTCTCCAAATATAAAAATAATGTTAATGCAAACATTTTGTTATTAATTGTCATCATTGCTACTTAAAATTGAATAAAACACACACACACATCTTCATTGTGTTCAATAAATGTATATGTGAGTAGACAACTAAATGAAATCTAAAAATTACTCAAGTTCATTTCCTTCTCCTTATATGATAGTTACTTTTGTCTTATTACAGTTTCTTATTACTATAATAAAATTAACTTAATGGGTAAGTTTTATGTCAATCACAAGAAATATATGGTTTGCTTCTTGTCTGTAAGTAGACACGAAGTTAACACGATTTGACCCACACTCGCTTATTTCTTTTTTGCTTTCGCACATAAGGGACAAGGAAATAGCGCTTATTCGAAGGATTCGACCATTCAGATTGCCGTTTTTAATTTTTTTCATTAGTGCATAATTTTGAATAAATACACTACGTAAAGGAAAAATATCGTGATGAAAACATATTAACTAAATATAAGTCATAGCTGGCGCCACTGATTGAACAGCCTTGACAGCTGAGAGAACGCCAAAAACCCTCGGCTGACAGGGTCATGAGTTTGAGTTTCACCACGGACCGGAGTTCACTTGATGAGAACGAAAGATCAAAATTAAATCAGTGTTCATTAACACTAGAAAATCGGCAATGCTATTCGACCTACAACAACGGCTGCTTCAAATATTTTTTTAATTTTTAAAGACCTTTGTTGTAAGTCTTATAATTCGTTTTACGGTAATAAAAAACTTGATGTAAACCATATATTTAATTATTTTGGCATACAAGTCAGGCAGACAACTACCTTTTCCATGTCGCCACATTTGCCAATTGCCACCTATTTTTCCGCACCCAGAACAAGTATCATTGCACTTATTGTTTTTACAATATCCTAATTGACACTGTGAACGCTTATTCGTACCTTATTCGCACGTGTGTTTGTACTGAAGTACTCTGCGACAAGTGATGTCCTTTTGGAATGTTCGAGTCCATAGCAGCGACGTGCGAAATTCTTCAGCCAGGTTCAGTAAACACGAGCGCGGGGACGGATTTTTTCCCGAGACCTTTCCACACAGGATCCAGAAATTGATTCCAGCTAAATCGATGATGTTATAAAATACTTGAACAGTTCAGCGTCTGGATGAAAATTTGATCGAGAGAACTCGTGCCTATTGCCGTCCCAATCACATATAAAACGACCGGTCGTTTTGACTGCTACCAGTCGTTGAAAGTAAACTATGAATTATCTATTATCTTGAAAACTAAGATGTCTAAAAGAATTATATTTCAACATTTTATAGAACATCCTCAAATATTAGAAGCCAAAAAATATCATTAAAATAAATTAATAAATATAGGCACAAATGATAACTAAAACTTCATACATTACAGACAAAATGTCTGCTCTTGTTCCCTAACGATTTGCTATTTTAGCAACCTACATCAATGTCGAAATCTTACGTCATCCGAGACAGTTTTCTGCTAGTCCAAACAGCCTGTGATTTCTGAGTAAGCCCCATCAGAATAGAGTACTTTTTGCGAACGGTTCCCCGGTTAAGTATCGAATTGTGTTATTTCGTACTTGACAGAAAAGTCTGTTTTCTGAATGGCACCTACAGTAGAAACTCGTCCGTGTTGAATGTTGAAATGCGCGCGGAGCGGCGAGGGGGCGGGCGCGGATGCGGGCGCCGTCGGCCGTGCATCACGTGGAAGCCTCCGCCGACAGCTCGTCGGCCTGCGCGGCGCGGACGGGCGGCCGGACGGCCGATTGTTAATTTCGGGTGAGAGCGCTCGAACCTGAAATATCGGGGTAATCGCAGGCGCTGGCAGAGCGCGCACGGGGGCGGGGGCGGGGGTGGGGGACTGGGAGGGAGTAGCCACCAACAAGATTTATAGCGTCCGACGCAGCGGCGCGGCGTGGGTGCGGCCCGGTTGACAGCTTCAACCCCAGCCCCCTACCTGCACCCTCGTCCTCCTACCAGGTGAAGTACCTCGCGTTGCCCGGTGTTTCTTAATCATAATAATCTATTACGCAGGAAAAGAAGGGAATGCGATGTAGTGCGTCGGTGCCCTGCTCGGCGTTACCCTCCGTCGTTCGTCTTCGCTTCGACCTGCTTCGCCTTGTCCTGCCTCGCTTAGACCTGCCCCGCTTAGGTCGGCCCCACCTAGGCCTTCCCCGCCTGGGTCTGCGGCTGCACCACCTAGGCCTGCGCTGCCTAGGTCTACGTCTGCACCACCTAGGCCTTCCCCGCCTGGGTCTACGTCTGCACCACCTAGGCCTTCCCCGCCTAGGTCTGCGCCTCCACTACCTAGGCCAGCCCCTCCTAGGTCTGCTTCGCTTAGGCATGCTCCGTCGAGGCCTGCCCCACATGGGCCTTCCCCGCCTAGGCCTGCCACACCCAGACCTGTACCGCCTAGGTCTGTCCCACTCCGCCCGCCCATCTCCATCTCGTCCTGCTCTGTCCTGCCCCGTCCTACAATGTTCGCGTGCTACCATGTGATCAGCTTTGCTACCACCATTGATACTATAGTAAAATGTAAGCAGTGCATTATGGCATTTTCCCGACAAACTTGCAGTTGCCAGTTTTAGAATATCATCAACTTATGATTTAGAACCATTACGACTCATTAAATAGTATCCAGTGGCAGCCAATACAAGAACGCGTAATTTAGATGATCGTCTTGCTAGCAAAAGTAATCGTAGGCTAGCGAGGCCGTGGAACACGTCGTAGGTTGTGACCAACGTCCTCTGAGGCGGGCAGGCAAGAGATGAAGTTCATTTCAGTGCGCTGATTTCGGAACTGGACAATATGTGTTCGATTTAAATATTAACTAAGTGGTACTTTTGTGTAAGTTTGTTGGTTCTGGTCATTTATCACATTTCTGTAACTGTGGAGAGTATACAGTTTGTACCATTGAATGCAATATTGAAGCAAGTTTTCGAGGATTTTGCCAAATTAAATTATATCTTGGAACGCTCTTCTGACGTAGAGTATTTGTACTTTTTATTGTTTTATGAAATTGTAGTTTTAGAAAGTTACATGGTTAATCTAGATAATAAGTAATATTATTTTCATTGCATCTCTTTGGCCATTGATATCACTAGATGTTGAAATCAACTCAAGGTTTATGCGTCTCTTTTGACTCCTGTCGTATGACTTGCATTGTTTCGTTTTGAGTGATCTTATCGAAAGACCCTTGCATTGGTGAAAAACAAAAAACAAAACAACATTCCTGCGTTATCTATTTTTAAAATATGCCTGTCTTTCGAGTCGTTGTGGATGTTTATGTACGTGAAGCAAAGTGTCAAATTTTACACGGAGCCGCCGCTTTCTCTTCGCCCTGCCTCGCCCTTCAAAGAGGCCGCTGGAGCCAACTCGGGGCCAGAGTTTGGGCAAAGAGGGCCAGGGGGCGACGGCGCGACAAACAGCGAGAAGGCGGGGTCTTCCGGCAGGAACGGCGTGGGAAGACTGCATTTCCGGCCCAGACTTGCGCTCACGAGGTGCGTCCTGACTCATTCTCCGAGGAAGGCACGACGTCTCTGTGAGACCTTCCAACCAATGTTCACTCTGGAAAAGGCGGATCATTGGATGATTTGAATAAAGTATGTTCCGTTTTAAATAACCATACAAACCAACTTGTATTGACTCTAGAAAACTTGACATCTACAAATTGTGGATTTTTAGATATTTGAACGAGGTTTATTCTCCTTGAAATAATCATACAAACAATTTTCTGTTGACTGGAAAACTCGACATTCAATAATACGGATTATTGGACAATTGGAAGAATGTTTATTTTCCTTGAAATAATCATACAAACCAGGCGTTCTGAAACTGTTGTAAGCACACTGTAAGACAGGCACGTCAAACCGCGCCCGCACGAGCGAATTGCCCGCGTGAGGAGCCCAACGCACCTACGTGCATGGGCAACTTCCCCTGACTCTGAACCATTTCCCCTAAAACCCACAAAGGGGTGTAGTTGCGCAAGTTGAAGCGGCGCGAGGCGGCAAATAGTGGCTTCATACGAAAATATGTTTGCCAGATTTTTTCTATCAAATTACCAAGAATTGTATAATGTTTATATTCTTCACTACTTATTACTATTTCATGTTTATTTTCTCACTAATTTCTCCCTTATATAAACATCTTTGCTAAATGACAGCAATATATTTGAATGGCGAATCCTTTCCTTATTTTCGTTTTGTGTTGTGTTATTAAATGATTCAGTTATTTATTGTATATAATAATAATAATAATGATAAATAAATTAACAAGTCACTATAAGTTAACAATCTTCACTTGCGGACGGACAGCGCTTTAAACAGATAGGAATATTTTCTGTTAAACCTTCTAACGTGAACTTATAAAGTTTGTTTTTATATCACTCTTTAGAAAACATGATTACAAAATAAATATACGTTTGATAAGATTCTTTTAAATTTTACTCTCAATTGAGCATTTGAAATCGAACTGACGTATTATTTCATTTTAATGGAATATTTCTTTGCCTTAAAGAGAAAATGAGAATTAAGCTAAATTTATGACAATAGCTGTCAAGTCCCATAGACTGTTATGGGCTAGGTATCCAGTGACGTACGGCCACTCTGTAGGAATTTGAACAACCCTTATTTTTATATCTCACGCCAATTTCTGTGGACGCAGTGCCCGTGAGCTCTTGTAAGGTTGTTTCCTTGCGCGCGACCTTAACATGTCTGCTTTAAGAAGTACTCTGCATCATCTAGCTAAGCTAACTCTGTAGGCTTGTAGGTGCTACGCTCACAACTTTCATGGAAGTATTTGAAGACGAAATCACCAGAAAACTATAACCGGAATTTTCAACTTTGCAAGAAAGGTCCTGGATTGAGCGAAGAGTTGTGACAGGCTTACTCGACGCACGCGCGTTTTGCTTACGTATGCGCGTCATGCTATAGTCGAGGTACGATGCAAATTCTACACTAGCAATGAAGCACACTAGTTGCTGACAATCGCATCGCCAAAGTGATGGATGTCTGTTTATTAAAATAAGAAAAACTTTTGGAATAATTACATGTGCACATGTAGAAGTTCTAATTTGAATATTACAGGCTGATTACGACCGACTACCGTCGTAATTTAATTAAAGTTCATCCTCGCTTACTGGTAGCGGCTTAGACTAATAAATTCGGCCCCTTACCGTGCCGTTGACCTGACCCTTCCGCAATTGAACGGGGCGCGTCGTGTTGGCTCACCTCCCACATCGGCGTCGCGTTGCGGGCGGCCTTTCGGGGTGGGATACTGCAGCGATGGAGAGGGCGAGTACGTCGTCTGGAAATGCCTCATTTCCCTACCCAGGCCACACAGTAGGGGGTAAGGCACGAACATTCGATGTGATGATGTTCCTATGAAGAACCCATGACTTGATTTCTGACTAACATGTAATCTCAGGCGCCTCTTGCACGCTTTCGACCGTCACACGACAGCGAAGCTTGTGTACAACAATTGAATCGTTTATTTCAGAAACCCGTCAAACGCCAAAATCTAAACAGCGCTTTAGTGATGGAATATTGTTCCATGAGGATAGACACATCGCTTATTCCGTATTTACCCGAAAAACATTCATTTATGGTCTGCTTTATTTATTTTTTATTTTTTAAACGTAAAAAACAGTTAAAAATGCGTATGACGTGCTATGGGGAGAAGTGAATTGTGTGCACATTTTCAAAATTCTGTGATCCCTACGCTAAGTAAAAAAAAGCAAGCAAGCTCCCACCTAATAAAAATCTATTTTCAGGACAAATAAGCAATAAATTTTGGGCTCTTATCCATGTTGTCCTTCGGAATAATACTTCCTGCCGCGACAACATGGAAACGATAATTTGAATAACTATATTTCCCACTGAATTCTAGAAGACGTGCACAGATAATGAAGTTACATTTATGTCCAGAAGCAAAACAAAGGGCCATCTCAGCATTTGCTCAATGGATCAGGGAAACTGGACGAAAAACCTGATCGAGATGGGGTCATTGACCCAGAAGCTGCGATACAATACTTGTTACATATTGTTTAGAATAATACAGTCCAATTCTAAATTATACATTAAATATTACGATTTCACTTTGGATTTAAACTTTTCTATCGAATTTAATCGTTTAATGTCATCTGGCAAAGTATTGTAAAATAATGTACATGTATTGTATGTGATTTTTTTGTAATGAGCTGTTGATACTGTCACCTGATGAATATGATTTCTACGTCGAGTGTTATAGTAATAGACTTCGGCATTTTCTAAAAATATATTCCCGCCCTTAAGCAAGTCATTTTTGACAAAAACCACTGATTCGTAAATTAACAGACAAGGTAATGGTAAAATTCCTAGATTAATGAAGAGAGGCTTACAAGAATCACGTGGATGGGATTTGGTTATTATTCGTACAATTCGTTTTTGTAATCTAAGTCTGGGAGCTATAAGATGTATTTCCCCAGAATATTATGCCATATCTCAGGGGGAATGAACATTCGCGAAATATACACGAGCAGTATGAAGGCTGACCGAATTTGACAGAATTCTGAACACGTAGCATAATGAACTTAATTTTGTGTTCAATTCATTTAAATGAACGTTCCATTTAAGGTTTGACTGAATTGAGAGACCTAAAAATTTTGTTGTCTTAACATCAGTCAATGGTACACCGTTCATTTTCAATGGAGCACAGAATTGTTTATTTGAAATGGAAAACTGCATTAAAACCGTTTTCTTTTCGTTTACTATTAATTTGTTATTTCGGAACCAATTTGAAAATCTGATATTGTACTATTTACGGTTTCTTTATTGCAAAGGATGTTCGTATCATCCGCAAAGAGAACTGTTCTTCCGTTTCGAATCGTCGAGGGCATATCGTTTACGTAAAGTAGGAACAGAAAAGAGTCTAAAATCGATCCTTGAGGAACTCCACGTGCAATGGGCAAAGAGTGGGGAAGGTGCGTACGTAATGTTCCATCATACCAGTAAGGTATTTCCACTCTCTGAAATCGTTGTTTAAGATACGAGCATAACCAATCTAGAGCAATACCACGGATTCCATATGAAAGTAATTTTGAAAGTAAAATGTCATAATAATGACGTCAAAAGCTTTTGAGAGATCTAAAAATAATCCAATAGGTGTCTCGTTTTGATCCAGTGATGAGGCGACATCTTTAAGAAAAGAAAATATGGCTGTTTCCGTTGATTTTGATTTTCTAAATCCATGTTGGTAATATGAAAGCGCGTCGTGTTTACTGAGAAAGGTTTCCATTCGTACGTAAAAAAAAGTCTCTAATATTTTTAAAAAAAAACTGATAGAAGAGATATGGTCCGATAATTTTGAATTTCATTTTTGTTGCCTTTTTTGAAGAGCGGCTTAATTTTAGCTGTTCTGAAAATATCTGGAAACGTTCCGGTGCATAAGGATGCATTAAATATGTGAGTTAACGGGTGTATAATGGCATACGCACAAGTCTTTAACAAAGAATCCGGGAATTCATCTAAACCGGACGAATATTTATTTTTTAGTTTGCCGATTATTTTGAGAATTTCATAGGAAGAAGTTTCGGAAACGAACATAGTGTCTAAAATTTAGGGTGAACTGTCTGTTATTGAATCTTGTGGCTGAAGACCCTTAGTGAGATCGGCAGCAATTCTCGAAAAGTATTGGTGAAGTACAGGCGGGAATGAACATTCGCGAAAGATACACAACGAGCAGCATGAAGGCTGACTGAATTTGAAAGAATTCTGAACGCGTAGCATAATGAACTTAATTTTGTGTTCAATTCATTTAAATGGACGTTCCAGTTGAAGTTTGACTGAATTGAGATACCTGCAAATGTTGTTACCTTAACATCAATGGCACGTCGTTCATTTTCATTGGAGTACAGAATTGTTTATTTGAAATAGAAAACTGCATTGAAACAGTTTTCTTTTCGTTTACTATTGACTTGTTATTATGGAACCAATTTGAAATATCTGATATTGTACTATTTACGGTTTCTTTATCGCAAAGAATAACCGTGTAGCAGATTTTCTCCAAAATTGATATTCGTTGTAAACTATGATATTCCGAAAATTGCAAAAATTCAAAAAAATGTCGGCGTCTTCGTATAACTACAATTATAAAAACAGTTTTTTTTAAGAAATATATTTCTTAAAGATAGATTTAGAAATAAGGTCATGTACAATTTTTCGAAAATTTGAGTACTTTTCGCGCAATTTTGCGTGAATGTACGGAGACGAGAAAGTATGTGCTGTTTTATCCTCACTAGTTTTCACGTGTTTCGCTTTTATCGCCAATTTTAAAGTTGCTTTCGCGGCTAAACAGTTATTTAGATAAAACTTGTAAATTATATTATATGTAGGTATTTTTATCTTCTATTACATATAGGGCAATAATTACGAAAAATGATTTTTTTTTTTATTTTGAAAACTTGAAAAAAAATTGTTGGGCAATAAGGTAGTGTTCAGCGACCCCCCCAAAA
This sequence comes from Teleogryllus occipitalis, assembly GCA_011170035.1. Classification (NCBI taxonomy): domain Eukaryota; kingdom Metazoa; phylum Arthropoda; class Insecta; order Orthoptera; family Gryllidae; genus Teleogryllus; species Teleogryllus occipitalis. The sequence continues at coordinate 62,013 of BLKR01000923.1, forward strand.
ACATATGGGTAGCAAATATTAAAACTTTCTCTTAGTTTCTACCATGACCGGACTAGGGGGGCACAGCTTTTTAGAAAGCCAAGTCCTACAAACCAACTTCAAGATCACACAGTGAGGATCTTGGAAGCTTCTAAATCTTACTTCAAATGTTGCCCTTGCAATGACTACAACTGAGACAATAGCACCTACTGATGTTATTATCAGTATTCATGTCATTGTGTCAATCATGTCTAAGTAGTAAAACAAAAAATTTGTCAAATTAAAAAGAATGTGACATCCATTCTACTTATCATCTCTGCAATTTTGATTTATTTATTATCACAAAATGATACCCACTAAAATAAATGGTCAACATATAATCACATTCATCTACTTTGAATTTATTTACTGACAGTAAAATATCAAAGATTGTTGGAAATTAATTCCGAAGAAACCGAACTGAAAAAAATGAACTTAAAAGTTAATTGCTAAAACAAAATTCACAAATAAAAATATGTATGTATTGATTACTTCAACTAACAGCATATTAAAGGGCATGTATTTTCTGCAAAAATGGTCCCTCAAACCTCTTTTAATACTGAGATATTACACATTTTTGTGGATGGATTACTTTATGCAGAGTGGTAAACAGATCAAAATCAATTTTACTGTACTGAATCAAGCAATGTGTTTTACTTTTCAACAATAATAGTTTATTCTTATGTCTCAAAGATTGTTATTCTTGTAGACAATTGTTACCTTGTCAACGTATCAATTATTCAGTTTCAAAATCTGATACCCCAGTACTAATGCCATTGACCTCACTTTTCCACATTCTCATCTTGTAGCAAAGTGGTGTGGAAGTCTTGGGCATCCCCTGGAATTAAATCCATGATAAACATCCTGAAGTTTTGGGACTGGAATTGGCTTTTGATTAAATTTGTATGGGTCATTCTCAAACAGATTTGAAGACGGTCAATCACTTTTTGCATTTTTTACTATTAATCTCTGAAAACTCCACTGCAAATAATTACCTGATGCAAATGGAGTATGGCTTCTCTTTTTCTAGCATTAATTCGGGTGTCTGCAGCCAGGAAATTTTTCTCATTATTTGTGTCCATTTTTCTGTTTGTTAACATTTGCTCCAAGTGACTCATTTCACTAAAACTTCCCAATTTTACAACTTTTTATTTTTTGTTATTGACACAAGGTGCCTCTGAACCCTTTGCTAGGCACTGAGCGCACGTCGTGGGTAAATTCTCTGTTATTATCTTTATCAAGTCTCATCAATTCACAGTCAGTCAGTCAGTGTCTTTTATCCCTTCAGTCAGGGACTTGGGTGTCATTAGATACGAGAATAGATAAGGAGTCATAGTACATGAATTCAGGTAGTGACGCTGGCTTCAACTGCATTTCTTGTTATTTCTTCACGATTGCTATGTAGTATTCGGACAAAAAGATTATTTCTTGATGCTTCAATGCTGTTTTGAGATAAGAAAAATCGGCACCGTTATCACACTACGCATCTTCCTTCCCAGCTTAAATAATGCAGACATTATATACAATAATTTCTCTCAGCAATACTATTCTCGTTTAGTTTTGTAGGTTTCCATTTTCTAGCCATGTGGCAGGGTAACACCTGTGTGATTGCCTTGGCTTTTTTCACAATGTTTGTATCCGACAATAATTAAAAGAGCTGCATCTCAAAACTGCATAATTGTGACCATTTCTCACTGAGCCCTTCAGAAGTTGACAACAAATTATTAATGGCTTTGTAATAATGTAATTTGAATGGGAACTTTTTTGGATTTACAGTGTCTTGAACACACAATTTTAAGTGGCTGATTTGAGTCTGAGAAAGTGTCTGATATTACCAAAATTTTGTAATTTTGAAGTGGTCACTACTGGATAAAACCAAGGCTTGAAAACAAATTTAAAACATTAGTTTTAGAAAACTGATCTACTCAGAAAGAGGTATACTAATCACACATTGTTTCTATGACTAAATTGGCTTACTCAGTAAATTAACATAAAATAAGTTTAATGATAATAGTAAAAGGTAAAAACCTGTATGTGATGTTTAACATTTTTATAACCGTTCCAATAGCTACGTGGACAATGAAGACGTATTCTAATTGAATCTTCCTAGGTCTAATATCAGATAAGACTAACAAAACAACCACGACCATGAATGAGGTAACCCATTCTAGATCTTTCATTATTTTTCAACACTCTTAAGTATCATTTTGAGATGTGGACCCTTACATATAATTCCAATAAGTGTCTTTCTTTTAATGATCTCTACATAGGAAAGAATAGTAAATATCCTGGAATTCATTGCCGAGTCATGTTGATATTGCAAAGAAATTGCAACAAAAACAGTAATCAATTTATTAGTTCAATATATATTATTTTTTGAAGTTTGGATACCATTTGCAGTTCTCTTCCTTTCCTGACATTGACATTTACATTTAATAATTCTCGGAATAAGTTGTATTGATTTAGGAATGCTAGAAGCACTAGCATAAAAAATTGAAATAAAACACTGAATTAAATTTTATGATGTTTTATTGGCAGCCTTTATTCTAAAAACACTACAAAAGCGTTTTCACTGGCCCAATAGTTGTTCTAGCAACCCGAGGCATTGCAGGGTGATGTTTGACTTAAAAGTTGTTAGGAAGCCAATCACCGCTTTACTGCGATGAGAGGTGGGCGGAAGGGTTGCCTAGATGGTGATTATCAGGAGGACACGACAGGTGGATGGTGGGGCAGTGATGTCACGTAAGGATAATCAAGCTGGTTACCTCTTGCTAGAATAAAGATCCTTGTCAGCTGGGTTGCTCTGGTCATTGGGCCGTGAAGTCTTTTTCTGTGGACACAAAACAACTTGGTTTCAACTACAGACATTATTTGATTCAAGATATTGGCTTAATTTACAATGTACATTTTATTGAATTCAAAATTATAATTAATAACCTAATAGAGCAAAAAAAAAATGTAGAACTATTTGTTTTCAAATATCCATTTCCACTTTGTACAGCAGTTCCTACACATCTAAATATTTATTTTGCAAGAAAAAGACACTTGTGGCCAAGTCATACAAATCATAGGGTGCATACCAATGAAACAAAAGCAAACTCTAAAAGTGTCTCTAACTAATGTAAAGATTGAGATAGAGAGAGTTATTTTGTCTTGTAAATGTGGCACAAAGAAAACATGCAGAACTAAAGCTTGAAGTAAGTGTTGATACGTGTTATGCAAACATTAAATGGAAATTCTCCTCAAAACTCCTGGAAGCACATATTAAGTATTTCGTAATAAAGTGTTAGAGGTATTATTTAAATAAGATGTACAGTTCGATTAGGTTTCAATTAGGTTCAGTGTCAATTACTAAAAACTGCATTTTCTAGTAATAAACTGAAAAAGAGGCAGGTAGCAATGAACTAGAAGATAAAATATTTATCTTCTACTTCAATCATTATCATTGTCACAAATATTGTAATGACAACACCTTTAGTTTTATATTTCCTTTTATAGAAGTGCAGTAAGTGACGTTAGGATTATAAAACTGATGTTTGAAATATGAAGATCTCCGAGTCTGGAGTAACTGCTTGGGCAGTTTTCAGGTTTGATCTAGCTGAATATGAATTTTGCCAACTTTTCATAAAGTAGAAGTAAAAATGTTTGAGTTTTCATTCTTCAGTCAACAAGAAGACTTTCATCATCCCTACTTTATTCATTTGCTATACTTCAGTAACTTTCAGAAGTTCCAAAAGATTAACAATGTTAGCAATTTATTATTTATAGAATAAGAATATATCTGTATACTGTTGTGCAAGCCATTTTGCTTCTCTACTTTGTGTTTTTGAGATGATCAACTTCAAAACAATAAATTTTTGGAAATTGCTGGGTTTGATGTTATTTTCAATTTTTATTACAAAAAATAATGGGTTTACATAAAGCTACAGAAACATATTTAGTCCAATTGATTGCTCCTATTCCTTTCAAAAAAGTCATAATTCTAACCTGAAGTATACAATATCTTACATAAATAAAATTTTCATGGAAATTCAAACAAAATCTTTTAAATCTAGTCATCCAGTTGAGCACAACAGAGACAAAGTACTGAATTGAAAGATCATTAGAATGAGCATTTGAAGGTGCATTATGCTGAAATAAAATAAAACTTTCAGCAATTGAAATGAAAATGCATTGAACCGAATCTCAATTTATACAATACATCAAATATAAGTTCGGTAAGAAATGTCCTATTTACAACTGACTAGTAAAATAACTGTGTGGAATAAACTCTTGAACATATGATCAATTAAAGTGAACCATTTATACACACAAGTTAGTTTGCTTCATGAGTCCGTAACATTTATCATTTTATAAAGTGAAAACAATGAACAACATTTCTTTTGTTTTAAAAGAAACAACACATGCAGGACTTTTCATCAAAAGAATAAACATGTGTTTTTTACTGGCTCATAGATTTTACAGAAGACTTATGGTCAAAGAATAATCTCATAAGACTCAAAAAATCTCAAATTTCTTTAGTATTTTCTTTAGCCTTTGAACACTTTTGATAAAGTAGTATACAAAAGCACAAGCTTTAACTAAAAACAGTTGTGCAACTATAAATCTATCAACTCTGAGAAGTTACAATAACAAATGCTATTGGCAAAATGGCCTTTTTGTGTTGAAAGCACAAAATCCAAAATTATAGGTGCAAAAAAACAGTGCAATTAGAAGAATGCCATTCTATTGAGTTCTGAGTTGTGCATCCCTTGTGATTTTATAATATTTTGAGGGATTCCTAATCAACAGATACAGATGTAGAAAGAGAATTCTGAAAGAATACAAAACAAGAGGACCAGTAATAGACATTATAGGGAAATTAAAAAATGTTTTGCCATTTGACAGGTGCAGGGTTCTCCCAGGTAATTTAATTTAGTAGTGTAAAGCACTTCTTCACACCCTATAGTTTATCGCATTCCTCCACAGAGGAATGGCCTCCTCAGTCAGGGATGCAGATCTCAGAACTATAGTGTGAAAACAATTATCTAAACTGTTTCTGCTGAAAGAAATGTGTTCTACAGTGTTATTACAAAAACTTCACTTTTAACTTCACAGTTACTGATTGAGTCTAAAGCCCCAATATACCACATCAGCTGATTCCTCTGCGAATTGGTCGAAGTGTGACCGAAAAGAGGATTTGAAGGGGGCATCTTGTTGTGTCCTAGAGCGACCAGGGTTGACTGGGCAGGTACAATTAGGGTCTTCAGTGATGGGCTCAATGGACTCGGGCATGGGCTCGGGCATGGGCTCAGGCATGGGCTCGGGCATGAGCTCAGGCATGGGCTCATCAAGCCCTGGACCATCAGGCTTGGTGGGGCATTCATGAGGAAGTATATTGGTGATTGGACATTCAGGTGCATCAGGGATGCCAGGCCCATCGGGTTCGACAGGACATTCGTGAGGTTGAATAATTCTCACCGATGCCTCTGGTTCCTTTTCTGAAGCACCTGGAACAGAGGTCTTCACATCACCTTTTCCCTTAACTGGAGCCTCCACAGGATTACCCAACAGTTGAGAAGGTGACGGCAGTTTCAGACTTTCTGGTTTCACTAAAACATAAATCTAGATAAGAATTCTGAAACCAAATTAGAATGTGAATATGCAGAAATACTTATTCAATAAGCTTTTTAAGCAAACATTCCAATAAAAAAAAAATAGAGATTAATTCTAGAGTATTAGATTGAAGGAGTAAGTCAAAAAAATTCAAAAGGAGAGAATTAAATTTACCAGTTGAAAAATATGATCATTTTCTTTTGGACTAACAAATTATTTCTGGAATTATTCATGACTTACATATACTTCCTAGACTAAAGAAAAACAATTTATCCTTCATAAACTGCCAGACTTAAGTTCTGTCCATTTTCTGACTTACTCTTTTAATCCAACACTAGAATTGTAGGGTGGATCTTTAAGCTTTCAGAAAAAAAAATTGTTTGAGAGAATCAACGGAATACCCTTAACTCTACTATCACAGCATTATAAATTTAATACATCAGCTACTCACAAAAAGCCACTGCCAAGAAAAAAAAATCAACTTCCAGGTTCATTCATATCTCTATGGAATTTCTGTTGAGTTACCTTTGCTAGTCCCTGTCATTCTAGAACCATTTCCTTTGAACAGTTTTATATTTTGCATTGTTACTAAAAGTTCAATAGCAACAATCTACAAATGTATACCTAAAATAAATGCTTTTGTGGTGCCAGGTCTCAAATCCTTGTTGATTTGTGGAATTTGAAAAGAGCTAATCAGATTGATTGTTAGTTTTCCACTGATTCTCTTTCCATAACATTGTTTCCTCATTCCATAACTTCTCAATCTGCTTGCTTATCCATATACAACATATGTATTCACATAATTTATTTCACCAATACATCACAGGCATTATAATGAGAAGTAATAGTGAACAGTAGATACCCATTAAAGGTTAAATAGGCTGTATAATGTCATCATTTCATCTCTTTGCAATTCAAGCCATCTCAAAGACTTTAAAAAAAATTCTCAATCAATGACCTTGTTCATCTGTTGCTAATCCAAAATCATCATCATATTTTTAAAATTTTTATCTATCAATACGCTTTAAGAATTTCTTTGTAAGTTTTTTGATTATTTCATCATTTTTTGTAATCCTTATAATGAACAGAGCATTGGGATATCACATAATGCAACCACACAAGGGTACTTTGGTTATTTATTTATTTTTTTAAAATTATTTTGATCTTTATGCGATTTCATCAATTTAATATTTTCACTATCTTTTCCAGTTTTTTGAATTTGACACTATCTTGAACAGTTGTACAGGTGAGATGTTTTCTGGAGAAAACATTATATTGAAAGTCTTGTGCCCAGATATGGAAATCTGGGAACATGTCTCTCTTAAAGTTGGAGACAAATAATCCTGTTAAACTAGTGGTGTTACTACATACTTTCTTGCATTATTTCCAACTTTTGCAATTTTCAGAAATTCATTGTTCAATAAAAATGAGACCTATATCATTTGTTAAGTGTCCTTTACTCTACTTGAGGAAAAAATTGAAACCAAAAATCCGAGGCCGTTTTTGAGAAAAAAAAATATAAATTGCATTAACTTCAAGCACAAGTTATGCAAAATTACTCGTTTTATCACAAAATTGTACATGACCTTATTTAAATATCTTTTTTTCATTTAAGAAAAAAATCTAATATACCTTTTGTACTTGTACTTGTGCCATTTTTTTTAACAGAGTGTGTTGGTCAAAAATAGAACCAACACTATTTTTTTCTCATCCTTTGACACATAGGAGGAAAAATTTAAAGAAAAAATTTGGAGCTGGTTTTTGAGAAAATAATACTTTAAAACTTATTTCACACACAATTACGTGAAAACTCATATTTTTGAAAAATGTTACATGACTTTATTTCAAGATATATTATTGAAGAACAGATGTCATTGAGGAAAAATTGTCATCTTCAATAGTGTAGTTGTAGGAGGATGCTGAAAAAATTTAAACTTTAGCAATTTAAAAAAATTCGATGATTTCAATGAAAATACGACATTCTAGATAAGTTATAATTAGGGGTTGGATTTTGATGACCTAAAACATCACCAAAAATGATCAATAAAATGCTTTAAAAATGTCCTAAAACCAAGGAAAAAGGATGTAGAAAATGTGATCACAATTGTGGGAATTCTGATTTGGTGTTGTTGACGTTCTTATCAGAAGAAATAAAAGAGGTCATCTTCGTCAACATACTAGTATGTTGACGAAGATGACCTCTTTTATTTCTTCTGAATGTTATCACAACCAGTTCGGACGAACCACTCAACTTGTTGGATACGTTACTGATGTAATCAAGGCTTCTTCCATTTGTTCAAGTGAACTCAGCTTGCCGACTTTTGATTTGGACTGTTCTTTACCAGGAAATATAATTTTAGTTATCTCAAAATTGGCCAAATAGGGAATGGTGCTGATATATGTCACGAGAATCACAGTCACAATGGCTGTCAAAACAATTTCTGAGCGAACAAATAGAATAGGCTACTGAGTAATTCTGTGAAGAACATTTGTTGCATCTCGTAAATATTATTTGAAGCAAGTACCATTAAAATTACATTAAAATTGATAAAATCAGCACACAAATACATTAAAAAGATGGAAAAAGGTAAAAAATGACTTATTCGTTGAAATCGACCAAAAGTGCAAAATAATTACCAATAAAAATTGGTCATTTCCTTTTATCATAACATAAAATGTATTTCTATACTAAACGGCATTGTTCTAAAGTGAAAAGAAAAAAAAGATATTTCATTAAAACCTGACCCCTAGTTATAACATAAAAGACATGACTACTTGTTATGAGACAGCCAACAGGCGTTATTTTTTTAAGTGTCCTTTACGCTAACCTAGAACAAAGTTTAATAAAATGATTTAGAGCAATTTTTGAGAAAATTTTGGTGATGTTAAGGTTTCATGTAAAGTTCTCCCCAAAATAAAAATATCTATTGAAACTTATATGCCCTTGAATGTGTTCAGATCGTTTGGGGAATATCAATTTTGCAGGCAATCAAGACTTTTTGCCGTTGATCAATATTTCAATATGAAGGACCCCCAAATCGTGGATTCTGAGCGAGTACACAATGTACTAGAGGATGTTCTACTTATAATTACTAGATATGCTACCACAGTTACTACCTATAAGAACAAGATTTATCCCCATTTTGTTACTAGGGCCCCACAAAGTGAGTTTTTTCTGGTCAAAAAAGTGCTGATTTTATTAGTGCACCACTACAATTCTTTTTCTTTTACCATAAAAGTACACATTCACTCTGGTTTATCGTACACCCATAATTACAAGTAGAGATGTCACCAGAATGCTTCCAAAACTGTGTGGGTTATTACTAAGCCATATTTATTTTTATGACAGAATTAAATAAAAGAGGGAAGGATTAGTAAAGGCTCGGAAATGGAATGACACAATAATACAAACTGTTAATGAAGATCAATAACAGCATCCAAGGGACTCAATCCATTGAATCGCCTGAATGAAGAATTATATTTTAGTACATTAATACTAATATAATACTCATTAAGGAAAGGGGACGACCTTTTACCCTAAAAGTGTGTTAGTCACTAATTTTGACCCAAGGATGACTTATACAATTACTCTAGAAAAATGCAAATTAATGAATGATGTAGGGATGAGGTTTTGGAATCTGATGATGAAGAGATTTGGTGATGCACATTTCCTGTATATGAAGTTAATCATTTAATGTCTATGAAAATTGATTTGTTGCCATAACAACCACATACAAGAGAAAGAGTTGCAGATCTACACTCTTCTCATACATAAACTAAACTGTATCAACTTCATACACAAACAAAAAGAAAATGTTGCTTTCTTCTTATTCTTTCTTTTCAGCAGTTTTAACAACTTTTATTTTCAGACCTCCAATGAGTGTGTGAAAAGTGCTCCCACCTCAACTTGTTAGAACAGATATTGAAATAATATCACTGGGCTCGAATCAACTGCTACTTTCCTGTTTCTCCGAAAAAGGAAAATTAAGAACTCTTTAAAATTTTGGTTGAAACTTACCTCCATAAATGAAATTATAAGTTATCAGTATATACTTTTTGGCAGCTTCAAAGGTATCATCAGAAATATCAGCTACTTCATTTGGGTAGCACACTGCTGCCATAAGACCAGCGCATGTTGAGCCATAAATGATTCGTCTGAACCATCCACCCCGCAAACCAAGGACTACACCAGCCAAACCACTGATTGCTATTGCACCAGCTCGAGGCACAGGAAGTTCATCTTTTCTCAGTTGATCAACTAGAACTGAAAACAAATTAATTTCTTCAATACAATGTGCTCTCAAAAATGACTTGGAAGGCTTACGCTACCCTAAATGATTTTTATCATGTGTTTTTGAGGAAGCATTCTAGTTTTCCATTTACTAATACTTCTTGATGTTCTGCACGTCTCCAAAAGATTGTTCCCTGTTGTGTCCTACCGTTTAAGAGCTACGTCTTTTTCATGGGAAGGGGGGGTGGAGGGATTGTAATAGGAGAAATTAATACATAGCATCGAATAAATAATAGCAATAGACTTACAGTGCCTTCACTTTGTGCATGCAGCTCATCAGGCACTATTGAGAGTTTCAACCGCCACTCACTCACACTTACTGCCATGATAAATTCATCATCTAATACTGTTATGAATCATAATTTTGTTGAAAGTTCAACTGAAGACACATTGTTTTATTGATATTTCTTTTCTCTTGTGAAAATTCACATCTACCTTGGTGAGAATTTAAAAATTAACATTTTTGAGTTACGTTTTATGGAACTGATAGGCTTCAATTAGTTAATAGTGGCTTCTTCAGATCATGAATTAATTTCAGTAATATGCATTAGTTTATTATTTATTTTTTATAGTTTTATAATACTTATTATGTAGTAAGTAGTTTTGTTATGTAGGTAGGATCAATATAATATGAGACATACCTCGCTCAAGATGGTAGAAGTACAGCAGGATCACATTAAAGCAGGGAGAGACAAGCAAGTATCACATAATGATAACTTCAATGCTTGTTTGTTTAAATGACAACTTCCAGTACATTTCTAAAGGTATCTGTTCCTATCCCACTCCTACTTTCCTAAAACCTGTACTCCTTCCTTGTTTTGGTATCATGGCATGTTGTGACATTTGCCGTCTTTCAGTCTTGTATACTTTTTCTACATTCATTTCTGTTCTAAATATCCTATGTATCTCAAAATCATTCATTGCATTTACACTGGTTTTGACTGGTTTTTGAAAGTCACTTTGACTGAACAAGAATACACATTATCAGCCACTGAATTTTTAAATTGCTTTCCTTTCTTCTGTGCCAATAGCTTTGGATCTCAAAATAATGCTGCAGCACGTTTTCAAAACAAGACTTCACCTCTTGTATTTATGTTATCAGTGCCTGATAAATACACATCTCTCTTATTAGCAAATGTTTTATCACCAGGCACTAAACACTAGCATGTCACTTTATTTTTTTTTACACTGACAGGATTTGGCAACAGCATGACATTGACAGGAAGCAAGTCCACATTTGCATTTACTTTTGTCTTCAGAATCTTCAATTGCATCATTTGGAGCTTGAAAGGGAAGATAAGAATGATATTACTTGCAACATCATCTGCCTATTTGTTGCTTTTAATCAGAACTCACTGTTAATACATTTTTTTAAAATCGATTGTATTCAATTTGGATGTCTGTGGATTTCTTGCCACCCTCCTATTTACTGTCAAGAAGTAGAGCAGAAAGTCAGATTGGTAAACCCCCTCAAGCTCTGAACAATGCAATATTGAATGAATATTACAAATTACAATGCACTTACTCTCCTGGTAATTGCTGAAAAAGAAATGACTTTCCACTATACTCCCTTACAGTCAAGATCTTTCACAACTGACTAATATCACTGAAGGAAAATGTGATTGTGTTAAAAAGTGCAACTTTGTTGGAGAGGACTTTGTTTAGAGTCAAGGTTGTAAGCTACAGACAAGTAAACATTAAAAGATATAAGGTAACTTACCAGCTGTATGCTCTTTTCCGGTTATTACCACATCCTTAATTTTCTCTTTGTAACCTTGGTATTTATCAGACCACACCCACAATTCTCTTCGTACAGCACTAATACCTTTTTCTAGGTTACTTGGTGGTTCATCACATGGATCCCCTCTAAAAATATGAACAAAATAACAATACAGAACCTATATAAAATAATTTTGCATGGGAATAGAGATAATGTCGCACATACTTTTCTGGATGGGTTTCACTGTACAATGGCAAGTCTGTGCGTCGCATCAACTTTCCCGTGCAAGGGTCGCAGTTGTCACCAGATTCACCCTGTTCTTTCTTTCCATCCTTTCCAGTTTCCTGGCCTCCTCTAGTCACAGTTCCATCCTGTCCGTCTCCTGATGTGATAGCGGTAGCAGCGTAAGTACCCCCAGATAGGAGGAACTTTTTAAAATACTAAAACAAAGAATATATTTTGTCATTAATTATTCACATCTCAACACCAGCGTGTTATTTTCATTAGTCTGCATCGACACATTCATTGAATAAGGTATTGAATGTCCGCACGTAACATAACCTATATTCAAAAGCAGGGTATGGCTAGGGATAAGTCCAAAAATTCATACCGAAGTTCGGAACATGTTCTATTTGAAGTATTTACAATATTTAAATTAAATAATACAGCAAACGTCGCATTTAATAACACGCAATCACTACAAGTGACCTACGATGCCATCTGCATATCAGATGGCCGCATCCATCTTTAGAAAAGAAACAATTGACAGACGCAATGCGCCAAGCAAATATCAGGTGAATGAACTATTTTTAAATGGCATTGACACGCAAGTTTTATCCAGTAATTTGTTCATCGCTATTTATTTTTCAGAATTACGGTAAGTTGTTCAATAGTTTTGTTTTCGCCCGAAATTTTAAGGTATTTGGAAATACGTAATATATTATTTTTCGATTTTAAGTTCATCGGAGAAAAAATAATTAAAAATTCCATTGGGTCCGTCCATAAATTACGTACCGCAAATTTGGAGTATTTTAAATACCCCCTTCCCCCTGTAATGCGCACTTGAACCCCTCCCCTAAATAATTACGTAACGCCTTCGACAAGACGCCCCTCCTAGTTACAAAAAATTAAAATAAAGACTAAAGCAATAACAAGAGTTTTAATTTTATTAAAACAGGTATAATAATTAAAGAGGGATTTTTTTTTCAGTCCGCATCACCAACATTGGGGACAAGTATTGAATAAAGGAAGGGCGCTTAGGCGAGAAAAATTCGAACAAGCCATGCACACACACACACACACACACACACACACACACACACACACACACACACACACACACACACCGTCCTTGATGACGCATGGGCCCTGAGTCTACTACGCATATTTAATTGGATTCTAAAACATGCAATAGATCAATTTTAAATATTTTCTTCGTGATCTAGTAGATTTAATCAATATGTAATGTACGAAAAAATATTTTCATTATTGTAACAATTCATACACCACAACGTGTTAATTTATTTCTATTTTAACTTCATTTGTTAATATTTTAATGTTTTAGTATGAGACTGCAAAAGAAATTATTTCAGCAAAAGTCGAAACATTTTAAAAATAAATATCAGCATAACGTACCACTAAACTGTGACACCCCCTAACCTTATGTAACGCAGCGTAACGCTGCCTCTTCTTTAGCAGTATCTAATTTTTAGTCGACCCATTGGATTATTTTTTCGAGAAGATGTTTCTATTTAGGGAGAATTATTTTTATTTTCTTTTACTGCAGACCGCAGTACTCTGTTTTAGATCGTATAATGAGCTTTACTTAATAGTGAAACACAAAAATACAACATAGAGATGCTGTATGCTTCTTGCATTGTGCTGCCCTTAATACTTATAATAATAAGATATGGCTTTGAGAGACACCTTATTGATGCGCATTAAGTACTTCCTCAGGAATGCGCAGCCTAGAACAAAAGGGGGACCCCAATTCCATAAACTTTTTTTACTTACATACGACATATTCTACTGGTAAATAAATACACCACAAGAATAATTAAACCATATGTCGTTTTGTTCTTATGCACTTTTCGAAGAAAATAAAGTAGAATAATACATTCCCGAATCAAACATTTTCCCAGATCTTTTGTAACATTTAAAAAAAGCTTTGGGTCCATGAGACCTCAGTGTGTAGTTCCTATAACAAAAGTAAATGTGTAGTTACAGGGTTAAATACACAATTAACAATTACAACGGATTTTATGTTGAACCATTTTCATGGTCGCCAGATGACTTGGCACGTCTCTTTCCAGATGTATTACAATTCCCTAGATTAAAAAGAATAAAACTAGAGAATGAACATTTACAGAGTTAAAGTAATGTTTTATTACGTATGACTATGGGGCTCTTTTCAAAACGTTCAGACCCTGCCCCCCTCCTCGTCCGTGCGCACGACTGTATTTATCACACCAACGGAGCTATTTTCTGCGCCATACTTGTAGATTTACAGCTGTATGAATACAGAATGAGGAAGGTTCGATTCATATGTTAATGTTGTAATAATGTTTTAACAATAAATTAAAATCAAAAATTGGGATTGACTTCGGGATCTTGAAGGGATTCCTTTTTGTATTTTGTGATGTTTTACAATACTATATATCTTTTTACAATTATGTTTGACAGAAAATACCACTATTTTTTCCAAAAACTGCATCTTATTTCGTGTTGATGCTTAATAGAAATAATTCCAAGGAAATTCAATAATTGTATTTATGTACTATACATTTCCATTTACACATTTAACCATAATTCGTAAACTTTCAGAACTTACAGGAATTAATTCTGTGAAATGTCACAAGATGTGTTTGTCACCCGGGTTTGATTTTTTTTTTTCAATTTTCCAGATTTAATTTATTGGAAGAACCAAATTAAAGAACTATGAGGTAAAAACTATGAGGTTTACACGGAATTATATTATCAGAAAGCAGGCATAGTGTTTTTCTATTTTTTCTCTGAAACGTGACAAGCGAGGTCACACCAAGAAGAGCGACACCGTAAAGAACTAGTAACGTTACGTTTCCAGCCTTTTGTGGGTGTACTTTTTCAGCGTGTTCACGAAGTATCTATAGTATGACTTATCTACATAACTAATTTCCAACGCGAGTTGATAATGAAAGAAAACTAAACAGCTTCCGGGAGGAATAGGGTTTTGTTAGATACGCAGGAACTCGAAAAAATGTAAAACCAATGAAACAATTTCGATTTTGACAGAAAAATGCAAATATTTTGTTGTTTTATTCCTTTGTCATACTGCGCCTACCGACTGCACCATCTTTCTCAGTGCGTCTCTGCTAACGACACCGCTGACGTGCGATAACAAGGCTCAAAAGAAGAGACCGTCCGCCATTAAAGTTTTGCTATTTTGGTGTTGCGTTACGGAACAGCAACATTTTTATATTCTTGGTAAGCAAAGAACTGAAGACTGTTTTTATAAGAAAAATAATTTATTGCTGTTTTATAAGAGTATTTTAAGAGATGTTCTCGCATAGGGTGCGTGCTAGTTTTTGGAAAACCACTTTGTGTGGATTTGTTCATTACCATTTTTGTTGCTGTAGGCCACTAGTTAAGCACGAAAAGTGCTTCTAGGGAGATAGGGAATGAGAGGCAATAACTGACGCTCATGACACTTTAGACTTGCCAGTGTTTGAGGGATGACTCATTCAAGCTGCAGTGTTTAAATATGATTTCAGGTTCAAAGACGTCAAGCTTATCGATATGATCTGCATTAGATATTATTTTCGCACTTTTAAAAGTCCTCGTATTACTAGAAGTTAGATGGGAAGAGTTTTTTGTTCGTTGACAGTATTATCAAATTTAATCTGTAGCATATTTTTCTATGCAAATAGTTTATTAGGCGAGTGAATATTTCTTGTTATCAAATGTTTCCAATAACGCGATTTACTAAACTTTAATCATAATCAATTATGTATTGCATGATAGGGATTCCGAAGCTTAAGAAATTGGGTGCAAAAGCGTGTTATTGGTATAAAAGTCGGATACTCAGTAGATTTGACAGCCGCTTTCAGGCTCTTAATTTTGAAATGATATAATATTTGCACGTCAAAACAATACACCTTTCATAAAACAATGACGTATATATAGTAATTGGAAGGTGATAAAGATTAAAAAATAAACTACGAAATTGGATCGGGATAAGTTCCACTGACTGCTGCACTCTTTCCGATTAGAAGATTAATCTTTTGACCATAATAAAAAACAAAGCAATCACGATGTTGACAAGCGGTGCACCATTGACAACAGGAGAATTTGTTTCGCGAATTGTGATTGATTGCACATTCGGAGGAAAACATAAACAGGATTTAGAATGACAACTAACCACTTACGTGCAATTTTAACGCCATTTTGATCGACGGAGGAATAGAAGCTGTCGCCTGTCCATCCCTGCGGCCTCCTTACGTGTCCTAGCAACTAAGTGACAATGTTCAGGAACGAATATCGAATCTACGAATATCGATCAAAATATCAGTCGATTGACATTTCCAAGGCTATAAAATTTCAGTATCTTTTAAAGAATTCAATGATCTACTCTTTTACTACTGTGGATCGTTCACTGTCCACCGAGTCCCATACTGTAGTTTATTGGAGATGGGTGTTTGTACTCTTTTTTAAGAAATGAGGTACAGTGGAAACAAAGAAGGGAAAACAGGTCAATACTAAACATTCTTTGAATAATTTGAGTTGCTTCATGGACGAATAATTAGAGAAATGAATTCATTTGATAGAACAGAGACTTAGTAACTTCGTGATCAATCTATTCGTTTGACTGTGCAACAAATATGCTAAATTAATCACGTTTTCCGTGTCTGAATGGTCGCCTGTTTTTTCAACTTTAACGTTCGTTTCCCTACATTCTTTTTCCGGAGGATAGTTTCCGAAATTTGTCGAGAATGCCTTCGCATGAACTACAGTAGAGGTGAAGGCATTGTATACTTACGTTCACCGCCTCCTGACCGCAACAAACGAGGACCCCCGGCCGGAATTCTGTCGAGTCTTCCACTACGTTTTCGACGTTGCCCAAGATCTCTGAGGGACTGAGGAAGAAGGTGTTGTGGAACATCGGGTGCCGGCGGCCCTACGTTGCACCCCTACGTTGCACCCCTCGGGCCCCGGGCTGCGGGCTGCCGTCCGCCAAGGTACGCGACCTGCGACTGCCAAAATAAACTGAGGGCTCTGGAAGATGTTGCGGCGCAGTCTTTTGTTTGCCGCAGGGCCTCCTGCGATCACATGAACGTTGGAACGCACGTTCGAGAGACATTCTCTGGAAAAGCCGTGACTGCAATCTAATTGACGTGCGAAGAAATTATTCCGAGAGAAATTATTTAATTCATTTTAAACAATAATTTTTACCCAAAATGAAAATATTTGCACTTTATCTCCGTTCTCTTCTATTACATAAACACTTTCTTAATGTTTTAAACATTTGTGTTAAGTAGTACTTTGAAAATTTTATATAAAGCTCGCATTTTCTTGTAAAATGTTTTAAAGTTTTTCAACCGGTTCTTAAATACAAAGTATTTTCTATAATTTAAAACATAATTTTCCGATTGTGAAATGGATTGTAGCCCGCATGATTACAATACATTCTCTTTACTAACTTACGAAGAAATGCGAGGATATAAAAACGAAGAATTAAGAAGTTTCAAAATGAGTTCCCTACAGCACCCACAGACTATTTGTTTTGGAATATCTCTTGAAGACTCCAACGCCAAACGCATACTGTAATATCCTACCCGTCTTCCTCTGGCATAAAATAACTGATGTGGAAAAAGCGAACTAGTTCACGGAATGTTTCTAACCGTTTATATCTCAAAAGAAAACGGAAGATGAAGAAATTTTGAATTTTCTCCGAGCTCCCTTACAGATACACTTGCCAATAAAGCCTTTTAAATCTTCAGATACAAGATAGGTACTTTAAAGAATATTCATCCAAGGAAATCGCCCGGACACAATCTTAATATTGGAGAAATACTACAAAAATTAACACGAGAGAAGATTGATTTGATTACTACTATAAACAGTGTTACTCTCTGAATGAGCCACTTTCCAACCAAAGGGATAATAGCCAAAATTGTTACCCCCAAACCCGGTAAAAGCCTACACCAAATACAATCGTTCTACGAAATTTCCTATCAACACTGTCAAAATTCGAGAACCTATTCCAACGGCTTCATCTTCTACTTACAAAATGGATTCAAGAAAAAAACATCAATTTGTATTGATGGAGATTTATTGTATTATAGAGCAAGTTCACATTATTGTTAAAGTGATCAATGAAGACACGGAAAAGAGGTTTTATTCAGCCTTTTTCTTGAACGTGTGGAGTCTTTGACAAAGAATGGCGTTTAGTACCACTCCTTAAACCCAAGAAGATTCTCCATGCATTTGACTCGCTAATAAGAACCTGCTTAGCAGACAGGCGTTTCAAAGTTAAATTTCGAAACGAGCACTCTGCATTCTTCCCAATCGCATGCGACCTACCAAGGGAAGTGTAGAATTAGAAGTAATTCTACCCAACAGGACAAAAATTACGACAAATCCTCTGCCCAAACTGTTTGAATTAGCTCAGAGCCATTGTTGTCGCTGTCTCTGTGGCGACTCTGATTGGGAAGTTATAGTATTTGAGTCCTGATGTTGGGGGATTTTCAACACTAGCTAGGCAGCAAGGCCGAGTTCAGCCGCTGCCGCTATTTCGAGAATTCTAGCGACCGGCTGCTCTGATCGGTAGTTTTCCATGTCTTCCACGACCACTACCAGTTGAATGCAGGGGCAGAATAAGAACAAACGGGCCACGAGTTGCACACGATGTTTTTCCTCCCAGAGGGGGGGGTTCTTGATGGCGTAGGTTGTGCTCTCCGGTGAAGTGTCGTAGACGACCATCCAGACCCCGAGTCTCGCGGCACCGCTCTTTATCTTGAAGGTGCAGGCCGTGAGAAGGCGATGCTAAGCTTATGGAAGTCGGGTTCGCACGGCTACCCACCAGTTGAGCCTATGGCGCGTCGACCTTTGGGCAGGATCGGGCAAAGGATGCTTTCCGGAGTACTCCAGATTTCACTTTAAAGTCCGTCGGGAAATTAGATACCATCCGTCAGGTTGCCCAGGTTCCGGCGTTACCCACGTCGATAGCTGACGATAAGCAGTGGGGAGACGGGATGGGGGCTCCGAGCCGCCTGGACCTTAGTTCAGGTGGCCCCCAGTTGGGCTCTCGGATTCGTCGTGGCAGTGGCCCGATACTCAGGGCAAATAGGAGAGAACTTGTTCCCGGCGCATGAGAGTGGCGCATTGTTTTGACTCCGGTTCTAGCCTGGATAGCTGGGAGCTCTGAGCTGGAATGACGGCCCGACCCAGGCATTGTATGAGGAGGTTGTCGCGATGGTAAACAGGGTGCCGGCTGGATCCGGATGTCAGCCTGTTGGCGTACTTGTGCACCGGCGGGGGGTGAGGATAAAGGCAATAAGCCATAGGTGTTCGTCCCGGAATTAATAGCCCCCTGACAAAACAAGCTAGGCGTGGTTTACACGAGGTCCGTACTTTCCTATCCTCTTCTCTGACATTCTGTTACGAATCTGTGGAACCCAATGTTACCGCAACAGCGTATGCACACGTGAATGAACGCAATCATTTGTAACGCCCTTTCAATTCAGTTGCAGCTGTATTGTTACTCACCAAACATCCCCGCCTGTTGGCCTCTCTTGAGGTAATTTAAATAAACACTTTAAGTAATACCATAAGCAAATGTATTGTTCATGAAATAATATATCCAGAATCAATCGGCAAATGATACCTTCTCCTCTTCCGCGAATATCTGCTTCCTTACTATAGAACCACCCATTAACTTGAAGTATCTTCCCTAAGGTTTCGCCAAACAAATATTCTGAAATCGCTACTAATTCGGGTTTGAAACCAAAATTTCATATTAATATTTCCGGCCTACATCCAGGCGTCTATTCACTCGCCAGTTCGATTTACATGTCTGGAGTAGGGATGGCAAATAAACATCTATATTTTAAAACATCGATATTTTCCATCAGAAACATCGATATATTAACATCGATATTTTACTTGGATGTTTTCTTCACATCGATAGTTTGTTGCAAAAACATCAATGTTCTTTAATTTCAATTAAAAAAATTAAATAAAGGGGTTTAAACACGTTGTAGAGTTGCAGCAATCCACAGCAATCTCATCGTAATGCGGCATCCTCTTTATCACGGTGCTCATTTCGCCTGTGCAATCTGAGGGAATTTTAGGTGGTTTTGCTTCGATGATGTATGAATGTGAACACGATGTTCTTTATTGTTAATTATATTCTTTACAAACGATAATAATTTTTACATACTACTAACCTGCTGGTAACCAAAGAATAAAATATATCCCTTTCACGCACTGTAATTAAAAATGGAAAGGAACATAGCATGTTTATTACTCTATAATTAAAATATCGATGCTTTAAACATCGATGTTTTTTCGTCTGTGCTTTCATCGACATGGAAAACAGTTTAGCGACGTGTCGAAACATCTATGTATCGATATTTTGGTAATATTTGCCACCACTATATTTGTTTTTTTTTTCTAACGTGGCGGCTGAGGGTGGTATGTCCAAGATGGAATTCGGCACGACTTTTTGAGTCATTTTCAGTCCTGCCGCAAGATGTCGCGACATAGGAAATACGTATCGCCACCGCATCAAGTAGTGCTGCAGATAAATTGTATAGAATCAAGTATGATCAGTTTTGTCTCCTGTGTTCCTCAAAATAAATACGTATATTCGATGGTAATTAATAATAACAGACGTTTTTCATAAGGAGCAAGATCATGATTTCTGGTCTAATTCAATGTCAGATTCCAAATCTTGAGGAAATGAATAATAATGATATGATAAATATGAAAAAATCCGTAGTTGTTTGTTTAGCACAGAAATATTGTCAGATTAAGAGGTAAATAAGAGACGGGGAGTATGAACCATTTCTTCACAGAAAGAAAAGAATTAGAGAAACTCGTGGTACTGCAACAGCGTATACTTCTCACATTATTTGTAACTTTTACAATTCTCGAAAACCCGGAGAGTTTAATAGTTATGAGACCTGCACCATCTTATGCTCGTCTCTTGCTCTGTCCGAGGACGTGTGAGCCGTTTTTGAGATTTTTTTTTTCAAATTGCCTTACCGAATTTGAAATATTTAAAGATCTAATTTTTAAAATATATTTTATTATAATCGCTATAAACCGACTCAATTTTTTGAAAAAGTGTAGTTTTCGCGTAATTTCCGCTGTAAATTGATGCCATTGATTAAAAAAAATACTTTTTCTCAAAAAACAATCTCTCCAAATTTTGCCATCAAATCTTTTGCGAGGATAGAAAAAGGGAGGCTTAAAAGGTTGACGAAGCTCTCATTTCATTGAACTCTCCGGTTTTTCGAAAATTGGAAATTTAGAAATAATGCGAGAAAGTATATGCTTTTGGAGCACCACTAGTCTTCTTACAAAGGAAAGCCGAGAAAGTGAACGTAAGTAGCCTCAAATTTCAACGAAGACTAGAAAGACACCCACACAATCTAGCAATGAACATTTTAGATGAGTCTTGATAAAAATAAGCTAAATAGGGATAAGCCATTTGATTTAAGTAATTAATTTTAGTTACTTCATAGGAAAGGTCACGTCTGGGTGAATTCTTTACGCTTGTTTTAATGTAAAATGTTTTTCCTGTTGTTCTGTATATGAACAAATTGCAAATAAACATAATGTAGAGAAAATTTTGTAGTTGGTGCCCAAACCTCTTTAATAATTATATTGAGACATTTAGGAAGTTTATTTTAAATATTTGTGTGTATGTGTGTGTGTGTGTGTGAATTCATTATTTCTTACACGGGATATAATATGCCATCATTAAACTCAGTTACCCACAAAATTATTTTTGACAGCAACAAGGTTTACAGAAAGGTTGCACAACATCACTAAGCATTTAGGATTGTGTAAACTAGCCATTTCACTCTTGCGATTGATGACGTATATGGTCAAGTCCGGGTAAGAACACCTCTTCTCTGTTTCAGAATATTTTTTAGAATTTGTGTCGTGGATTGCAGGCGGTCGTGGATCGAAGGATTGTGTGGTCGTGGTCGTGGATTGCAGAATTAGTGTCGTGGATCGAAGCACAGGTTGTGCTTCGATCATTCCATCAATTTGGAGGACTTTCATCGATTTCCATCGTGTTGACCGTAGTTCGTTGTCTATCTGCTCAATAAGATATGCGCTAGGAAAAATGAAAATGAAATGTAAACTTATGGTAGGAATTTTTATGTAAGTCCTCTTTAAAGTATTTCAATTACAACATGCTACATACTTCTGAAGTTCGTAGATTGTATAAATTCGAGTTATGTGACTGGTTATGGTAGTGTTTGAATATTACTTGTAATTTCAGAAGACTTAGCACATATATCTAAGAGGTATATTATAATAAATTGTAATAATTATTTTATTCACTGAAGAATACCAAAGATTCCATCTCCATAACTTTTTATTAACAAAAATATGTGTATTATTTTTTTTTTAATTGGTTCACGCTTCAAATGTCTTGCTGTCTGATGATTGAAGGAAGGAATGCGACATCAATATCGATGTTCCATGTTTGAATAAAACGATATTTTCATCAACGTCGTCATTTTTAAATAAAATCCTACATTAACATCGATTTTTAACCGACGTTATTTAACATTGATGTTTTTGTGGTAGTTTTTTTAATGAAAAAGTCCACAATAAAAATATCCTGTAATAATTTGCAGATATGCATAAATAATTGTGACCAAGGTTGAAAAATTAATGAAAACGAGCTTTCGTCAATAAAGCAACCCACATAATTTTTGAAAAATCGAATTTGGTAATAAGTGTTTTTAATTGCCTTTATGATTTTTGACTTTGGTTTGTCAGTTAAACCCAATTAAAAATTAATAAATACTACTTTCAAATTAAATCCCTCCCACGTGAACTTAAATGGTTTCTAATGTATTTTAATACTAATCCATGATTTTGGGCTGATGTTTTATTAACATTGTTTTAATTTTGAACATCGAAGTATAGAAACATGGATGTCGATTCTATTTCGCATCATTCAAGTTCGTAAGGTATTTATCCGTAATTTGCAATGTTAAATTAAGATTCATGATGTTGGGAGAAAATAAATATTTTATTATTGTTGTACATTTTATTTAAAAAACTAACAGATTATTGAATGTACCTATAAAGAAAGTTCAGTTTTTGTGACAAATAACATACTTCTAAAACAAATATTTTTACTCGGTGCATGGAGAATTCAAACCTCGCGCTCTGGACTCTGAATGAGGTTTTCCAGAGCGCTCATAGAGTTCGCTCCCATACCATAGTGCATTCGATGTACATTAGTGTCCTGCATTGCTAATGCCTTGTCGAATTTAAATTCTAAATTTTTAATATCAGATCTTGCATTCACTTCAAATATTGGTGACATTCGTTGTCTAATGATGCACGTTTTTAACTCCTATGTACACCCGTGCTTACGCTTTCTTGTCCGCGTTGTAACATTTTTTGGTAATGACGCACTTTATTTCAGGTCATTAGCTCTACTTAAGAAATATGTCTTCTCTAACAACCTTACCCCCACTTGTATTCTCAATGGGCAAGTGCCGAATTATTTCAGTAGTTCTATTACAATGAAATATTATTGAATAAATGACGGCAAATAAACATTCATAAAATTATTTTTATGATTGTATTAAAAATTTCGTTTTTAAACAATAAATACGGGTAAAATGGCAAGCGATAAAACATCTGGAGTCCATTACTTTTCATTTTAAGCAAAAATCACGAAATTTGGTTCAGTTAAATGCTCGACCTTCTTTCTAAACGAAAACCCTTAATGTTTTAAATATAAATATGTCAAGTTTTAATGAAAATTGGAAAAGGTATACCATACATATAAATGCACTTTCTTCTATATGATCAAAAAGTTAAAGAAAAATTTTCAGCCATTTAAAAAAAATTGAAAATTTAATAGGGGTTTTACGTAAAGTACCCCGAAAAAAATAAAAATACCTTAATGATATCCCGAATGCCACAACAAGATCTTACATCTGATGAGTTTACGAAGTTTCGGCTCAAAAGCTTCTAATCTGATAGTTATGCGTAACATCCATCCATATGTACATGTACAAATCGATATTCTGGTACAACATTGCATGCATCTCCTTTCCACCTGCACCAATTTTAACCATCTTTGGAACAGTACATGTACTCCTGACGTGTGTAAAATGTCACAGCTGAAAAGAACCTCAAACACGGATGTTAAGACCGACATTGGAAATCATATTGTTGAGGTGATTCCAATACTTTCTTCGTATAGTACTGTACTATAGTATTCTACACTAGTATAATATAATATAGTATAGTAAAGTATAGTATAGCATAGCGTAGAGAGGAAAAGTAAAATACAAACGAATAATAATAATTAATACAATAATTATTAAAATAACGACTAATAATTATTTTCGACAGCCACTAGTGAAAGCGGTTGTTTCAGGGAATGCATAGAGAGCGCTAAAACTTCAATTTTTAGCACTAGTATTAAGAGTGAGATGATGCTCAAGTATTCAGAGAAATCTGTAAAAACAACAAAGAAAACAAAATCCTTTCGTCTGTCCTCATAAACTACTACTGGCTGTAATGCACTATTAAGAGATTCGTATACTGGAATAAAAGTGGAAAAAATAAGGCTTCTTAAAAAAATCGTATATTACGCGTGTGATGAAAGGGGTTTTAATTTGCTTGTAGGATTGTGCCACTTGGCCTATCCGCCTCATTACGCAACATTTCCTACTCGCAAAATAAAATGTCACGTTTACCACCCGTATCGCATTTCAACAAACAGGGACCGGGAGCGGTAGCTCAGTGCATCAACTGATGTCACTGCATTGCCTCTGACCGGGAGGTCCTAGGTAACACTCCCCACGGCGGCAGGATTTTCGACACTAGCTTTTCAGCTAGGTCGAAATTCAGTCGCTGCATGGGGGAGAATTCTAGCGGCCGGCTGCTCTGATCGGTAGTTTTCCGTGGTTTCTCCGATCAACACCAGGCGAATGCCGGAGCAGTACCCTACCAAACGGGCCACGGACCGCGCGCGATCTGTCCTTCCTCTTCCTTGTCCTATCCTCTCCCCTTACACACACACACATTTACACTAAAATGCAGTACACTACCACATATTCCGGGAGATCGGTCGGGAGCTTAGAGCTTGTCCCGGCTGGGGCGGTGCCCCGCTGGTGGGAGAGTCCTGGTCAGGGGGAAACCCCACTAGCCGACGGTAGGTCGGCGCCGGATCTCGCCATCCAGCGGGGGAAGATCACCGCCATCTCCCGAGAAAAAAAACATGCACTGCACTAACGGGACTAATGACCAAAGCAGTTGACGCGCCCGGAAACACGAAAAATCAATCAATCAATCAACAAACAGGGAGTACTGAGTCAGAACTAGTCGCTTGATAATTTTTATTTGAGCGCTCTCCACCATTCATTGTCTCCACAAACACGGTATAAAGTCTTCAATTGGTTTCATTATCAAACAAATGGTGCTACTGTCTCGCATTATTTCCAGATTTTGCAATTTTCGAAAATTCAGTAAATTTGACGAAAATGAGACCCGCGCCATTCTTTTAAGCGCCCTTCTTCTACCCGTGGAGAAAGTTTGAAGAAGAAAAATGGGAACGAATTTTGAGAAGAAAAATGAGACATTTCGTATATTTCAGACAGAAATTACGCGAAATCTACTTCAAAAAATTGTACAAGATCTTTTTTAAGGAGCTGATATTTTACAACAGACTTTGTCTATGACAAAAATTTATATGTTCAGTTTCGTAGTTTTGAAATATTAACTTTTGCAATTTTCGAAACGGAGAGTTCCCCGAAAATGGGACTAACACCGTATTTTGTACTGTCCTTTGATACACATGAGGAAAAAATTTAAATAAATTTGGAGCGTTTTTTGAAAAAAGTTGTTTACAAAAAATAAAATTGCGTATATATCTCACACTATTGCACAAAACTAATAATATTGTCTAAAAATTGAATATGATCGTATTTTAAGATCTGTTTTTAAAGAATAGATTTCATTAAGGAAAAAATGTTTTCAATATTATAGTTCTAGGAAGACGCCGAAAATATTACACATTTGCAAATTTGAAAAGAACCTTTAAAGTTTAATCAAACAACTTGGTGTCACTTTAGAGAAAATTTTGAAACTGTTTTTGAGGCTTCGTGAAAATACCCTCAAAATACAAAATATCCATTTGAAACTCCCATTGCCTTGAGTTCGTTCAGATCGATCGGGGAATATCAATTTTGGAGGAAATTGGCAGAGCAGTTTAGGCGCTAGCATTGATCACAGACGTCAGACAGACCTTTGCCGTCAATCGATTTTTCAAGGACCCACAAAACATGGATTCGGGCTTCCTCTGACACCACGTGTTAGAGGAAGTAATTTACTGTATACAAGAACAGGATTTATCCACTTTTTCTTTGCCAAGGTCCAGCAATTAGAGGTTTTCTGCCGAAGATTCGCCGTTTTCCGGCGCACGTTTACGTAACTTTCTCTTCTTACGAAGTAAGCGCGAGAAAATAATAATTATCTCCGTACTCCCAATTTGAAATTATCTAAATTCTCCATATTAGTTTCCGATGACAAGTATTCTCTCAAATACTGTCATAATGATTTCAGATTTCGTGTTATTTAATTCACAGTTTACTCACTACATCATCAAAGGCTGAACCCAAAAAACTGGGATAGGTACCACCATCGATACTTTATCCTCGTGAAAATTGATTAACGGGCTGATTATTTCGTGTTTCCGGTCGCGTCAACTGCTTATTGCCCTAAGAATAATGTCTCATAGATCCCGAAGCAGATGTGTTTCTTCCAGTTAGAACGAGCCGACTTACACGTTTGCTTTCGTTTTTTCCACTTCAGTTATCTCTACCAGTGGAACCCTGCCCCAGCCGTGACAAACTCTAAGCTGCCTACCGGTCTTCCGAGATCTGTTCATTTAAAAAAAGTGTGTGTGTGTATGTGTGTGTGTGTGTGGAGGGGGTACAAGGATAATAAAGGGGAAATTGCGCGCGGCTTGTGGCCCGTGTCTTACGGAATTATTTTGGTATTCGCCTGGTATTGATTGAAAAAAAAAACACGGAATACTATCGATCAGAGCAACCTGTTGCTGGAATTCTCTTCCATGGGAAGAATTTGATTCAGATATGGGTAAAAAATCCACCACGTTCGGGTCTCGAACCCTTGGACCTCCTGAGTTGTTTCAGCTGGTGTCTTCGTGGAAACGTGTGGCCGGTGTATTGTGCAGACGCGACAAGACGGTAACGAAGGGATCTCCACGAATCTCTTTTCTAACGCTTTTCTGTTGCGGGCATATGGTTGATGTAGTCGCGCAAGGCGAATTTTAAGATTTGAAAATATAACTGGATCCTCCTTTTAGGTATATTTCATTTCACTGTTGACATGATGTCATGCATATCTCAAAGATGTTTCGGAAGATTTGTAGCCTTTCATCTTCAGGTTTACAATGCAATGACACAAAATATTATATGACATGCAGTAATCTAACCATTTTGATTAAAGGTTTTCTTGAATAATAATTTAACTTTCGTCTTTTTTACGAATGTTTTCAAAACAATAACTTTTACTCTTCATGAAACTTTATAATATCTTAAAATTTTTGTTGCCTCAACAGGCGTGAAGGGTCCACAAGAAGACAAACAGACAATTTATCCTACGTTAAGATCACCTAAAAGAAATTTTAAACAGGAAATCTTTTATAACAACACATTTTTTATAAAAAAAATATGTATTATTTTATAAGAACTTGCATCAATATGAGTGTATATTTTGGATCTTGAAATCCACTTTTAAGGGCCTTTTTCGAACCCACCTTGTCCGATGACGCAAGCACACTCACAAACTCATCATGAAGCGGCGAGTCTTTTCCAATATACTCGTTTCTGGTCCCCTAACAATTGGCTCAAGAGACAATGAAATGTTTGCAGAGCTCTAACACATTGCTATCTATGACGTGATACTATACACTCGCACAAGCTCTAAGCTCTTTACTGGTCTCCAGATACGTGCGGTAGTGTAGTGCGTACAGCGTAGGTGTGTAAATGTCAGGGAAGACGAGGGAAGGTGGATGAAGAAAGAAAGGCGTGCAGTCCGTGGCCCTTCTGCTAACAATTCGCTCGCCCATGGAGTCACGATGCACCCTAGAGCAGCTGTTTACCTCCTCTATCTTTGTTTAGACAAGGAGTTCCTGTTTCATCTGACGAGTTTTCTCGGTATTCTAACCGTTCTTTAACCCTAAGTAAGAGTTGTCGTGACTCGAACCTAGGACCTCCCGGTCAGCAATGCAGCAGGGGTAACGGATGCTTCCACTGAGCCATTGCGGGTGGTCTGCCCTTTTTAAGGGAAAAGGGAGTTTCTCGAGATGAGTAAAGGATTTTTAGGCTTTCAGTTGCAATACCATTATCATAATTCACTGTAAATAATGCGAGAAAGTATGTGCTTTTGAAGCCACACTAGTTAAAGTTTTACTTCAATTCAGAGAGTGACACGGGAGATGGTAGTCACAATTGAACATTCAATTGGGGATGGAGTTAAGTGAACGAGTTATTAGTTTTTATAAAAGGCAGAAAAGGGCAAGAAATAGCGAATAATTGCGAATGTTTTTTTAAAAATCTCTCTTAAAGCAGGATGAAACCACAGCTGAGT
Source organism: Teleogryllus occipitalis (assembly GCA_011170035.1). Classification (NCBI taxonomy): domain Eukaryota; kingdom Metazoa; phylum Arthropoda; class Insecta; order Orthoptera; family Gryllidae; genus Teleogryllus; species Teleogryllus occipitalis. The sequence continues at coordinate 90,503 of BLKR01000923.1, forward strand.
CGCTTGTGGGTCTGGAGATGCACCACTCCAGCCGGAGGCCCCATGGGTGGCCACTACCATCATCCCCGCCTCCTACAGCTTCCGCCCACCATCTCCGCCGTCGTCCTAGCCTCCATCGCAACCTCCAATCCCGCCACCGCCTCCGCCGTCTCCCCCGCCGCCTCCGACGCCACCGATGCCTCTGCTAGCAGCTTTACCGCTGCCACAGCTGCCACCACCGCCGCCGCCGCCGCCGCGCGGGCGGTCACCGGATAAAGCCGATTAAGGCGTCGGGGCGGCGAAGGGCTGCCCGGGGCGGGGAGCGGGGCAGAGGGGCGGAGGACGGCCGACCGCCGTCACGCCCACGCCGGAATCTCTGCTCCGGCGGCCCGCGCGACTCCCTCCCCTCCCTTCCCCCTCCACTTCCCCTCTCCGTCCATCTCGCCCCCGCGGCACGCTGTCTCGGCTCGCGCCGCGCGACGGCCCCGGTGATGTTCTAACCCTCCACTCTAGAGCCAGCGCGAAAAATTTCCCTTGGAGAGAAGGTTATTATGCAGATACGGTAATACCCCGCCACAAAAATATTAACTATTTGCGTAGACTCAAACCATAAAGTTGAGGAATGGACTGACACAAAGGACAATTTTTTATACCGACGTAGCAGCGTTACGAGTATTCATAAACTTCAAAAACATTCATAAACAACCTATCATATAGAAATAAATTTATAAAGAGAGAAATTTTAATGAGTTGAAATCCTCAAGCGTTCAACGTTTCCAAGACTTACCGTCTGGGCTCGAATCTAGGAGTGTCTGGTATACCAACCATAGCAAACATGATATTTTAGGTGAATTGCATAGTAAAAATAACTTGATCTCCCTCGTATGACTTAGGGGGAAAGGATCTGCTTCCAGCGGCTCTAGATCCCCCGACCGCTCGTCAACGAGTTGGCAAATCGGTGGACGGGTGCGAGTACTGGCTATTCAGTGGTCAACCGATGCCTCATGTTGGGCGCCATGTGCGTCAAACAAGAGCATCAACTGACACCGATACGAGACGCATGATGCCACTTCGTTCCAATAGGAAGTTGCTCTGCGAGAGCCGATGCTTATGGATCTGTCAATAAGAATTTTCGAGCATTGCTGTGGAATTTCTTTTTCAACGCGTTTCAGCTATACACACGTTCAGGCACCGGTTATCCTTCATTAGAGATTTTCAGAAACAGCGCAATGCGGGTAGTGGTAGGAGTGACTACGAGAAATGAGGCTAACTGCGACCCTGAGTGCGCCTCTGCAGTTGCGGAAAACTAACTCTGTTTACAGAATGCAGCTGACGTCAACCCATTACCTCGGGCTTTTGCTCTTCCCTCTCTGGCGGTGACAAAAATATGCCTCCGCTCACATGTCACGAAGCTCCGGCTCGTAATTTGCGTCACAGTTTCTTTTTAAACTCTCTCTCTATTTATGAATGAACACTTCCGACACGAAGTTCGACATGGATCAGCGCAACCAGGAAAACCGCCATCATTTCTGATGGATTGGGTTGGAAGCTTCTTCACAAGAATCGAACGATTCCCATGATAGCCTTGATGAATATCTTCACTCTCATTTCGTAAAACGAGGGAGTTGTACCAAATCGTTTAGTCGTATCGAGTCCAGACAATATACCAGACGGTATAACAATATTTAGTTACATCGATACTTTTGAATTACTTGAAAATATGACTAAATGAGATTTCGAAAAAAAACTACATTCCTCAGTTTTTATCATCCCTTAAAAATGAATTTAACCCTCTAGTGTCCCTTATTACATGTATATAACAACATTTGTAGTCAACTTGTATTTGCACCTTTTTGCATTAATTTCCAAATAGTATTTCGTCAGTAGACAGAGACATCCTAAATGAAACACAAAATGAAGGTTTTCCATTCCTGAATGCCAGATGTCGATTTAGCCGTGATCGGTAAGGCATTGTATACTGGTGATCAGGGGGTACACATGCCTTGTCTCGGTTCGAATCTTCATCTAAAATGGTGCTTAGCCGATACATGCTTGTGGTTAAGTTAAAATATATTTAGTAGAGTCATTAATGGACTTTTAGGAAATTGAAATATACTTACAATTTGTTATATCCATACTGTTGAATTACTTGAAAATCTGTCTTAATGGGGTTCCGAAAAAACTCCATCAGTTTTTAACACTGCTAAAAATGAATTTAAGAGCGTAATCTTTCAGTTTTTTGGAAATATCTCGAAAACTATGAGAAAATCATCTAAAATATATTACAATTTCCTAAAAGTCCATTAATCATTGTACTATACTTGTATATACTTTATTTCATTCATATAGCACAGTTTGTCTTCGAGCCAAGGACAAAAGCTGAATATTATTTCCGGCTGACTTTGTGGGGTCTTTTTCTCCTTATCTATTGATATCTTGGGCAGTCCGCAATGCATTTTGAAATTACGGACTGCGCCTTAGGGCCGTCGGGGCGCTGCCGTGTTCTCCTGACTAATACGAAACAAAGAATTATCATAGCACAGTTTAAACAAAAATTGAATGGGTTATTGTTTCCTTTAATTATAGACGGTTAAAAATTGGCTAATATGTTTAATTACATTACGCACTTGTATTTAAAGTATTTTAAAGTACAACGTTTCTCAGACCGAAGAGTTTGCACCATCAGAAATAACAGCTAAACTTTACATATCTGAAACGTTATTTATAAAACTTAATGCAACAATAAATTCCAATGTAATTTATTTACTTCAACATTTGATTTTATCTTGAAGAAATTACAAAACAAGACATCTCAATATTTCACTTTTATACATGGAAAATAAAATTTGCTTTCTGAGTTTCTCCCCCTTTACCTTATTTACTATTCCTCTCAACTTGTTATCCCTTCCTTACTCCGTTTACTCGTAGTCGCTGCTGGCCCAAGCTGCGGTGTTTCAATCTGCACTGCCCAATGGTGGAACGACGACAGCACTGGGACATAACCCCCAGAGCTTGCCCAAAATGTTGTAATTTTTACTATATGCAGAGTACCTTCTGACATTTAATGCCAAATATGACATGTATAGTGCATTTTAATTTTTAAAAAATGTTTGAAGCATGAAATAGGTTTGAATTAAATTATATTATTAAGGTGAGTCTGAATATCTGTTCATTCTTGTCTTGAAAAATGGAGTTTTAGTAATGTAACTTGTACAAAATTTACTAATATAGTTTTATTGCTATTAGCTATTTTAGCAGGTACGTCCTGAGAAAAAAGCGGCCTGGGTCCTTCTTTCCAACAAAAGTTCCCAAAAATGTTTTGAAGAAAATCAGTTTTGTATACATTTTTGGGTCTCACTTAAGTGGGGGGCTTAGGGCAAGTTGCCCCAGCTGCCCCATCCTCTGAGTGCACTGTATTTTAGAAGAAGCAGACATATCGGTCTCAGAAACATTGTAATTTACAATACTTATTTAAAATACAACAATGTATAATTCCTCTTTCACAAGGACTGGGTATGAAGAAAACCCAGGCAACGCCGAGTTTTGTGCCCGTCTTTAGCTGTCTATAATTAAAGGATACAATAACCCATTAAATTTAGACAGACGGTCCCAGGAGAACCTTATACAACTTAAAACACTTTCCAGTTTGTATATTAGCAAATAGACTTCACTTGAATTTTTTTTTCAGGATCCACAGAGTCGTGAGTGCTTTTTGGTTGCACCGCTTGGAGTGGCCCGATCGACTTTTCTTCTTGCATCGTCTCTGTGAGTACGGACTTTATAGTGTTACATTCCATAGAATTTAAGAGCTTGACACTGCGTTTTCTTTTTGTGTGTTGTCGAATATAATTTCGGTGTGAGCGCTGAATTAGTTTTTCTTGAAATGCTGGCAGTTATGAATAATACTGATGAATTGCATATGAAAAAAATTAAAAGCGGTCGTCAATCATAACGTAGTCCAACGTGCCATTTCCCAGTGGGTATCTAGAAGAAAGTATGATGTCTAGAATGAAGAGTGCCACTGCAATGGAGATATACGTGTGGAACTGATTACGATTCTATGACAGGTCCTTGATTCCATAAATATTCTTGGAAACTCATTTCGTAAAACGTTTCGACGGAAATCAACGATGTGGTCCATCGCCTAGCGCTTAGTGATATCATTTCACTCACTAGTGCTTCTCGAAATCTAGACGTGCGACCCGCGTTTCCCGAGCAGGAAGCTCCTGTTCGGAGAACCGATTCCGTGCCACCATTTCGCCGAATCCCCCGTGTGCTCAGCAGGTTCGTTTGCGGAAGCCTCTCGGAGTTGATGTTTCGCGAACCGGGCAATTAAGGGCACAGAGCGCGCGTTATATACAATATACGCGTCCCGCTGGCTTCCTGTCAGAAGGCGCAAACAAACTAGTGGTACATCATCAAGTTCTTTCGCGTGTTACTGGTGACGATTACGTAATGTTGTGACATTGCAACATCTAACCCACTAATACTTTCACTTGGACTCCTAACCGAACGGAGCGTTTTTGGTTTGGTTGATTAGTGTTTCCGGTAGCATCAACTGCTAAGGTCATTAGTGCCATAAGGGTAGTGCATTTTCAACGCTGGAGTTGACGGTGTTCATCCCCCGCTGAATGACGAGATCCGCCGATGGCGCACACGTTGGCTGGCGCCGTTTCCCTCAACCAGGTATCTCCCACCAACTGGGCGCCACCCCATCCGGGACAAGATTTCAGCTCCCGACCGGTCTCCCGACAAGTGTGGTAGCGAAATTCAGTGTTGTGAATGTAAATGTGTGTAAGTACGGGGTGAGGATAGGACAAGAAGGGGGAAGGAAAGATAAGAGGTTTGTTTGTTAAAGTATTGCTCCGGCATTCGCCTAGAGTTGATGCAGGAGCCACACAAATCTACCAATCAGAGCAGCCGACCACTAGAATTCTCCTCCAGACAGCGGCTGAAGTCGACCTTGGTATCTAGTGAATGTCGAAATCGCTGCCCACCGTCGGGACTCGAACCCTAGGACCTCCCGGTCAGAGGCACTGCAGTGTCATCAATTGACGGCCTGAGATACCTAAGCTGATTGAACGGTGCGCTAGAGCTTAAAACAATACATATCTTTATTTATTAAAATTTCAAAAGTTTAAATAAAAATGTTTTCTTCTATTGAATGGAGAGTAATGTGCTCTATTTTTACAAAAACTAAGAGAAAAATGTACTAGATTGGGAATTGAACCCGGTTCTATTTACGAGAGAGAATTGCGCGCGCTACCTCTCAGCCAACCACATAGTACTCTTAACACACCGCGTTTATTGAATTATAATGCACATTCGTAAAAACCTTGTGATTTTTCACATTTCAACTCGAAAGTATATGAAAACTTTTGATATTTTCAAAAACGTTCTTAAAATAATTCGTTTGATATTGAGAAAATATTTATATTGTAAAAAAAATCTTGCTTCAATATTGGAGCTGAAGGACACTCGAAAAATAGTTATTTAGATAGATAGATATTTATTATTCTGCAGGTAGGTATATACAACCTGGTGGCAGAACTCTACAATTTACATATTACTAATATTAACTTTAAATTATTTAACAACGTAACTTTAAATTATTTAAAGACATAATAATAATAATAATAATAATAATAATAATAATAATAATAATAATAATAATAATAATAATAATAATAATAATAATATGCTAACAATAATAGCCTTAACTACATTTTATGGTTGACCTGCACAGTTATTTGAAACTATTAAATACAAGATTACACGACTTTTTAATTACACTTCACTTCACTTCACTTCACATTTGAAATTCACTTCTCTTTCTACTTCTATACTGCACTACACTGCACAACACGTCACCACACTTCAATACAATACTACTTTGAATATAATTATATATTTAGAACAGGAACGCATTTAATAGTAATTAACACAATAATAATAGCAATAAAATATCAATAATAATCAAATAATAACTGATATAATAATCCAACTTACTAAATTAATAAAGTTTACAAATACCATTAGTTAATTTATTTTTAAATCTTTGAACACCTAGAGGAAAGGGTTCCAAGGCTGTCGCAGGTAATTTATTCCAGTCCGTTATTGTTCTATTTGTAAATGAAAATTTTCCAACATCTGTTCTCTGTGGCCTAAACTGAATTTTGTGCTTGTGATCCCCCCTACTAAAGTACGAAGGTCTACCCAATCGGATGTAGATATCTTTCCAAGCTGGATAACCGGCATACGCTTTGTACAAGGCACAGAGTCTTGCCTTAACTCTCCTAATTTCTAGAGACTCCCATTCAACATTCTTCCTATTCCCTCGGAAAGCAAGTGTATACGCTCTTCTCTGTACTCTATTCAAATATTCCTTTTGGGAATTTCTATAAGGGTCCCAACAAACAGCCCCGTATTCCATTAATGGACGAACTAGAGATAAATAAGCTAATTCTCTCGCTTTCGCAGTACTCTTTTTTAGTATTCGCATAGTAAAATGCAAGGACCTCCAGGCTTTCCCTACGACACAGTTTACCTGATTTTCCCAACTCAATTTGCTATCAAAAATTATCCCCAGGTACTTACAAGACACGACTCTTGGAATGTTTTCGTTGCCTAAACGGTATTGAGTTTCATTGTATTTGCGGCCCCTACCAAACGTGATGGTTTTGCTTTTCGAACTATTTATTGTCATGTCATTTTTTTCGCCCAAAAATGTAATCTGTCTAGATCACCCTGCAAAATGTCCTCGTCTACATTTGATTGAATAACTCGATATATTATACAGTCATCTGCAAATAGCCGTACCTTTGAATATAAATTGTCTGGCAGGTCATTCACAAATGCGAGAAACAGGAGAGGTCCAATAACGCTTCCTTGAGGGATCCCTGAAGTTACTTTTGCTTGAGTCGAAAATTGTTGCCCAACTCGGACTTTCTGTTTCCTATCTCGAAGAAGCTCGTCAATCCACGCCACAACTCTGGGGTCAATACCCGATTGCATTAATTTATGAACCAATTTATCGTGTGGAACAACATCAAATGCCTTCGCGAAATCTATTATTACGGCGTCCACCCTCCCACTATTATCAACTTCATCAGCTATATCCTGAAACAATGACACTATCTGACTCTCGCAAGAGAAACCGTTCCTAAAACCATGCTGTCCCTAAAAAAGCCATTCTTTTCTTTCCCATACTTGTCTAATATAGCTAGTTATCAAGTGCTCCATTAGCTTACATACAACTGACGTGAGACTTACTGGTCTATAATTGGCTAATACAGTTCTATCACCACTCTTGAAAATCGGAACAACGGTAGCTAGCTTCCAATCATCGGGCACGCTTGAATTGTTGATCGAAACCTGAAATAATCTTGTTAGATACGGTAATATTGCCTCTCCACCGAGTTTAATTATGTCAGTTGAAATGGCATCTGGACCCCGCGACTTTCCATTTTTCATAGATTTAATTCGTTTTCGCAATGTGTTTACCTCTATATTAAACTGATTTGGCACAGCTTCCCTCGATATCTGAGTGAGTTGAGATTTTGTTTTAAAAACGGAACTGAAGTAGACATTGAAAGCGTTTGCTTTTTCCCGATCATCTGTAAGTAACCTATTTTTGGTATCTTTAACGATAGGAATTTCTTCTTTATTTCCTCTTCTTCTGCGAACGTATTTGTAAAACCAGGTTTCCGTGGTTTCTTCGATCAATACCAGGCAAATGCCGGAGCAGTACCCTAACAAACGGGTCAGGGACCGTGCGCGATCTTTCCTTCCCACTCCGTCCTATCCTACCCCTCACTTATACTTGGGTTTTTCTAACAAGGCATCCGAGGGTAGAATCTCCAAGATGGAACGTGGCACGTCTTTTCGTGTCTTTCTCAGTCGTTCCGCTAGCGTCACTTGATCTGCAGCACTGCTTGATAGGTCGTGATTATGGGACATCTTGCGGCAGGGCCGAGAAAGACGCAAAACGTCGTGCCATTTTCCATCTTGGAGATACCCAAGTATTACTATATCTTAGAAAAACCCACGTATACACTGGCATGCAATACACTAGTTCCACACATGCCAGGAGACCGGTCGACCGCGGTCGGGAGCTTAGAGCTGGTCCCGGCTGGGCGGAGGAAAGAACACTAATGTCCTTAGCAGTTGCCGCGCGCAGAATCGCCAGTCAACCAGTGACTACAGGAGTCGTGTGTGTGGCGTGCGGCAGGCGGCGCGCGTGCGCATGTTCGAGACGCACTGGCCGGGCTTCTGCTACCGGCGCGACGGCGCCCTGCGCGCGCCGGGCCCCGCGCCGCACGCCGCCGCCTCGGCCGCGCGCCGCCGCGTCGAGGCCGCGCGCCTGGACGCCGAGCGCCTGCCCACGCCGCTGCCGCCCCCAGGCTCCCCCGCGCACGCCCACCCCGCGCGCGCCCACGCGCCCGCGCACGGCCCCGGCCCCGGGCCCGGGCCCGGCCCGGCCGCCGCCGCGGCCGCGGCCACAGCCGTCCCCGACGACGCCTCCATGCAGGTGAACGACTGCCTGCACCGCACACGAGCGTTGCGTTGACGTGCGTTAAGAGTTTCCTCCAGGGTCCGGCGACGGGTGAGGTGATGTGTTTCTGTTTCAATAGATTACCGGGAGCGGTGGCTCAGTGTATCAACTGATGTCACTGCAGCGCCTCTGTCCGGGAGGTCCTAGCAGGATTTTCGACACTAGCTTTTCAGCTACGTCCAATTCAGTCGCTGTCTGGAGGAGAATTCTAGCGAACGGCTGCTCTAATCGGTAGTTTTCCGTGGTTTCTCCGATCAACACTAGGCGAATGCCGGAGCAGTACCCTAACAAACGTGCCACGGACTGCGCGCGATCTTTCTTTCCTACATGCACTTCACTACCACACATGCCGGGAGACCTGTCGGGGACTTTGAACTTGTCCCGGCAGGGGCGGTGCCCCGCTGGTGGGATATACCTAAAGGGACTTTCGTAATAAGGGCGTGAGCGCAGAAACATGTTCTATGAACCCAAAAATATGGGACATATCATTCACAATGACCGTCAATGAATCCACAAAAACATAAACGTCTATACAACCATTCATCGACATCGATGCAGTAAATACTCGGCGTAGAAATTCTACTTACAGTCGAACCACATTGCCCACTTCAGAAGCACTGCACTAGATTCCTGCCAGGTCCGCTGATCTTGGCTCGTCATACATCGCTGCCCTTGGCAACACAACGCCCATAAACGATCGATGAATCCGAAGACATGGGAAATATGAATATTTTTAAAAAATGATAAAAAACGCCCACTCCTCTCTCTCTCGTTTATAAATACTTCTCACCAACACATTTATTCCCAGCTTTTTTCTGCGTTACAATTTGCATATCAGGTGGCGTTTCGTAAGGTGACAATCACATGTATCACTTCTTGAGAAATGTTAATTTTATTCACTGGGCCTACATTAACATTCGGATTCGTTTGGAACGATATCCAGTATCTGCAAGGAAATAATGTGTTCAAACTTGCTTTTTTCCCGTTCAAACAGCTTTAACGATATCACTAATATAAACACTCTGGCATACCTGTTAAAGCATTCAAATCATAGTAAACTCCGTATATTTGGAGATTAGTAATGTTATTTAGGGCTTAATTTTTTCTTGTCTGATAAAAATGCCCCATAAATTTATAAGTGGCCATGTGCTCTTTTGGGCGCACGAACTTACATTGTTATGAAACTTATTAACAGTTGCATCCAAAGGGGAGGACTCCAGACCAATAATGCCAACGGTAGACATCCAGCGTAGTTTTTCCCATTATTTTTGTTTAATCTGGGGCTTACTGTTTCATCGTTTAGAACTTTGATTTTTAGAACCTCTCTTAATCCCAAGTGACAGTCTTTCACGATTTTCAAATGTTTCAAAAATAGAGGCGCAACCAGATTTTTTTCGGAGGAGGGGGGTACCACAGGTAGTGTCCAGTAGATTTGATGTTTTCTTATAAACAATTTTTCATTTATGCAAAATATAAAAATAATTTTTTTGTATATCAGCATTTGTAACGTAGTTTTTTAGTCGTATGTCCTGCCTAGCAACAAAAGAAATTGTTGGGGAACATTAAATAAGCAGAATGCTTTGAGAGATCGAAGTAAGTAGACCTGCTTCTCGGATACACCATAGCTGAAGTAAATAAGCTGTGAATAGTTTCTGAACATATCCATAAGTACTGGATGTACTAGAACCGAAATAATAAACTTTGTTGTTAAGAAATAAATTAATTTCTGTAGAAGAGTTGACTTGTCTGCTGGCCCTTGTCTGACCTCGGCACTGCTGACGATTGCGACGCTACAATTATAAACGACCTTTTCTGTTGCAAGAAATCGTTCATAAAAGGGCCTTTTACAGCACAAATGATGACGTATTACATTTTACGGCACGAATGATTGCGCCATCACACATTCAGCAAATCGCAGCGAGACAATCATGGGGAGGTAGCAGTGAACGGAACAGCCAATCACCATTTTCTCGGAGAGATGTCCAATACCCGAGACCTCACAAGAATGTTGTTTCGCCAAATTGTTTGATTGTCTCATACATTTATAATGCTGTTAAACAAAAATAATGCGTATGCAACTCGAAAGCAAACGTATGTTTATAATGTTGCTTTATTGCATTATAAACTAATTGCACAAACTTTTTATTTATTGACTGATTGTTAATATTTATAACGTTAATACTGATGTATTGAATTAACTTCATTGGTTCAGACGCTTAGTAAAAGCTCTGTTTTTTAAATATGTATCATTAGCTTGGGGGGGGGGGGCTAAAATCCCTTGACGTACGCTCCCCTTTTGATGAGCGATGCAAACGTATGATTATAATGTTGCTTTATTGCATTATAAACTAATTGTACAAGCTTTTTATTTATTGACTGATTGTTAATATTTATAACTTTAATATTGATGTATTGAATTCACATCACTGATACAGACGATTAGTAAAAGCTAGGTTTTTTTTAAAAATATGTATCATTGGCTTCTGCGGGAGAGGGGGAGGGCTGAAGTTGCATGACCCGCCCACCATTGGATAAGCGATTAGTACACAACAATGGCATGTGTAATGGCTTGATGGAAACCCCATAATGTTAATGGTGGGTGTGGGCGATGGTGGCGCGCAGTTGCTGCGGGACCTGGTGCTGTCGGACGGGGAGGCGGACGTGCGGAAGCTGCTGTGCCTGCACGCGCTCTCGGCCGTCGCGCTGCCCTGCCCGTGAGTGCTCGCTCCGTTCCTTCCTCCACAAAGAAGGGGAAATGCTTCCGTGGCGTACATGTTTAACAATCTCGTATGTTCTAATATAAATAGATTTGAAACTTCTGACACATTTTATGAATTTCCTCAAGAAATTACTAAAATTTTCTTTTGAATAACATTATAAACGACTATTTTATTTAAGAAATCGTTGATAAAATATCTTATGGTAAAGATTACAATGTAATTGCCGAGAAGAGTATTGAACATTTGTAGACGAAGTGAGCATGGGAAGATTTTCTGGGCCGTTGTTGTGTCTGGGGGCGAGTAGACGTATTGATTGGGGGTGAACGTGGAGTGAATGTGGGAAGATTTGCTGGGATGATACTGGATCTGAGAAGGTATAGGTGTTGAATGGGAGTGAGCATTGAGAGAGTGTGAGAAGATTTGCTCTGGGCGAGTGGAGGCGTCGAGAGTGAGTGGGGGAAGGTTTGCTGGGATGATACTGGGTTTGGCAGGTATAGGTATAGAGTAGGAGTGAGCGTTGAGAGTGCATGAGATTTGCTGGGTCATGGAAAATATTTGCTCTCGGCGAGTGGTGGAATGGAGTGTGTGTGAGCTTGGAGTGAAAGTGGGAAAATTTACTTGGACGAGGGAAGATTTGGTCTGGACGAGTAGAGGCGTCGAGTGTGTATGGACGCGTACTGAACGTAGGAAGATTTGCTGAAGGGACGCTGTGATTGGGCGAGTAGTTGTTGAGTGTGTATGGAGGTAGGGAGCATGGGAAGATTTCCTCTGTCTGTGCGAATAGAGGCGTCGAGTCTGTGTAGACGTGGATTGTGCACGGGAAATTTGCTGAGACGATGCAGTGTCTGGGCGGGTGGGGGTGCTGCGTGTGTGTGCGAGGTTAGTCGTGGAGCGCGAGTGCGCGTGTCCGCAGGTGCGGGTGCGGGTCCGACGGCGCGGCGCGGCCATTTGTAGATGTGAAGGTAGGGTGGGAAGATTATCTGGACCGTTGCTGTGTCTGGGTGGGTAGAGATGTTGATTGGGGGGAACGTGGAGTGAGTGAGGGAAGATTTGCTGGGATGATACTGGATCTGAGAAGGTATATGTGTTGAGTGGGAGTGGACGTTGAGAGAGTGTGAGAAGATTTGCTCTGGGCGAGTGGAGGCGTCGAGAGTGAGTGTGGGAAAGTTTGCTGGGACGATACTGGGTTTGGGCAGGTATAGGTATAGAGTAGGAGTGAGCGTTGAGAGTGCATGAGATTTGCTGGGTCATGGAAAATATTTGCTCTCGGCGAGTGGTGGAATGGAGTGTGTGTGAGCTTGGAGTGAAAGTGGGAAAATTTACTTGGACGAGGGAAGATTTGGTCTGGACGAGTAGAGGCGTCGAGTGTGTGTGGACGCGTACTGAACGTAGGAAGATTTGCTGAAGCGACGCTGTGATTGGGCGAGTAGTTGTTGAGTGTGTATGGAGGTAGGGAGCATGGCAAGATTTCCTCTGTCTGTGCCAATAGAGGCGTCGAGTCTGTGTAGACGTGGATTGTGCACGGGAAATTTGATGAGAAGATGCAGTGTCTGAGCGGGTGGGGGTGCTGCGTGTGTGTGCGAGGTTAGTCGTGGAGCGCGAGTGGGCGTGTCATTTGTAGACGTGAAGGTACAGTGGGAAGATTATCTGGGCCGTTGCTGTGTCTGGGCGGGTAGAGATGTTGATTGGGGGGAACGTGGAGTGAGTGTGGGAAGATTTGCTTGGACGAAACTGGGTCTGGGCAGGTAGAGGTGTTGAGTGTGTGTGGACGCGGAGTGAGCGTGGGAAGATTTGCTGAGGCGACGCTGTGTTGGGCGCGTAGTTGTATTGAGTGTGTATGAAGGTAGAGTGAGCGTGGAAAGATTTCCTGTTCCTGTGCAAGTAGAGGTGTCGAGCGTGTGCAGACGTGGATTGATCGCGGGAATGCTTACTGTGACGGTGCCACGTCTACGTCGAGTGGAGGTGTTACGTGTGTGAGTGAGCGCGGGCTGTGTGCCTGCGATGTAAGACTTGGCGAGCGGGTGCGTGGAACGCGGGTGGGCGTGGCCGCAGGTGCGGGTGCGAGCCCGACGGGCGGCATTTGTAGACGTGAAGTGAGCGAGAAAAAATTTGCTAAGGTGACGCTCTGATTGTGCGAGTAGTTGTGTTAAATGTTTATGGAGGTATACTTGGGTTTTTCTGACGTGGCGTCTGTGGATAGTATCTCCAAGATGGAATTCGGCACGACTTTTTGCGTCATCCTCAGTCCTACCGCTAGAGCCACTTGATCTACCGCACTGCTTGATACGGTCGCGATCATGTAGCATCTTGCGACACGACCAAGAAATACACAGAAAGTCGTGCTGAATTCCGTGTTGGAGATACTATCCCCAGTTGCAACATTAAAAATCCCAAGTATAGAGAGACTGGGAAGATTTCCTCAGTCTGTGCGAGTAGAGGCGTCGGATCTGCGTAGACGTGGACGTGGCTGTGACGATGCTGTGAGTGGAGGTGTTGCGTGTGCAGGTGCGGGTGCGAGCCCGACGGGCGGTATTTGTAGACGTGAAGTGAGCGTGGGAAAATTTGCTAAGGTGACGCTGTGATTGTGCGAGTAGTTGTGTTAAATGTTTATGGAGGTACACTTGGTTTTTTCTGCCGTGGCGTCTGTGGAAAGTATCTCCAAGATGGAATTCGGCACGACTTCATCCTCAGTCCTGCCGCTAGAGCCACTTGATCTGCCGCACTGCTTGATACGGTCGCGATCATGTAGCATCTTGCGACACGACCAAGAAAGACACAAAAAGTCGTGCTGAATTCCGTGTTGGAGATACTATCCCCAGTTGCAACATTAAAAATCCCAAGTATAGAGAGAATGGGAAGATTTCCTCTGTGCGAGTAGAGGCGTCGGATCTGCGTAGACGTGGACGTGGCTGTGACGATGCTGTGAGTGGAGGTGTTGCGTGTGCAGGTGCGGGTGCGGGCCCGACGGTCGGCGCGGGCCGCACCGCTGCCGCCTGCCGCTGTGCTCGCCGCGCCAGACGCCGCTGCCGCCGGGCGTAGCGCCGGCCTCGCGCCTGCCCTGCTACGTGCTGGCGGTGGAGGAGGGCCGCGCGGGCACGGCACGCTCCATGTGGCTGGCGGCCACCGCCGACGAGCCCTGGCAGCAGCTGCAAGGCGCCGACACCAACAAGCCGCCCGCAAGTACGCACCGCCATACTTATGTGATTGCTTTTGTACAAGTAAACCAATCAAATATCTTGTAAAGAAGATCGCTTAGGCAGTAGTGTCGAAGCAATCTCGGACCAAAGGGTCGCGGGTTCGACTCCCGCCTCGGGCATGGTTGTATTTCTGTTCGTCCTTTCACCCCTTATCTTCATCATATCGTTTCATCTTCATATTTACCATACCGTTAACTGCTATGGTGGTAGTTAATGACCTAAATGTTGATGCGACCTTAAATAACAAAAAAAATGATAGACTCACAATAGTTATATACAAATTAATTTTGTTTACTATGTTACTAATCAACAACTTTCAATAATCCCAATAGTCGTGGCGTAGAAAAGTGGTTTATGCATTGATTCCAGTTTCAAGAGCAATGTGGTTATTTTGGTCGAGTAATACATAAACAAGTGGTTTTTGGTTTTACACTACCAAAATAATCACATTTCTCTTGTAGCTGCCAGCAGTTCGATGTAGTGTTCAATGCCAACGTCGTAACAACTACAGACTACCTAGAGTCTTGTAAAGAAGATTTATTCACACAGAGTTATGTTTTGTTTCCTCTGATACTAAGCAACAATTTTCAATAATGCCATCAGCCGGGGCATGGTAGTCCGCAGTTGTCATGTCGTTGGCAATAAATCGAATTTTTCGAATCTTTTCAGAATCGGACTGCTTGCAGCTACATTAGCAAAGTGATTTTTTTGGTTTTGTAATACACAAAACACTGACAATCTTGTAAAGAAGTACTCACACAGAGTTGTGAACAATTATATTGTTTCCTCTGATACTAAACAACAACTTTTAATAATGACAACAGCCGTTGCATGGTAGACCCCAGTTCTGATGTTGGCAAAGAATACTTCATCGGGCTGCTCGCAGCTACATTTATTAACTTCACTAGGTCGATAGAAAGTAAATAATTGTAGCGGTTGCAGTTTGTAAGACGAGACAATTTCACGCAATTGGCACCATCTACGCATGTGGCACAAATCTTGAGTAAAGTGCCCGAATGTGGAATACTTTTTACATTTTTGTCAACAACTTCGTAATTAAGCGCCACTTTGAAGACTGGTGTAGATAATTTCTTAAACTAGTCATTTATAAACACGCGCGGTTAATATTATTCACTTAAATCTATTAGAAATTCACGATATTTCTTAATTAGAAAAGGTCTACATATATTCCACATTAGACGCACCCTGTTCCTAAAGCGGAATAGAGAATAATTCTTTTTAGCAAAAAATAAATGCATCAATGTCTAGAACAACGTTTATATAAGAAAAAAATAATATTTGGTTTAATATTACAGACAGTTTCTGTAGATGAAATTATTTTTGGGATTACCGACACATGAGACATGAGCCCGTCTCACACTTCTGACACTTGAGTCGAATCAGTGGAGCTCTTGTATCATACACCTCCAGAGTACAATGTCAACATTAATATGTTAGAAAATGCAACTTAATGTATACAGCCAATAAAAATCATGTATATTTTACATACAGCAGCAATGTGGAATATTCTATATTAGGAAATTAAATTTTTTTTAGTACAGCTCTTTCCTTTTGACAAAAATTACTTTTTAATCAATTATTTTAATTTAAAGTAATACATGATTTTAAATTCTACATAAGGACAATGCTCATATTCCACATTAGGGACATAGTGGCCATATTGCTTTCAAGAGATTTCGCGGTTAAAATTTGCATCAATGTTCGGTATATATTCTGTGATATTTTCTTAGATATACAAGTAACACATACCATATAGATAATTATTCTAATATTTACGGCACACTAATAATAACAGTTCTCTCGTTTACTGCTCCAACATTTTTGTTAACGCTCTGAAGAAAACACGCTCTGCCACTTCACTCAAGAGCTTCAACTCAAAAAACATTAACTACGCTCGATCAGGGGCTTCTTGAAAGTAATTTCCAAATTTTGTCGCAAGACTTCAGCTCAATACACGTCCGATACTTGGGTATTTCGCATTAGGAACGTATTTCACGTTGGGAGACTTTACCCTATTCGAGAAGCATCAAATGCCAGAAATTCCTTACGAGTGACGTTGGACGAAGGAAGGAATGTGCCTGGCAGCAGCTGATTGTCCTGGAGGAAGCACAGCCGTCAAAATGTCATACTTCATACACAGTTTTTACGTCATTCACAGCCATATGTCATACACAGCTTTTACTTTTTTTACCAAATAAATCAAATCGAAATTTTAATTCGTGCGTAGTGAAAGGGGGCGTTCAAAAAGATTCAGCAATAATTCCAGGGTGTGGTGCATGAACCTGATAACCCACATTTTTTTCGAAATTGAGTTACGAGTAGAGTAAGACTCGTCCTGCCATCTAGTCTCTACCGTTAAATCACCACCTCGATACGTGTACTCATTTCTTCACAAAAGAGCGAAGCACTGATTGTGCGGTTTAGAAACTGAGTATCATTCGATGCATGAACCTGATAACCCCATCAAGATGGCTGCTGAAGTAAGTAAACGTGTTTCAGCGGTCAGAAAGCTTGATTTTTCAGTTTTTGAATTCTGAAACAGGTTATATGCCACTATATAATTTCAATTATTATTAACTATTGGGTTCTATATTTCGTGTCATTTAATAATTTCAGCTGGAAATGAAGATCAAATAAGACTGTGTTTACCAATTTTCTTAGACTAAAAGATGTATCTTCTCCACAGGTAGTGACAATGACTGCATCTTTTCATTATTTTCAATTCAGAGCTGAAATGAGAACAGTACAGAAAAGGTAACTGAAGACAGAGAGAACAGGAGGCCAGATATTGAAACATCAGACGGATATTTGCTGGAAACGACCAATGTACGATGTGCGCACGTTTTCTTGATGCTCCAGCTCCCTAGTTCTCAGCTCAGCCCGGCACGGCACGGTTCGGTAGAAAATATGAGCTCCACTCGGAACGTCACGGCTTAGTTTGCAGTCCTGCCCACCTTCGTCCTTTACAAAGCAGGCTTCTCAATTTTCACTCTCTCTTTCTAACGACCTTTGCGTGCGGTGCTCCTTGTTACTAAATAGTTTCTATAAATATTATTTTTTTCAGAATCCTAAAAAGCCTTGTTTTGTTTCACATTGTTATGTAGTCCCAGACGCACTATTACCCTGAGTTTTCTGTCGTTGAAGTTGACAGCAGTGCACTGCTGTGACGTAGACAGAACCCGTCTTTCCCCGCACCCCCCGCTTTGGAGTATAAAGAAAAAGTGCGCGATTAGTACAGTCAGCTGAGAAAATATCAACGGAGAGCAACAGTATGCAATGTAAGGAAGTTTTCGTATAACACAAACATTCATAACCACTCATAACGTATTTTAACAGTTCCTTTAACTTTGCGATTGTACCTTAACTAACGAGAATTAGGTTATGTGCACTAAAATGGGAAACGTAAAGGGTTCATAAAACATTTGTTATGGAGAATGGCACTTTGGATTGGCTCTCGGCAGTGTTTGATATTTAGTAACAATATTTTGTATTTATTAGGGAATCTGAAAGGAAAAAACGTAAGCGTGATCTATCAACGTAGAAACGTAATGTACGAGCAAGAAATGGGCCTGAATGTAAAAGTTACATTGATTATAGAGGGAAGGAGATTCCAGGTGCAACTGAAGGTAAAATGTTCAACTGTCGCAAAAAATGTTTTCTAAATGTTAAATCAAATGACAGAAAGGTATTATTTTCCTACTATTATAAACTTTTAAGCTGTACGGAACAAAGAATGTTTCTTTCTTCGTTCATTAACATCAACAAACCAAAGAGAAGATATTATTCTAGTCCAAAGAAAAAAATAGATTGTACAGTAGAATAGAAAGTAGTTGAGGATGGACAAAATATACAGATTTGTAAAACGGCCCTGGCTAGTTTCTTAGGTATTAAAACTGCAAAAATTGATTACACGGTAGATTTACTGAAAGAGAATGGTTCACCGCAGGAAAATGATCGAGGTCGATACCAAAACTGACCTAATAAAATACCGGAAGACAGAAAACGTTGCTCGCGACTTCATAGAGCGGCTACCTAAGTTCAGAAGCCATTACACAAGAAAAGATTATCCGCACCGGAAATATCCCTCACCAGAACTTTCTGAAAAAACAACATGAGCTTTACGTAGAAACATGTGCTTCACTAACTGTGGAACCAGTTTCATATTACACATTTACACATATTTTTCAAACAGTATAATATTCATTCCTCACATCCTAGTCTCGGCACATGCAAGTTACGTGGCAAACTGCAAATTAACTTGAAGAGTGACTCAGGAGACAAAACTGAAATAAATTCGGCATTAGAGCTACATCTTACGAAAGCTGATGAGGCACAGTCACAAAGGACAGGAGATTTTAAGAAAGCTCAAAATAACAATATTTTACTAACTTTGGCGTTTGATATGCAACAGAGTTTACCTACTCCCCACATATCGACCAATATTATATTTTAATGCAGACAGTTATGGACTCTAAACCTTGGCATTCATGATTCCATCGGCAAGGGACACATGCACATGTAGTCCGAAGACATTGCAGGGAGAGGGTCACAAGAAATATTATCGTCTTTGTTTTCCTACCTGAAAAAGCTACAAGACCAGAAACAATACGAACACTTAAAAGCTTGGTCTGACATCTGCGGGGGCCAAAGTAAGAATAAAAATATGATTAGATTTTTGTACTATATTGTTCACACTTTGAAGATGTTTAAAATTGTTGAACACAAATTTCCAGTACCAGGACATACATTTGTCTTGTGATAGAAATTTTGGGACCATAGAAAAGAAAAAGAAGAGAACACCTGCTATATATTCACCAGAAGGTTGCTGCAAATTAGTAGAGCATTGTAAAAGGGTTAATCCTTTTATTGTAGCGAGAATGAAACGGGAAGACATTGTTTCCATTGATACTATGAAGAAATATTTAATATTTAGAAAGAAAGGTGAAAATGGTAGACCTGTAAAGATACAGAAAGCATCACGAATTTTGATATGTGCGAATTTGCTAGGAAGCTATGGTATAGTCTATATACACAACAATGATATGAAAGACTATCTTGGTGAATATTTTTCGAAGAGGTAAAGTGCCAAAAAAGATTATTTTGCCACTTTTACACAAAACCAGGCGTACTATTACAAATGCAAAGTTGAAAGATTTGAGAAAGTTGTGCCAGAATTCCGAATACCAGAAGAACACAGAGTTTTATGCTGGGCTCAGGGGAAAGGTTCAGGCCCCAATGAAAACAAGGGGAAAAGGAAAAGTCAGCTTACCAGTACCTGATGACTCGAGTGAAAATGGCAATTCATCGGTGAGTTCATTTTATTATGATGCATATGAGTAGTTCATTGATAAATGGTATACTTGTGGTTTGTCAGGTTCATGCACGGAAAGGTCGAAAAATTCGGAACCAGATATTTTACTTTTAATGCAATATTAATATGACAGTGACTTTCAAAAATTCCGAAATTTTGTAGAATTGTAAGATATTATACGTACTACCTCTATGAATAAAAAGATAATTGTTGTTTGTAAGTATTGTGTACTTATAAACCCCTAAAGTTTTCTCCCTTTCTCTCCACTCTTCCTCTATGTGGGTTATCAGGTTCATGCACCACACCCCAGAATTATGTTTACATCCAGTGCGTGGTCGGTTTCGAATCATATGATTCCTATTACTTGTTGAGACATTTACCTGCTTCGTATTTACTTTTCTCCTGATAAAAGAAAGAAATGGCTGTCTAAGAAAAGATTCAACGTGAAAAATACCATTGTGCACAGTTGTTCGGCAGATCGAGTTCTGACGCACTCAAAGGGATTTCATATACCTGCATAACATGCATACGGGATTGCCGAAAAATCAGGGGTAAATGTCACATTGTAAATGTCACAATGTAACTACGTAACGTAATTTTCTACTAGTACTTGCTTTTTGGCGAAAGTGATCATGTTCGATCCCTCTACATGCCGTAGAAGTTTGTAACATTTATTCCGAGACACCTTGAGAGGGGAAGTTTTATTATGCACATCCTGTATATTGCACAGCCTGATGGCATTCCCGTGTGTCTGCCCCACAGCGGGAAGGACGGCCGAGGACACCCTGTCCGTGCAGTCCGTCGCCGCCATTCCCGCGCCCACCCAGACGGCCGCCGTTGCCTCCGCGCCCAAAACCGCTGGCCGCTCGCGCAAATCGTCCTCAGGGTCGCGCACGCGTACGCGGAGTGGCCACGTGCACGCTGACAAGGTACGCAACGCACGCACGCTTCATTCAGATGATGGGCATTTGACAGGTGCTTTGATTGGTTCACCTTTTACTTTCTCGCCCTTTCGAAGGTACTTCGTAAGAAGAGAAAGTTATGCAATTGTCAGCCAGAAAACAGCAAATTTTCAGCAGAAAAACTATCATTGCCGGGCCCTAATAACGAAAAAGTGGGCAAATCCTATATATATATATATATATATATATATATATATATATATATATATATATATATATATATATATATATGGGATTTGTCCACTTTATATATATAGTGAGAGAAAGAGAGAGAGAGAGAGAGAGAGAGAGAGAGAAATAATTTATCTAGCTGGTGGTGTAGCCAGAATCGATGTTTTGTGGGTCCTTGATACCGAAAAATTGATTGATGGCAAAACGTTTGTCCGTCTGTGGTCAACGCTAACATCTAAACCGTTCAGCCGATTTTCTTCAAAACTGATATTCCTCAATCGATCTGAACGATCTCGAGACTTTGGGAGTCTCAACTGGATATTTTGATTCTTTAAGGATACGTTGCATGAAGCCTGAAAAACATTTTCAAAATTTTCTCAAAAAATGACATCAAAATTTTCTCAAAAAATGGCGTCAAATTATTTCATCAAACATTGCGTTTGTATTGCGTAAAGTACGCTTAAAAGAACAGTGCAGATCTCAAGTTCGTTGAAATCTCCTTTTTTTTAAATTGGAAAAGTGCAATTTTTTAGGGGACGTCTTCCTACAAATATAATATTGAAGAAAGAGATTTTTTCTTAATAAAATATGAATCATCTTGATAAGGTCTCTGTCCTGAGGTTAGGAAACTCACTAATAGTACACGAATGACATGCCAAAACCCATGAGAATTATAACTAAAGAATCTCGAAGCAATAGAATTCAATACACAATTCTCATGTCTCTCTCCTCTATCTACACCTTTGTTTTCGTATTTCTTCTTATATCTTCCACTCCCTGACTCTCCTTCATTCTGCCTGCGTCTCGCTTCCTCTTTCTCTCTTATCCTCCCTCCTTATTCCTCTATTTTTTTTCAGGTAAACTACCATGCACATGCAGTGTCTTAGGAATAAGCAGCTCGTTTCTAGAAACTCGATCCCAGCAGGGGTGGCAAGTTTACTGATCAGGCAAATTTCTGATATTCGCTCGAGAAAACTCATAATATTCCAGCCATCTGCCTTCCCTATCCCCAGTGCTCTGTAGGGTGACGACCAGGGCGCCATGCTTTCGACCTCTAGATTCAAATACAACACGTGGACGATTCGTGTGGAATTGGGGGTGGACAAAACGCTTTCGCGGGAGGGTTTCTTCAGGTTGCCCCGTTTCCCCTGCCTTTCATTTCACTGTTTCTCTATCATCATTTATTTCATGGTAACATCACTCAATAGTCATGTTATTTCCACATTCTAGATATGACGGAAGACGTAGGTACGATGAAGGTATCCTATTGTCCAAGCCTAGGTACGGTGATGATAATAATAAATTATGCTTGTTTCTTGTATTGCTCGGCTATCTTAGCGTGACTGCTGTAGCGATAGAGTTGCTGGTTTCATTTCTTCAACTATAAATGACATTTGTCATAGATTATGCAAAATAAAGTAATAACGTCTTCTCATGACAATTTTGTAAGTTAAATACAAATCGTTCCCATAGTAAAGACTTCCAACTTCATAACTTGGTACATTGCTTGTGAGCATTTGAAAATAAGACAATTTTTCTAAAAGCTTCATGGTGCGTTTTTTTAATGAAGCATTTTTTAAATCAATTAAAGAACCTTTTCTATAAATGTGGTTTGAAAATACACTGTCGTAGAAGTTTTGTAAAAAACCATCTTTACACTAACTTGCAAAGTGATGGCAAGAGATAGAAGGTTGAATTATGCATTCAATAACAAAGTTATTTTAAGCTTTTAGTACAAAATTTTACTTTTCTTACTTGTATAATGAGTAAATTATACATTATAAGACTATTATACAACATTAATCTCTATTTTTTATTGAACACTATCTCCGTAGCAGTTTTTATCACATTTGGGCATTGTATTCATCTGATGGTTTCAAAACCTGCCATTACTAATGAGAAATTATTGAAATCGTTTATAGAAGAAACTTCTTTGTCACAATGGGATGAAAATATCATAATTTGTTGTTTCTTTTGCCAAAATCAATTTTCAACTTTATTTGTAAAGTAATGGTAAGAGATAGAAGGTTGGAATTAGGTGTGCAGACACAATGTAAAATTGATTCATTATTATTTAAGTTTCATTTTGTATGCTTGGGAATATGGCAAAACGAATGCGAAGTTGAAAGTCTAGATTTTTCGGGTATTTGTTTTGTATACGTATCAAAAAATTAGAACAAACACTGTTGTACAAGTTGGCCGTTTCGTTAAGTTAGAGGTAACGGAAAGGGAAATTTGTATCCCAAAATTACCGGTATCGTATATTCGTACTGTACAACGCTACTGCATGGGGTCAAACAAACCGGTATCTAAAAAATGTTTCACCTGTGAAACTCAACCTTACAGAAGTTATTTTGTGACGTGTTACTGTTTTCAACTTTCATGAAACTCCGTGATGATCGCGCGGGGCCGTTTTGCAAAGTTAGACCACGGAGCGCTTAAGGACCTCACGGAATGACCCCAAGGGCCCCATACCCGAGCAGGATTTTGTCAAGGCTTGGCCCGAACAGCTCAAGGGTTGAGGAATTGTTCGCAGCAGTTTTCTTGCGGCCGCAGAGGAGGCGAGAGGCCGAAAAATTCCAAACCAAATTTAATTATTTCTTGGCCGGGACGCCGGATTTCCGCGATCTCTTGATCACGAGTATGATTGACGCTCAGTCGTTCTTGAGGATTTCAGGTCATCAGTTATGTTTCCAAAATTGTTAACAATTTATCTAAATGCACGAAAATTAACTTTGATTGTAGTTAGTTTTAAAGATTATTATAATATTGAAATAAAAAGGTCAGAAGATCACAACTAATGACCCGGAAAAAAATTTAAATCATTTTCCTGGAGGATTTCCTTCAGTAAGAACCTCTCCATTTGTGGGCATGGGTTCGGTAGAGGAAATCCTCAAGGAAATCCTCAAGGACTACCTCAAGGTGTTGCCCTGCAGGCCGACGCGAAGAAACCCGACGTGGCAGGGGACGCGGCGGGGCTCGGCGAGGAAGGCAAAGGCGCGAAGAGCCATCGGGCGAAAAAGAAGCACAGGTCCCACGAGAAGGAAAGGTCCCACGAAAAGGCGAAGGAGAAGGGGGCGGCCGGGGAGAAGGCGGAGGCGAGGGCGAAGGGCGCCGAGGTCGACGACGACCCGCGTCCGCGCCCGGGCCACGTGGAGCTGTACGTCAACGAGGAGGTGGACGCCCTAGTGGGTATGTTGCTGGCTCTCTTTGGCTGCCCTAGCGTTCGCAGCTAATAATGCCAATGAGCGTATTTATTGCATTTATGTTAATGGGGTGCTTGGATGGCGAACGTGAAGATGGAAAGTGTAGTTCTGTGAAGACTTCAGAACTTCCAAAATCCATTGAAAGCGCTAAGAGCAGGTGGTATCGCGCAGAGCAGAGTGTCGAGTGCCACACGACCGATGGTGACCGATATTGATCGACAGCGACCGACATTGACCGACACTGGCAGACATTGACCGACGGCGACCGACATTGACCGACACTGGCAGACATTGACCGACGGCGACCGACATTGACCGACACTGGCAGACATTGACCGACGGCGAATAACGGCGACTGACGGCGACCGACGGCGACCGACGGCGACCGACGGCGACCGACGGCGACCGACGGCGACCGACGGCGACCGACGGCGACCGACGGCGACCGACGGCGACCGACGGCGACCGACGGCGACCGACGGCGACCGACGGCGACCGACGGCGACCGACCGACCGACGGCGACCGACGGCGACCGACGGCGACCGACGGCGACCGACGGCGACCGACGGCGACCGACGGCGACCGACGGCGACCGACGGCGACCGACGGCGACCGACGGCGACCGACGGCGACCGACGGCGACCGACGGCGACCGACGGCGACCGACGGCGACGGCGACCGACGGCGACCGACGGCGACCGACGGCGACCGACGGCGACCGACGGCGACCTACTAGGACCTTTAGAAAGTAGGGAGTATAAAACGGCCCCCACCGGGAGAGGCCGGCAGTTCCAGCGATCCCGGAGAACTGCGAGCAGTTGGTATGAGGCAGTGGATGGTGCTTCTCGTGACGATAATTCCTCGATATAACGGACTTCTCTTCTGGACAGTGTTTTCGACCATGGCGTTAGTTTTTGGATGTTCTACTTGACTTTTGGTGATCTGGAACGTCCCTTGTAGATCTTGCAACTATTCTGTAAACCAAGCCTGTCAATGGAATACTCTCTGTGTATTATATCGGTAAATAAAAACCATTTTATGAAGTTTGAAGTTTGGGGTCACAAGGCAATCTCCCTGTGTGGGCGCAGGCACGGTGCTGGAGGCGCTGGACGGCACGAACGCGGCCAAGGCGGCGGAGGCGCGCGCGCTGGCGGCGACGCCCGCGCGCCTGGCGGCGCTCCTGGCCGACCCGGCGCTGCTGCCGTTCGTGGACTCGCTGCTGGGCTGCGAGCTGCTGAGCGCGCGGCGCTGCTTCGCCGTGCGGCGCGCGCGCCTGCTGCCGGCCGCCCACGCCGCGTCCTGCCCCTTCGCGCCCGAGCTGGTCGCCTTCGAGCTGCGCGTGCCGGCCGTCGCCGCGCCCGCCGACGCCCTCAGACACCTGCTCGCGCAGGTGCGCCCTCCCCCCTTTTTTACTTCTTTCGCGCAAAAGACTCAGGGATATTTCTTTAATTTAGACGGCTAATATTTATTAATTTAAAATAATGATCACGATGATGATCACGATGATGATGATCACGATGATGATCACAATGATGATCACAATGATCACGAAGATGATGATGATGACGATGATCACGATGATGATCACAATGATGATCACAATGATCACGAAGATGATGATGATGGTGATCACGATGATGATGATCACGATGATGATCACGAAGATCACGAAGATGATGATGATGGTGATCACGATGATGATGATCACGACGACGATGATGATGATGATGATCACGATGATGATCACAATGATCACGAAGATGATGATGATGATGATGATCACGATGATGATCACAATGATGATCACAATGATGATCACAATGATGATCACAATGATCACGAAGATGATGATGATGATCACGATGATGATCATGACGACGACGATGATGATGATGATCACGATGATGATCACAATGATTACGAAGATGATGATGATGATGATGATGCTCACGATGATGATGATCACCATCATAATGATAATTAATAACAGACAGTTTCTGGGATGGTTCATGTGCAGCGTACTAGCTTCCCGTGCTGTGGTCCCGCTTTCGAGGCAAAAATATAGGTGTAGCTTTCCTTTAAAATCGTTCCAGTTTCTATAGCTGTGTGACGAAGAAAAACTCAAGCAGGCGGATCTCGCTAGTTACGGTGAAGAGAATACGTCATGTTCGCCTCATGTTGCTCTTACCCCCAAGCATGGGAATTTAACTAGGCCCAGACAAGGGGGACACCAGTGGCTTGCCGGCGAAGTTGGACTACCGACCCAATAACGCCAAATACATACATAATAGACTTAATAATTAAGTTATTGTAAGAGAAGATACACTATAATACATAATTAAACAAATGTCACATAATGAAATCTCAAAGCGTTTGAATTATTAGCTATTCGGGTCACGTATCCTACTCCGGAAACCTGCCAACGCAGGCGCAGCTTGGACGCCCAGTCAAATGCAAGAAACCGGAGGACTTGTGGAGGGCCAGTCCTTGCGGCGTCTTCAAAATAGCCTTTACCTCTTCGCGTTGAGCACACGAAGCGCACTTTTGCAGACGCCACACGTGACCCGAGACCCGTGACACGGTTTGGTGACACGTGACCCGAGCTTATAATCCTCTTCGCTTCCTAAGAACGCCCCCTGCCTCCAGCTAGCACGTCTTGCTCACTTTCGTGCTGCTCGAGACGTCATATTAATTATTTTCTGATGGATTCCACTACCTTGAGGGTACTGTGGAGAATGCGGCTATTAGTAATACTGAACATATAAACTTGAACTAAGGCCTTCAGCCTATTTCTTCGTGACCATGTTTGTAATTTCATAGTATTATAATTAAGGAACGGAATTTATTGTAATAAAAAATACAAAATATGTACATATATATATGTACTCACTCTTTCCAAAACCTAGAAGAAAAAATAGAAAATATGTAAAATAAAAAATCATTTTCGTATTTAAAATTGTTCTTCACAAGCATTTTCCGACCATAAAACGTTGCCGATCAGTCCTTAACAAGGATTCGGAGTGGTTGAAAGTAGGTTCTATCTCTACTAAAGTAATTGTACTCTAGACTTCACCACATGCACAAGTGAACGATAGAAACGTGTAGCGAGTGATGGATTCCAGTGGGAAGGGTTCAAGGGTATATACCCCTCCCTCCAAATCGAAGAACGCGGTAAGGCAATTTGCCGTACAAAATATTTGTTAGTTTTTGATCCAGTAACGAATGTGTTGTTTGAAACATTAGAAAGAATGTAGTTGAAATTACTTTTTCTCACAAAAAATCCCCATGCTTTACTCCGAATACGCAGTAAGCGAGAGGGGGATAGGTAAGTTTGACAATTCATGGCGAAGATATGGTGGTCATAGAAGCGTAGCTGCATTACATTTGATTTGTAAGAAAGATGATTCCGCAACAAATATTGCAAACGCGCATTTGAATTTTTCCGTTTAAACGTATAAATATATTAAAATGTAGCGAAATATGTCGTAACTGGTAAAATATGTAAAAACATGTAATTAAACCAAAATATGTAAAATTAAAATAGTTCTAATTCATTCAGAATGTCTTGTAAACTCTAAAAAATATAATTGAATGCAGATATCTAGTTCCTGTAAAAACATATAATTACATGTAAATCCGTTCCCTGATTATAATAAATATGAATAGTTGAAGTTTCTCAAACAACAACCAAGACCAGGGCTCCCACCCTAGTTGTACATTTCTCTTTCCTCTCATAAGCGAGTAGCTCATCCCCAATTGTTATGCAACAATCCATCAGCTCCGTGACACAAAGACTATTATAATGTTATAATAGCGACAAATAGTGCCATAAATCTGGAGTTGGTTTTCCTCAAGACGTGAATGGCTAGCTCCTTTCGTTCAGGCAGCAGCTGAATTGGACCCAGCGAGTATCAAAAATCCGTCACCTAGGACCTCCCGGTCAGAGTCGCTGCAGAAGGGATTTCATCTCACTATCTGTTATTCCGTTCTCTTCGTACGGCGGACCGGCTTAGGTGTCGCAGGGAGGTCCTAGAATACGAGTCGCGGCGCAGCGGTGGCAGGATTTTTGGCACTAGCTAGATCGACTTCAGCCGCTGCCTGAAGGAGAATTCTAGCGGCTGGCTGCTTTGATCGGTATTTCTCGAGCGTTTCTCACATCAATTCCGGGTGAATGCTGGTGCAGACCTTAGCAAACGGGTCAAGGACCGCGCACAGTCTTTCCTTACTCTCCCTTGACCTATCCATTACATACACTTGCACTAGTATTCAGTACTGAATGTACTCAGTATTCATGTACTAGTATTCAGTACACATGTCAGGAGACCAGTCCAGAGCTTAGTGCTTGTCTCGACTGGGGCGGTGTCCCGCTGGTGGGAGACACCCACAAGCCAACGCGAAGGACGGCACCAGCAACCATCAAGCGCGGGAGATCACCACCACATTTCGAAGAACACGTATCACACTTACTGGACTAATAACCTTAGCAGTTGCTATGTCCGGAAACACGACTTAACAATCGAATAGCGGCGTACGTGATGACAGGTGCGGCGCGCGGTGACGCGGGAGGGCGACTGGGACATGGCGGTGGGCGGGCCGCCGGGCACATGGGCGGAGTACGGGCAGTCGCGCCAGCCAGAGCTGCCTTCGCGCGTCTTTGCGCCCTACAAGGCCCGGCCCGCACCACCGCGTCGTCTCACGTCCCCGCCCTCTGCCGGAGGGCCGAAGGGCTCGGCCGCCGACGCCGACGCCAAGGAGCACAGGCAGGTTGCAAACTTCTGCTTCGTTGGCCGGGTAACACCGCGTCGCAAGTTGAGCGGCCGATGTTTCGCCCGTCATGTTGCAGCCTTCCTCAGGGCAATGACTCCTTGATGCAAACATTTTTAGAGCAATGACCTCCTTGATGTAGGCTTCCTTAGGGCAATGACCTCCTTGATGCGAGCTTACTTAAGACCTCCTTTATGAACACTTTCTTAGAGCAAGGACCTCCTTGCCCTGAGGAAGCCTGCAACATGGCAGGTGGAATTTCGGCCGTTTAGCCTGCGACGCGGCGATCCCCGGACAGCGAAGAAGATATGGACTCGAACCTCGGAGGGCTACGATTACAGGTTGCAAATTGACGGCTAGGGAATGCCGGGGAATGTTTCTGTATCTAGTGTATTTTAAATGTCCTATATATCACACAACTTCTACAAAACCTATCAAAATACCACATGCATCCTATTTCAAACAAGCGAAACACCAACCCCTACTCGAATAAAATACAGATTCGTTTTTGAAGTCTTTCTCAGAATATTAGCCAACCACGATGCTTAACTCTGAGGTTATCCTCTAAATTATCCTCTCCGATGTTTAGATTAAACTCGCTTATATTTTACTTTCTCGCTATGAGTAGAGAGAAAGTTATGAAAAGTTGCGCGTAAAAAGGAAGAATTTGCGTCAGGAAACCACTTATTACATGGACCTGAAAACGAAAAAGTGAATAAATCCAGGTGCTAAATTTAGAAATAAATCCTCTAACTCATGGTGTAGATCATCATCTTACTCAATCCATGTTTTTTGGGCCCTTGACAACGAAAAATTGAATGACGTGAAAAGTCTGTCTGTGAACAAATCTAGCTGCTAAACCGTTCAGCCAATTGTCCCCAAAATTGATATTCCCCAATCAATCTGGATGATGTCGCGGACCCTTGGAATTGAAACCGATATTTTAATTGTGGGGGGACTTTACATTGAGCCGCTAAGACTATTTCCAAATTTTCAAAAAATGGCTTTATCGTTTTTTATTAAATTTTGTTGTTGGTTAGTGTGAAGGACGTTTAAGAGAATGGTCCAGGTCTCGTTAAAATCCCTGATTTTTTGAAAATTTGCAGAAGTTCAAAATTTAAACAATACTATTTATTTGTATTGAATTCCGCCAGTAAAACCTCGTAGGGTTGGTTTTGATGTTTAGAACATTATGTAACATTTTGAATTACTTGAAAGTATTCGATGTTCCTTGTAAGAGCCTTGCCTTTTGTCATTGATTAGTTCGAAATCCCCGGGTCCACCGGGGAAGTTGCCCCCCGTGCTGGAGACCAAAGAGCAGCCCGAGGACATAATCGAGGACGACGAGGACCGCAGCACGTGGCATCAGATCATGGAGATGCGTCTGGCCCAGGACGTCGACTCCGTTACATCCAAGGTGCGATTTGCGGCTTGGGTGATGTAATGGTTAGGTATGCGACTTATATCTATGTTCGTGGCTTGAAATCCGATCGAAGCCGTGGATTAAGAGAAGTCGTAGACTTCCGCGGCCAGAGTCATGCAAATGGGCTCTCCGGGTGACACAGTGTCGAAGGTTGTGGTGGCACCATTTTGACGACCTTGTGGTCTTTCTTAGGGCTGGTCTGGCCAGCAGGGGTCAGGACTGGTCAGACTAGCCCTGAGGAAGTCCACATCAAGATGGTCGAAACTTCGGCCCCAAGCCTTCGACGTGGCGTCACCTGGACATTTAAGATCATTTAAAGCCGTGGATTGTTTTCGTACGCCTTCCTTCAGAGGGGAAGTAAAGCCGACAATACCATGTTGTAGATTTATCGCATATAAAATTTCCTCTTGCCTAAAAGAAGCCTCTGAACTAAATTCAAATCACCAGTTTTGCTGCCCAACATCCTTTCTCTGCCTGATGGCATAAGGACAGGAATGGAATTTGCTTGGTCAGGCGGAAGAGCACGCCTGATGGTCAGAGCGTCGCCACGTAAAATAAGACAACATTAAACTGGATTAAAACTGCAGCTCATGGC
Source organism: Teleogryllus occipitalis (assembly GCA_011170035.1). Classification (NCBI taxonomy): domain Eukaryota; kingdom Metazoa; phylum Arthropoda; class Insecta; order Orthoptera; family Gryllidae; genus Teleogryllus; species Teleogryllus occipitalis. The sequence goes on from BLKR01000923.1 coordinate 121,407, forward strand.
GCAGTTTTGGCGATACTGTTGGAAAATACTTGTGATAATCTCTATATTTTTATATATAATCCGTTGGCACTAAAACTAATTAAGATTGGAAAGAAACTCCACATTTCATAAATACATTCATGTTTACAGTATTCTTTGAATCGTTCAAATACGTATGTAGGTTGTAAAACGTATCACGTACGTTTATGTCTACAAGACTGTAAATTTCATGGTAGAAAACTTGCATTTTCATTCTAATTTCCAATTAGAAAATTTTTATTGTGGAAGATATCTTTTTCCCCATGATTCTCATATCAAAAATCGCAGGTCTCATCAATTTTGGGACGTTCTTCTTCACCGTCAGCCTCCTTATTCATGGAAGTCATACAATTCAAAGAATAAAAATGTATAGACAAATGAAAAATTTTTAAATGAATCAACATACTGGTAAATTGGAATACTGCGATTTTTCATTCAATAGAAAACTGAGAGAACAAAATATCGATAAGCAGTTACGTCGGATCGTATGAATCGGTGCATGTGTTTCTGTCAGTATCCATTAATAATGTAAAATGTAGGATTTTGTATTCATTTTATGTAACAGTCAAATTATAACGAATATTTTTCATATAATTATCTTTTCTACGACCCTGTAGTGGAGTATTGATTTGATTATGTTGCTCGCCATTGCCGGAAGTAAGTTTTCTACTTCACAAACTATTTACAACTTTACACAACCGCTAAAAATGTGCGACTTTCGATCTTGCATCACTAAAGATTTGGACTTCGTGTATAATAGACTGTTTGTAGAATTTGACTGAAAAGTGCATACTGATGATGATGATGATGATGATGATGATGATAATAATAATAATAATAATAATAATAATAATAATAATAATAATAATATCGATCCGGATAGCCGAGATCGCTAAGGCAGCAGTACCATGGCGATCTCAGACGGAAAGATCATCATCATCGTCTCAAACTTCATCCCCAGGCCTAACAACTCTGGAAATTAAAAATGAACTCGGCATAAATGTGATGATCCCTCCAAAAAGGGCACTTGAACCTTCCCCGCGGAAGAATCCGATTGCCCTCGCTGAGTACAAGTGGCACGTAGGATAGCTAATTCGCGACAAACAAGTAGTTACTGGTGACATCTGGCCATGTCCAAGCATGTTGGCCTTTTGAGTTCCTCCAGCCGGGGCCGGTGCTTGCAGCATGAGCCGCCGCAGGCGCAGGCGGCAGCGGGGGCGGAGGCGGTGGCGGTGGCGGAGGCGGTGCCAGCGACGGGGGCGGCCGAGGTAGCGGAGGCGGCGGAGCGCTCGCTGGGAGAGCAGGGCGGACCGCTGCCCGGCCTCGAAGGCGTCCAGTACTATCCTCCCGTTTCGCGAGCGCAGGTGATCCCCAAGGCGCCAAGGCAGTCTACAAGGCCTTACCGCGTGAGAGCATAGGCTTCCGCGGCCGGAGTCATGATTAACTTGGCTATCCGGGAGACGCCGCGTCCAGGGCACAGGTGCCAACGTTTCGGTCGCTATTCTGTGACCTTCCTCAGGGCGTAGTACTGCAGTACTACGCCCTGAGGAAGATCGCAAAATGGCGACCGAAACGTTGGCACCTGTGCCCTGGACGCGGCGTCTCCCGGATAGCCAAGTTAATCTCGCCTTACCGCGTCTCCGCAGCTTTGATTGATTGTTACTGATTTCGGGCGCGTCAACTACTGAGGTCATTAGTCCCGTAAGTGCAGTTCATTTTTTCATCGGAAGGTGGCGGTGATCTTTCCCCGCTGGATTGCAAGATCCGGCGCCGACCTACCGTTGACTAGCGGAGTTTTCCCAACCAGATTTCTCTCACCAGCGGTACACCGCCCCAGCCGGGACAAGCTCTGAGTGGCCTTTGTGGCCCCCATAGCTTGAACTATATTTCGGATAGAAAACATAAACGGATCCTCATCATCTTCAAAGAGGTCAGTCCATTATTCTGTCTCGTTTCACTTGTCCGCTTCTTTCCTGAGCACCGATAATAGTTGCTTAGCCTACTTCCGTGCTGCGAAAATCATTCACTAGAAGTGTCCACTGTTTCTGGTCGATATAGTAAGATCGACGTCGACCACTGTGTAGCAGAGAATTCTGGCAGCCGGGTACTCTGATCAGTAATTTTCCATGGTTTCTCTGATCAATGCTAGGGGAATGCCGGGGCCTTAACAAACGGACCACGGGCCGCGCGAGATATATCCTTCCTCTTTCTTGTGCCAACATTACCCCTTAAATACACATATTTTCACTTACATGTACTACATTACCACACATGTCAGGTGTCTCGCTGGTGGGAGAGACCTGGAAGGAGAAAGTCCCGAAAACTCACATGCAAGTCGGCGCCGTGTGTCACCATCTAGTGGGAGAAGAAGACCGCCACATCCCGTGATAAAACATGCACTACAACGAGAGTAGTGACAAAAGCAGCTGACACGCCCGAAAACACGTAATAATAAATCATTAATTGTATTTGGGTCGGTAGTCCGTCTAGCTACCGGTGTACCCTGTACCTGGGCCTAGTTGAATTTACATGCTTGGGGGTAACAGCAACATGAGGCGAAAATGACGTATTCTCTTGACCGTAACTAGCAAGATCCGCTAGCTTGAGGTTTTCTTCGTTACACAGCTATAGAAACTGGGACGATTTTAAAGGAAAGCTACAACACTATTTTTGCCTCTACTGGGAATCGAACCCGGGACCACAGCATGGGAAGCTAGTACGCTGTCCATGAGCCGTCCCAGAGGCTTAGTTTTTCATTGATTAATTAAATAATTCAAAAAATATCTTTTGAGAGTTTATTCGAAAATATCATTTGAAGATGCAAACGTTTTGGAAAAAGCAATATTATTCGCGCACGTTTTCTTGAGCCTTCGCTTCGCTCGATGCGTGAGGAGTAGGGAGTTTGGTTATTTTGACATAGAATTTTATATCAAATTTGTAGTTCGTTTTTTGCTTCGCTCGTTGCGTGAGGAGTAGGGAGTTTGGTTATTTTGACATAGAATTTTATATCAAATTTGCTGTTCGTTTTTCGATGCAAAATAGTTCCTATTACATGGTAGCGAACATTTCTGGTTTTCAGATTTTGTTCACAATACTCATTGTTATTATTTATTCTCAATTCAACTAATGTTGGCAAAGGAGAGGGGGTAGGTATTCTGGGGATCAAGAAAACGTGCGCGTATAATACTGCTACGTTTCTATGTGGTGAATTAAAACACAGATATTATTTTAACAAAAACGTTTATTTGGGGTCTTAACACAATCACTGAAAACATTTGATTTATGTACAGATAGTCTTCACTTGATTATTCTTTATACGGCACACTTCTCTTTATTTTCACTGTTCATTTCTCTTGCACTGTCGCTCAGTCCTAAGCACTGACCACTGCTCGATGCAATGGCTACAGTTCACTACACTGGCCACAGTTCACGGCGCTGGCCACGGTTCACGTCACTGAGCATAATCACTGCACTGCTATTCACTGCACTGCTATTCACTGCACTGCTATTCACTTCACAGCTCAGCTTCCACTTCAGACTTCAGATTGACTCTCGGTCGCCGGCCGCCGCGTATATATACTCGGCGGGCGCCGTCAAGAATTTTCTGGACTTTGCGATAAGCGCCGCGAACACAGTGGGACCATCTAGTTCGAGGGCCGCTGGCAGGTGTCTCAATCCGCGCGTACATGTAGTTCGTGGTGGCGCCGGCAGATGACGCAATATTCGTTACAATGCTAACACCTCGTGGGATACATCAATGAATGAATGAATGAATGTGTGCAGGGGGACTCGCAGCCGGAGCGGGAACCGTCGCCGACGGGCGTGCGCGCGGCCGCCAAGCGCGTGCAGGCGGCGCGCCTCAAGGACCAGCGCGCCCTCAGCGACATGCACCGGCGGCTGCGGCGGCTGCTGGCCACGCCCGCGCCCGTGCCCGCCCCGCCTCCCGCCCCGGCCACCATGCCCGCGCTCACGCCCGCCCACGCACAGGACGGCCCGCGGCCGCGCGCGCGCGCCTCCCGCTCGCACAGCAAGAAGTTGCTGCGCATCAAGGCGCACGCGTCATCCGCGCAGCTGGTGATGCCCGCGCAGAGGGCCCGGCGCGTCACGGTAACCAGCGCCTTCGCAGAGGCCTCTTTACATCGTCGAAGGAATCGAGGTTGTCATGAAGGCAAATTGGAGGAGGTTTCATACAATCAAGCCACTAACTCTGTTCTCAAGCCACTAACTCTGTTCTCAAACAAGTCTCTTAAGCTAGGAATCACGGTTGTCAAGGAGGCCGCTTCATACGTCGTCAGTCAAGTTACTAGCTCCGTTCTCAAAGAGGTGTCTCAACCTAAGTAACTAAACCCTTTAATAACCGGTTGTCATTAAGGCAGATTGGTGGCCGTTTTGTGCGTCATTAGTCAAGCCATCAGCTCCGTTCTCAAAGAGGAATCACTGTTGTCAAGAAATCAGATTGGTTGCGGTTTCATGCATCGTCAGCGAAATCACTAGCTTTGTTCTCAAAGACGTCTCTCAACCAAGGAATCATGTTTGACATGAAGTCGCATTGGTGGCCATTTCATGCGTCGTCAGACAAGCCATTTGCTCTGTTCTCAAAGAGGTCTTTTAACCTAGGAATCACGGTTGCCCTTAAGGCAGATTGGTTGCCGTTTCATGCGACGTCAGTTAAGCGACTTAGCTCTATTTCCAAAGAGGTTTCTTACCCTAGCAATCTCCGTTGTCAAGAAATCAGAAGGCGGTTTCATTCATCGCCAATCAAGCCACTAGCTCTGTTCTCAAAGAGGTACCGGTCAATCTGGCCCGACTCGAAGTTCTCCAATTTTGAAAAACATTCTTCATATTTTGGGAGTACTTTATTTACAAGAAGCTCCTGGGACGTTTTCAAGCTTTTCTAAAAAATAGCTTCAATTGTTTTTCTTTGAATTTCTTGTAAGAATAGACTGAAGTACGCTTATAAAGAAGGCTTAGGACCGATTTTCACTGTTAACTCGCTTCACATGTCTTCCTAAAACTTCAATATTAAAGAGTAAAGCTTTTTCTTCAAATAAAATTTCTTCTACGCAATTACTTCTTTCATTAATGTAACTTACACCGTTTAGACAATTTTAGTAAAAATAAATGCCTGTCTGACTGCCTGTTTTAGTGAAAATAAATGCTTTTTGGCGTATGTTAGTAAAAACAAATGCCTTTTTTTGCATTCTAGTTTATCATAAGTAATATCAGAGCTCTTCGAGTGATGTTTAATGTGACTATTTCACGAATAAACACATTAAACGAACCTCATGGATAAGTAAAACCACAGAAATAACGAAAAAGAGGAATATTACTCATTGCTACGGGAAGACTATGTGAAACTTCAATTCATCTCCGAATTATCACTGCCTCCTGGAATAACGTATATCTAAGGAAAATATGAATAACAGTTTAATGCACAAAATGATTTCAACTCAAAGATATTGGATAGATTGTTTTGATTTTATGGAAATAAAACTTAAAAATAATTATAACAAATCAACTTACAAGAACATTTATTAAAATTCAATTACTAAAGTTGTAGGAAGTTAGTTTTCATGTCTTGGTATTACATTGTTGAAGTTGTCTTTCATTGTCTTGGTGAAAGTATTTGAAATGGAAGATGTACAAGCTGAATTAGCAGCGGAATTCGTCACTTTCGAATTGATTGAACATACATATGTATTCATTGAAGTATTTTCCAGAATAGTTTTTGTAGTAACGTTCCACATAGTTTTGATAGCATACTCTTTGTACTCTTCATCATATAATCTTCGCATATTAATTGTATAAAATATGTGTAATTTCATTTGAATTTTGTGCTGTCCATTTGTATTTTCTTCACAAAATTCTTGAAATTGCTTCCACACACTTTCTCTGTTTCTTTTGCTGTTTTTCGGCACTGTATCTTTAATAATAGATTCTATTTCAGAGTTTTAAACATTACCAAAATGACACATTTTAATACTATATTGATGCTCACAAGCTATTATGGACCTAAAGCAATTGCTACCCTTATCTTAAAAAGGTAAACAAAGTGATTACAGTGGAGTGCAAAAGGCAAACAAAAGAGATAATCACATGGTGATAGACATCTCGGATTGGTTGACTTTGAATATATTCTTGCTTAGCATTAGTTGCTTACGGCACGACCAGACTGGAGAGAAATAATCAAAGATAAATGCCTTTCTGTCTGCCTATTTTAGTAATAACCTAGAGGTGCTACAGAATGGAACAGACTTTCTCGTAGGATTTTTTTCTAATTTTCTTGGTGTGGACTGGCTTTAAGGTCTTGCACGATTCTCTGGCCAGCTGCCATCAATCGTCTCCCTAAGTACATTTTTTGGGACATTTTCTCAACATTTTGGTTTTCAAATAGTAGTCCCGAAATATCACCAAGAATATTAAAGAAGAGTAAAACCAAAATAGAAGTTTTCGTTGACAAATTTGTAGCCGTTTTTAAGAAAATGGCGATGAAGCATTACTGTAAATGCGAAATTTGAAGCTTTGTCTTGCTTTATTGAGTTTTCGTAAAAACTTCATTTAAAGACATTTGAAGCACTTGCACTCACAAATGCAATAATGTATACAAATGGAGGGAAATGTGCATATGAGTGATGTGAGACATGTGCGGCAGGCGGTGGGCGCGGGCGGCGGCGCGGGGGCGGGCGCGGGCGCGGGGCGGCCGCCGGGCGCCGTGGACGCCACCCTGGAGGACGAGTCGGTGGTGCGGGAGGTGCTGGGCCGCCTCTCCGACGCACAGCGCCACCTCGTGGGGCAGCGCACCGCCGCCGTCAAGTCCCACTTGGTGCGTCGCCCGTCGATGCTGCCCCCGAATACCATTGGCGAGATGGGACTGGATTGAATGATTGATGCCGGGATTGATTGATTGATTGATTGATTGATTTTTTCATGTTTCCGGGCGCGTCAACTGCTCTGGTCATTAGTCCCGTTAGTGTAGTGCATGGTTTTTCCTCGGGAGATGGCGGTGATCTACCCCCGCTGGATGGCGAGATCCGGCGCCGACCTACCGTCGGCTAGTGGGGTTGCCCCCTCACCAGGACTCTCCCACCAGCGGGGCACCGCCCTAGCCGGGACAAGCTATAAGCTCCCGACCGGTCTCCCGGAATATGTGGTAGTGTAGTGCATGTTAGCGTAAGTGTGTGTGTGTGTAAGGGGAGGATAGGACAAGGAATGGGAAGGACAGATCCCGCGCGGTCCGTGGCCCGTTTGTTAGGGTACTGCTACGGCATTCGCCTGGTGTTGATCGGAGAAACCACGGAGAACTACCGATCAGAGCAGTTGGCCGCTAGAATTCTCCTCCAGACAGCGACTGAATTCGACCTAGCTGAAAAGCTAGAGTCGAAAATCCTGCCGCTGTCAGGACTCGAACCTAGGACCTCCCGGTCAGAGGCGCTGCAGTGACATCAGTTGAGACCGGTCGGGGGCTTAGATCTTGTCCCGACTGGGGCGGTGCCCCGCTGGTGGGAGAGTCCTGGTTAGGGGGAAACCCCACTAGCCGACGGTAGGTCGGCGCCGGATCTCGCCATCCAGCGGGGGAAGATCACCGCCATCTCCCGAGAAAAAAACATGCACTACACTAACGGGACTAATGACCGAAGTAGTTGACGCGCCCGGAAACACGAAAAAATCAATCAAAAAATCAACCTAATGAGTTTCTGCAACGGGGTGGTCGCGCAGGTGAACACGGCGGGCGTGGAGCCGAAGGTGCGCTCGCTGCTGGCGGACGTGGTGGCGCCGGTGCTGTCGCGCGCGTCCATCCTGACGCTGACGGCGCCCGGGGAGGACGCGGTGCGACGCTCGCTGCTGCAGGCGCACGCGGCGGCGGCGGCGGCGGAGCGCGCGCAGCGGGGCGGCGGGGGCGGGGGCGGGGCCGGCGCGGGCGCGCGGGCGGGCGCCGTGCACGCGTACAACCGCTGGCGCCCGCGTCCGCCCATGCAGCTGCGCCTGCGCCCGCGCTCGCCCGCGCCCGTGCTGGCCCTGCTCGCCCCGCGCCCGGGCTCCCCCGCCCCGCACCCGTCCCAGCCGCGCGTGCAGGCGGCCAGGGCGGCCGGCCCCGCGTCCAGCGGCACCTCGGCGGGTGACACGCGCGCGCACAGGTGCGAGAAGCCCTCCTCCTACCCTGAAGGGAGCCCCGCAGAGGGGGGAATCGCGATGGCGTTGGTTGTGAGGAAGTGAGATAGGACCGGAAATGGCTTATCTTATCTCACTTCCGATCCAGGACCCGCCTATCTCCCCTACTGTGGTCCCTGGTGGAGTGTCGTGGACGACCACCCGGACCCTGTGTCTCGCGGCGCCGCTCACGTCGTTAGCTTGAAGGTGCAGGCTGTGAGAAGGCGATGCTAAGCTCCTGGTAGTCGGGTCCGCCCCGCTACCCACCAGTTGGGCCTTTGGCGCGTCGACCTTTGGGTAGGATTGGGCGAAGGATGCTTTTCGGAGTACTCCGGATCACACTTAAGTTTGGCGGGAAACTAGATACCACCCGTCAGGTTACGCAGGTTCTGGAGATACCCACGTCGATAGCTTGAAGTTGCAGGTCGTGAGGAAACGGTATGGGGGCTCCGAGTTGCCTGGACCTTAATTCAGGTGGCCCCCAGTTGGGCTCTTGGCTTCGTCGTGGCAGTGGCCCGATACACTGGGCAAAGAGGAGGGAACTTGTTCCCGGCGCGTGTGAGTAGTGCATTGTTTGGACTCCGGTACTAGTCTGGAAAGCTAGGAGCTCTGAGCTAGCAGGGCGGCCCTCACCCAGGCATTGTATGGGGAGGTTGTCGTGAGGGCAAACTGGGTTCCAGCTGGATCCGGACATCAGTCTGTCGGCGTGCTTGAGTGTCGGTAGGGGGTGCGGATAAAAGGCAAAACGCCATAGGTGCCCACCCTGGGGACTTGTCCCCCCGATGAAGTAAGTTTATGTGGTGTTGTAGACCACATGGAGTTTACTACCACTAGCCCCGAAGGGGGAGCAGGCGGTCGCAAGAGTAGGAGAAAGAGAGGATAATGGTTGGATGAGCCAATGCAAGGGAAATAGAAAGTTATTAGGAAGAGGATAGAAGTGATAGTTATGCACCTGACGTTATGCAAGCACTTACGCGAGCCGCTGAGGCTCTAGGTGGATGTGGAGACGTCCACCCGGTGCCTGAGTCTCTCGGCGTCACTCACGTCGTTACTTTCACAGTGGAGACAGTGAGTAGGTGTCTTTCCACAGACCTGTGGGCGTGGTGTTCGTTAGCCTGCATCCTCTGTGCAGCAGAGCGGCGGATCTCAAACGCGCATATAAAAAACCAGATGGGAAACATGAACCTCCTTATCAGGTTGCGTAGGTTTCGGTGATGCGTTGATAGATCCAAGGTGGAGGGAGGAAACGGGTTGGGGGCCCAGTTGGACACTTGACTTCATAGTGGTAGTGGTCCGATACTCTGGGCGTAGAGGAGAGACTTGTCCCGGAGCATTGTTTCGACTTTGTAACTGGCCTGAAAAGCGAGTAGCAGGGCGGCCCAACCCTAGCATTGAATGGAGAGGTTTTCGAGAGGGATAACTGCGTTTCGACCAATAGTCCAAAGCGAGCGCGTCGGTCGCAGGTCGAGAGAATAAAGGAAAAAAGCTTAGATGCACACTCCGGGGATTTATCCTCCCGATAGAAAATTACCGAAGTATGGGAGTCGTAGCCCACGCAGGGTCCATCCTCTTCGCTTTCTCCGGTCCTACTCTTCTCTTCTTCGTCCTTTTCTTCCTCTAGTACACCTTTTGATTTTCTTATTCTTATTCCAGCCTCCCTCTCTCCTTTCTTCCTCCTCCTAACTTTCAATTTCTGTTCCTTTCTCTCTCACTCTCTCTCTCTATTTTTCTCCCTTCCCCTTGTGACCACCACATCCACATAGTAGTATTTCCTCCTCCATTTCTCATCTTTTTCTTCAACCTGTCCTGCTCTTAACCTGGCCTCCTCCCTTCTCTGCTCCTCCTCTCTCGGCGTTCAGTTGCATTTTTTCCTCGGGAGGTGACTCTTCACCCGCTGAATGGCGAGATCGGGCTCCAATCTACCGTCAGCTAGCGGAGTTTTCCCCAACCAAGTATCTCACACCAGTGGGGAACCAACCCTGCCGGGACAAGCTCGAAGCTGCCGACATGAGTGGAAGTCCAGGGCATGTAGGTGTAAGTGCGTGTACGGGGTGAGGATAGAACAAAGAAGAGGAAAGAAAAGTCGCGGGCGGTCTGTGGCCCGTGTATTAGGGTGCTGCTCCGGCATTCACTTGGAGTTATCAGTTCACGCCCTGAGCCATCTTAGCCGATTCTGCGATTAAACACGATCTTTACTTAGGAATGCATTTAATGACAACAGTGGTTAACGCGCAGGGAACGCAACGCTTACAAGTATTCTAGTTTACATGTAGAATATAATTTCGCGCTAATGATCACTCGACGAATGAATGAATGGGTTGTCGGCGGGCGGGCGCAGAGGCGAGGCGAGCGGGGCCGGCGCGGAGGCGGCGGGGGCGGCGGCGGCGGAGGGCAGCGGCGGCGGGCGCGGCCACGCCCCCCTGACGCTGCGCTCGCTGGCGCGGCTGCGCTACGAGGTGGCGACGTGCGAGACGGACCGCAAGGTGGCGCCGTTCCTGCGCGAGATGCAGGAGCTGGCGCGCGAGCGGCCCGCGCTGCGCCCCATCGACCGCCAGCCGGCGCACGGCGCCGCGGGCCCCGCGCCGCCCGCCCGCCGCGCGCACCACCACCGCCGCCACAGGCCCAAGCACCCGCGCAAGTGACCCGCCACACGCAATAAAGGCCCCTCGCCACTGCAAGGCTGTCGCGTTTTATTTCAAACTAGCTGACCCGGCGAACTCTGTTCCGCCTTAACAGCCCGTCCCGTCTTTTTCTCGCGTCGCACTCACTGTGAGAAACTGGACTATCCTTGTTGCACTGCGTACGTGCAAAAACGTGCGTTCTCACACAGGAACGCTGTCGAACGGGATAAACAGTATCCTATGTCCGTCTCCTGGCTCTAAGCTTCCTGCTCACCAATTTTCAGCCAAATCAGTACAGCCGTTCTTGAGTTATAAATAGTGTAACTAACACGACTTTCTTATATATATATATATATATATATATATATATATATATATATATATATATATACTAGCTGATCCGGCGAACTCTGTTCCGCCGTAACAGCCGGTCCTATCTTTTTCTCGCGTCACACTCACTGTGAGAAACTGTACTATCCTTGTTGCACTCGTGATAATAATGCAATTGCAGATTTGTGTTTTTCTCTCAAACAAAGAAGAATTTTAAAAAACGCTCTGATATTAAATAGATAATTAAAAAATCTATTACGTAGCAGAGCGTTTTTTTTTGGAATTGATTTTTGTTTAAGAGAGAAATACAAAGCTGTAATCATTGGGACCGGCTGTTAAAGGCAATAAATAAGCAGATTTTGGAATTTATTAAGTTAAATTGTTTATTAGAAAATACAAATAAACAATTAAGTAGATTTATCATTCATTATTGTTCCTGTATTTTGGTGCATAGGTTGCACTCTTCAGTTAAGTACCAGAAACACCCAACAGCACAGAAAACTTAGGCGAAAAGGCGCGAAAACATACGAAAACGCGTTAAAACGTGCGAAAACGCATGAAAACGTGCGAAAACCCTCAAAAAGGTGCGAAAACCCGCGAAATCACGCGAAAACGTGCGAAATCACGCGAAAACATACGAAATCACGCGAAAACGTGCGAAATCACGCGAAAACTTGCGAAAACGTGCAAAAACTTGCGTTCTCACACAGGAACGCTGTCGAACGGGATAAACAGTATCCTATGTCCGTCTCCTGGCTCTAAGCTTTCTGCTCACCAATTTTCAGCCAAATCGGTACAGCCGTTCTTGAGTTATAAATAGTGTAACTAACACGACTTTCTTTTATATATAGATGGGCGCCTAACATATGTCATATAGTCCACTCCGATTATAGTGAATTGGGATGTAGTGAAACCTCGGTTATAGTGAACTCGTATATAGCGAACTCGCATATAATGAACTCGGATATAATGGACTCGGATATAATGAACTCGGATACAGCGAACTCGGATATAGTGAACTCGGGTATAGTGAACTCGGGTATAGTGAACTCGGATATAGTGAACTCGGATATAGTGAACCCTCGGTTATAGTGAACTAAAGTCACTGGTCCCATTTCACTTACATTACAAATAAGCATAAGAAGATTCGGTTATAGTGAACGTGAACCTCGGGTATAGTGAACCTCGGTGAGAGAAAATGCGACCTGGAAATTAATTCCCTCCTGTAAAAGAATATGTCGTCTCGGTGCCATAAATTCGAACTGGGCAGTTGGGCTTGAAAAAAAGTCGAAAGGGCAGCTTGAAAAAAATATCGTCGGCCAAAGATCACAATCGAAGGAGTCTTTCCTAAGGTGAAGGTAGCGGACCTTACTGATGACTTTATGCCACTCAATTTCACTGCGAAAACAACGCCCGTGACCAACCGTGGGCTATAACTGGAGGAGGCGACGCGCGACTTCAGTTTCAAGCTTACTTCAGTTTCAAGCTTACTTCAGTTTCAAGCTTGATGGTACTTGCTATTCTGAGAGACAAAGTGCGTTGACTTCTACGTATGCGACAGAAAGCACGCAACTGTCACAGCCTGGCGATATCCGTCGTGCCGCGTGAAAAAGCAATCAGTTTCATTAGCCGCTTGCGCCAACCACCAAAAGCATCTCCTAAGTTGTTAAACGAGTAAAAGGCTCTCGGAGAGTGGGATGGTTTTCCAACAGTGCATGAGGCTTTGATGGGTATAAAGGCTGCAATACGATACTTGGAGATAGTGAGCAATGCAGATTCAAGTATGGAGAAAGCACGAACTCGGGGGAAGGATCTAGAGAAATTCCTAATGAAAAATGTACGAAGCAAACAATTAAAAATAATTTTTTTATTGACAAATAAAGATACTGAAATTTTCAGTTCGTGCTGTTCATGTATTTTGCTGTGTCTCTATATTAATAAAATCAATCGTTATGCAGAAATTCAATTTAATTTTGACATCAAGTATAGTGAATCTCTGATAAAGTGAACCAACAATGTTAGTCCCTCAGAGGTTCGCTATAACCGGAGTCGACTGTATATCATGTTATATTTATTTATTTATTTTACGGCAAAAACAGTTAAAATATGTATTCAGCTGATACGTGCGTACCTAGCGACATCAAGCGGATTTCCTTGCAATCAACGGAAGCCGCGCAATTCAAACAGTCCGCGTAATTTTTAACAGCCTATGTAGCCCTTCCCCATCCTATCCCGATTAGAAAAAATTACAACTCACCAGTTAAATATCGGATTCTTCTAGTTTCCCCATCTGGAATACTTCTTTTCAAGTCTAGTTTTCGTGGCAGATTCAAATTCCAATTATACTCGTACGTTCATGATTATTCCAAATCAAAGGTATATTTTGCATGAAATAAAAGCAAAACGCTGTCTGAAAAAGAAAAAAAAACGTTGCGAAGAGTTTTCATTATTGAGAGAATTACCAATAATTTTTAAATGCCATGTAGTTTTACTCACCTAGTGTTATGACGGTTTGTAAAGACTTCCTGTTAAAAATATTCGAAGTTTCAAAAAAAATTTCAGGGTATGAGAAAAATCCCACCCATGTCTTTGTCACTTACCTTTTTTGATTCTCGAGATAAGAAACCAACAAGCCCTGCGTTGGGAAGCCTTAAGACCAAAATTTTACATCCTGAAAAGTAATTATGTTTCCAACTCTTTCCTCGAATGGTTCATTTCGGTGAACCGCCGCCTGTGCGACTGGCGATTAACGATGCACCTGCCGATTGTGGCAGTGGAGGTGAACCTACGTAATTTCGCTCCGAACTCGCAGACACAGACGGAAAGCCAACGACGAAAGGGTCTACCTAAGGTCTCATTCACAATGCAACCTCAAACGTAAATGTAACGTAGCCACAAAACCTACAAATGAGTTACTAAGCGAGACCATTCACAATGCCTTGACGTAACCGTAGATGTGAGTACGTAAACTTAAAGAGTTCACAAACTCCAAGCTTTTACGTTAAGTTTACGTCGGAATTCTGCCGAACACCAATCAGAGCGGCGTGGAAGGTCTATTTCAGATTGTTTTGACGTAGTTTGTGCGAACAGTTGCGAACAGTTTTGAAGCGTGAATAGCGTGATGTAGTGAATTCAAAGTAAGAATTTGGGCAATTTTTATTGTGACTTAAACTTGACATGGCGAATAAACTAATTATGTTCGACGAATTACTCGTGAATTTGGTACGAGAGAATCCTTGTTTATACGATGAAGGAAATGCGAGCACTACTACAACAGCTACTCGCTGCCAAATCAATAGAAATGCCGAAGAAAAAGCTAGGAACTATGGTGGAAAGATCTTTCCACCATGCTAGAAACAATTTGATCAAGTTTTAGTACGTTGAATTTTGATTGGTTCAAGTGAAACTTGCGTTCCAGCTTACTTTCGTCATTGTGAATGCTTGTTTTTAGTGTAAATTTAACGGCTAAATTTACAGCATTACGTTACGTTTAAGTTTGCATTGTGAATGAGGCCTAAGTGACCCAAACTAAAAAGAGACTCTACAGTCTTGTGCTTTCCACAGGACTACTCGGCGATGAATACTTCCACAGATGACTAGAATTGATTGCATGCGTATCTAATATGGCCCGAGAGGTCCCCTTAAGTTAACTAAGCAGGACTCTGGCTGTACAATGAACATTCTCCCCCCCCCTCTGAAATTTAAGAGAGAAAAATCTACACTTCTTTACTTCATTTGCAAAGTCTTTATGAAATTCAATATTAAAATATTGAATTTAATTTATACGGTTTAACATTGGTTGACTGATGAAATCAAAGCAGTTAGAAGTGAATCATTTTAAGCAATAAACTGATAAGAGTTGCCAATTTTTTTTAGTATATTTGCATCCTCACGATTTTATTAGCTTTTAAATAAGCTCTTCCCGATTTCTCTTTTACTAAACTACGCGCGCTCCCTAAGTACAGCCGAGTAAGGGTGGTAGAGATGGAGCTCAGCATACCCACAGAATCACCCATTAAAGGCAACCACTGCAACTACGAGAGACCATCGATGTGTGGCGACGGCCCTTCCCAGTGCCAGACACAGACCGTTTGTCGCGCCCCAAACTGCAGGCTGAGGCGAGGACATCACACTTGCACGAAACCTTTGAGCGCACCCCTGGCGGGCCTCCGGGGAAGCCAGACCAGACATCACAGCATCAGTCGCCTCACCACACAGACAAGAAAGTGCGAGAAGGCCTGGCTTAATATTCGATTCATTCCCCTTCATTGCCCCTTCGAGCTTTCCGATTGGCGGTTGGTAACGAGATTTAGCCCGTGCAAAATTGGACACGATTTTAATCGGTTTCCTTGTAAACGTGAAAGTAAGTCGGAAGTGCGTAGTTAATCTCTGCCCTGCTCTTAAACTCAGGAAAGGCCCTTGTCGCACAAATATTTTGGTCGTGATCAACTAATATTTTTAGCGATTGTGTAAGAAGATTTCATTCATATTTATTACTATGCAAATGAAAAATTTGCCGAGTGAAAATCTTGTCGTTGGTAAAAACTTACTTTGAAATATGTTCATTTGATCTCATATAAATCGCAACGAGTAAGAAGTTTCATTAAATTTTTTATCCTGATTGATATTGTAATTAGATTTCTCCCGCAACAGATTTGAATGGAAGAATAGTTAAAAATAATTACAAATGTGTGGAAAACTTCGAAAAAGCGAATACTCATATCTCAGTGCTAAAAATTGAGGTGAAAAGTTACGACACCCATCAGCAAAAAGGAATAGATAGAGGCCTTCATAATATTTCAAAATAATTGTTTACTAGCGTACCCGTGTGAGAACAGTCGCATGTTAAACCCCACCGCCTTCCCTATTTTTGCATTTCCATATTAAGCCTGTAATATATATTTTTCTTCAAGACCGTGTTATTCTCCGTCATTTGTTCTATATGTCTCCTTTTAATTGATAACAATGCAATACATCCTTGTCAATACAAACTATTTAACTACAACTTATTTAACGTTATTACGAACAGAGAAGTACACCCGTGTAATTCAATCACGTAGAAAATCAAGTAATTAGTTTAATTTCACATACAGTTGCAGATTCTACAGCCTCTGAACAGGTGAGGTAGAATCGAAAAGCGTCAAACTAAAAATAAATATAATAAAATGCTCAAGATCTCATCCTGTGTACTGCCAGAAATTTCTGCATTACTTTTAATGTAAAAGTACACGAAATTAATTATCATGTTCGTACATTAAATGTAATGTACACATACAGTAAATTAATTTTAATGTACATGTACAATTAAATTCAACGTACGCATGTACATTAAATTTACTGCACGTATACATTAGATTTTCTGTACATGTACATTAAACTTAATACAACCATGTATATTAAATTTACTGTAGTGTACATTAAATTTAATTTACACATGTACAACATTAAATTTAATTTACACTTACTTTAAAGTTACTGCACGTGTACATTAAATTTAATTTACGTACATGATAATTACTTTCATGTACTTTTAAATTAAAAGTAATGTAGACATTTCTGACAGTGTGCTTTCTACTTCTTCGTGCGAACTCTTCTACTCCTAAAACGACATGGAAACCAGTGCAGATGAATGATGTAACAAATTAACAAATTTCGTATCTTGCGTATGGAATAATGAAATGATGAATTGTAGTTTAGAGGATGTTATATTCAGAATAATTACACGCTTTTCACAAACACAGATTTATTTACAATGAACCACAGAAAGTACATTGGTCACAATTCCAGAATCCTAAAGATTATACCAAGTCACAAGCCAAAATCGAAAACCAAAAGTCCGGGAGATGTACCAAAAAACTAGCAATGTCCAACCAAGAAATACTCCAGAATAAACCAAGATTACTGCCGGGCCTACGTTCACTTCCACACGGAACAAATCTCCTCGCTCAAGTCTACTCAATACACGGTCACTAGCTCTTTGCCTGTTTGGCTGGCGGCGCCCGCTTTTAAAGCAGGCGGCGCCGCAGACTCGCTGCCCTGCTCCTGGCTCTCCGGCCAGCCTTCCTTCTAGGCTCGAGCGGCGCCTTTTCCGCTTTGCCGCCTTTGCTGACTTCCTCAGTCGCCGCTGAGCGCTGCCACCTTGGCGCGCTCTTCAAATGTGGCTATACAGCCGCAACAGAGGACAAATGGAGTCAAGTTAACATTTAGTTAATTAGTCCAGCAGTAATCCTGAATCATTCAAATTAGGTAAAAATTAAATCTAGGTGCCACGAGCGTTAAGTTCTTGTAAAGATCATGGGTGACAAAAATCCTTTTTATGCCTATTATTATTAGAACCTTTATAATTCCCTTGACGCATAAACAACCAATAATTTGTATACCAAATATTTTCGAATTAATTTTACCAAGAATTTATTTAAGGAATGTGAAATAATGAATAAATATTTTCCTTTATTAATAAACCAAACTTTAGTTTATTTAAAAATACAAAACTATCAGTACTTGAGAAATGAAAAATTCACAACTTATAACAACATACTCTTCATTGCATTTTATCCGTATTTTTTGCCAATTTAAAAATTACAGAACCAAATTTTGTTCACCTTTTTACGACATTTTGCCTCCTTCTGTTGGATTTATTTTCATAATTTCCCTGAAAGTAATTTTTATTAATAAATAATATTTATTTAGCTTCACCTTTTTACACAGTTAAACAAATAACAATAAAAGAACTGACAGAGGCAATGGATTTGTTTGTACATAGGCACTGAGCACAATAAGGAGAAAGATACTTGCACAATAAAAGAAAAAAAATGAGAATGAAAGTTGATTTAATGTAAAATAAAACTATTAGTAATATTATTACTAGATAGTAAGATTATAATTATATAATGTTACCTATCTTTCTTCTTTGGTAATTCTAGAAATTACTAAATCAGAAAAACTATTTGGTTCGTAAGGATACAATTCATTCTCTATTTAACAATATCCATTTTGACAATGTTTTCTTTAATGCAATTTTACTGTTACTGAAAACTGAGATGAAAAACTGAGATAAAAATTCTCAAGGATATAATATAACTACGTACTCTTTTCTCAAATGTTCTATCAATAGTAATAATTTATTTAATGAAACATTATTTTTAATTTAGTGCGTAATAGTAATACAACTCTAACTTACCTTTGTATGAATACGAGGGTTGTTTGTGATTTTGCAGAATAGATATACCTAAAATCGTAATAGTGGGCAAATATTATCACACCTTCAATAACGTCTTTACAAAATACTGAAACTTTTTTGTTCCAGGATCACAGTTATTTACTTTGAACTTTACTATGTAACACTCATTTCCTGAACTTCAGTTTTTTGTCTTAATTTGTTTGATTCGTTGTTATATTTGAACAGTCATTTGCAATCTGCGGCACATATACATCAATAGGTAGAGATTAACCAATTTCACATTTCATGAAAATAATATTATATAATATTAATAATGAAAATAATATATAATAAATAAAACTAATTAATAATAAGACTTTACCTTCACAAACCCAATATGCCTGAATTGCTTCAGCTTCTCTCGATGTTAACCGCCTACTGCTCTTGGAAACTGCTGTGATGAGAACAGGAAGTGAGGAATAATATTTATACGTTTCACACGTTTTCATATCAGAAAGTTATAACGTGTTTTTTTTTTATGCACACATTTTAGAAAAGACTACTATTGCTCTAGCACGAAAGAACACGACTGCAACGCTTCACAATACGAATGAATGCAAAACTTTGAGTTCCTGAAATAGGCAGGCTGGGAAACGCGTCACCCTTTGTCTTGCCTACAAGGGACAGAAAGGGTTCGGAATTTCCTAAGCCGCACACAAAATAAACCCAGACGAGACCCGCGAGTTGGCAAACGTTACAAAACCGCAGAACGACTAAGAATATTTTATGTTCAAATACAATATTAAACTAAATGGTTTTGTAGACAAACGATAAATTATTGTACATAATAAAATATAAATCCCAAACAAAAACTATATTTTAAATTTATAATACATTAGTTTAAATTGTGGAAGAAAATATTTTTAAGTTTTTAAACAGTATCTGTGTTCCATGTGTTTCGTTATTATATATCAAATTGGGTGAATGTTAATTTAAACATTAAATTTAATGACGAATTATATTAATTTCTCTTTAGTGTAAAAGTACTAAGTTTCAAGTACTGATGTACGTTAAATCTGCATTGATTTTAATTTAAGCATTAAATTAATGTATAATTACATTAATATCCCCTTAATGTGCAAGGTACATTAAATTTCATGTGCATTCGTACATTAAATTTGCATTGATTGTTATTTACACATTAAATTTAATGTACAAGTACATTAATCACCCTGTAATGTGCAAGGTACATTAATATTAATGTACAGTCGTACATTAAATCTACATTGAATTTAATGTAATTTCTGACAGTGTAGATTCCGATATGAGGAACATTTCTTTGAGGCCCTGGGCCTCAACGTTTTAGTTTTTAAGGGCCTGAAACGCTTTGTTTAGGAGTTATTTAACGATGTAGATTAAAAAATCCGGACGTGTGTTGCGGGTTGCAATTATCATTAATATTTATATCCATTTTTTAAAACAAATCCTTAATATTTTTAAAGTTGAAGTGCAATTCGTCAAGTATCCGTGAAATTCTCTTTCTTTAAAGACCTCATTTATAAAGATTGGTTGCATGTGAGAGCCACAAAAGGTACGTATACTACTGAAATAATATAGGAGGCAATCTTTTTCTGGAAAAATTGTGGTATTACCACACCATTGAGCGCTGCGAGTGTATGTTTTATTGTTCAATATATAGAATATAAAATGAAAGTACAGAAGTTGTATACAAAAATTATTCTCCTATATTTACACGCAGGAGACACGTTTTTATAAGTTTTAATCTTGAATAAACACTACAATAATACCTGAAGTGACCTCCACCGCGCGGTAAACTTCAAACTTCTATTTCCGTGCCATGACAAGATGCTGGCGGATTTGTTTTATCCCTAGGTATACCATACGTAGTACTCTGTTTAGAACACGTGCAATATTTTAGAAGATATGCTCTTTTGTACTTTTTTCAGTAGTATGCTCATTTCTTTTACTTTCTCGCAACCATTTTCGCAGTATACAGAAAGTATTGTAATGCTGCGGGGAAACGGTGAATTTTCGACAGAAAAACTCTCATAGCCGGGCCCTAGTAACGAAAAAGTTGATGTCGACCCTATATTTAGTAAATAACATCCTCTAACAGTAAGCCGGGAGGGGGTCCATGTGGTCGATGTGACTGTCCGCCACGAGGATGGGTCTAACCTTCTAAAAGCAGGGGAGGAAAAAGTGGTAAAGTACCAACCAGTCATTCCCTGGCAGCCCAACTTCATGGAGTGCCCAACGCCAGAATCCTGCCTGTGGTGGTTGGAACCTCTGGGGCTATGCCACGATCAACAGTCAGTGCCCTCAAGACGTTGGGGATCATGTCTCGGGGAGATTGACTATCTCGTTAATTGCTCTCAGATGCTCTGTTAAGATTTACACACAATTTGTAAATTACGATGGAGCATTGCTGGCAGTAAATGCAGAAAATGAACTTCTTGGTCCCATGGGGAAGTTTAGGGAACCCAGGGGATCCGACAATGCCTAGAATATACTTAGTTACCACGACTTTAAGTGGGAAGTGTATGCTATTTAATGTAGCATATAGAAAATTGTATAACAAGAATCCATGTTTTTGGGTTCCTTGATGCCGAAAAATCAATTGACGGCGAAACGTCTGTATGTCCGTCTGTGTTCAACGCTAACATCGAACCGTTTAGCTGATTTTCTCAATACTGATATTCCCCAATCAATCTGACTTGTATTGCGGCTCCTTAAATTCTAAACTGATATTTTAATTATGGGTTTACTTTACAAGGGACATTTCAAAATTTAAAAAAATTCTTGTTTAAATTTTATTGTTAGATAACGTAAATGAAATAAGAGTTAGCGGAAACATTTAAGAAAATGGTGCATGTCGCATTTTCGTTGAATTCCCTGATTTTTCGAAAACTGCAAAAGTTCAATTTTTCGGCATTTTCCTACACCTGAAATATTGAAGGTGAATATTTTTCCCCTATTGAAATCTGTTTTTAAAGGCAAATTTTGAAATAAGATCATGTATAATTTTTCGAAAATTTGAATAGTTTTCACATAATTTTGCATGAAATATAGAGAATGTTTTATTTTTTAAAACTTCTTTTCTCGAGAACGGCACCAAATGTTTTGATTAAATTTTGTCCTCGAATAGTGTAAACAACGCTTAAATGAATGGTACAGGTCTCATTTTCGTTGAAATTTCACACATTTCGGAAAAAATTGCATAAGGTTTTTTCGGCTTCTTCCTACTACTACAATTGGCGCGTGCGCGTGTAAAAGGGGATAGGTCAAGTTTTTGTCCTAAATGAGTTCGCTACGATATTGCTTTACTGCAATACTATCATTGTGTATAGAGGGATAAGTCATTAAATTTTTATGGCAAAATTGAAATGTCTGTTATCCCCCTATACACGATGTTAGTATAGTAGTAAAGCAATGTCATGGTATACTCGTTTTTGACAAAAACTTGACTAAACCCCTTTTACACGCACACATGAAAATATATTTCTTTCCCTTAATGAAATGTGTTTTTTCATAAACAGATCTTCAAATAAGAGAATTTCGAAAATGTGAGAGATTTTAGCGTAATTTTGCGTCAAACATTGGCCATTTTTAAATTTTAAACAATTATTTTCTCAGAAACGACTCCAATATTTTTCTTTAAATTTATCCTCGAATGCAGAAAACAACTGTTAAGAAAGTGGTCATGATCTCATTTTCGGCGCATTCTCCGTAGTTTCGAAAATTCCAAAAAATTCAGAATTGTAAATTCTAATTTTTCGCACTTCGTTTGACGCGTTGTCAGTTCGCAAAATGGCACCAGTGGTTTCAAAATTCTTCGAATTCATCCCATTGCTCTCAGTCCTGAAAATTATATGATGTAGATAATAATCTGATGAAAGGAAAAATTTAACTTAGAACTAACAAACACACTTCTTTTCATTAAAACGATTTGATCGCTGATTATGGTATTCAAAAATTGAAGGCTCACTTTACTGTTATCAAGGCGGGCTAGATTGAAATTACTCATGCTTTTCTGCTTATGTTATGCAATTAAATTCAACAATTACATTTAGTCATATTTGTTTCATTTGTAAAAGTAAGAAATGACTACTGTTCCTGACAATCGAAATTCGATTGATTGTTCCTGATTCCGGGCGCGTCAACTATTGAGGTCGTTAGTGCCATAAGTGTTAGTACATTTTTTCATCAGGAGGTGGCGGTGATCTTCCCCCGCTGGATGGCAAGATCCAGCGCCGACCGACCGTCGACTTGCAGGTTTTCCCCAACCAGATATCTCCCATCAGCGGGGCACCAACCCAACTGGGACAAGCTCTAAGCCCCCGACCGGTCTCCTGGCATAATTGGTAGTGTGGTGCATGTTAGAGTAAGTGGTGAGGGGAGGTCAAGGAAGAGGAAGGAAAGATCGCGCGCGGCCCGTGGCCTGTTAGGGTACTGCTCCGGCCTTCGCCTAGTGTTGATCGGAGAAACCGCGGAAAACTGCCGATCAGGGCAGCCGGCCGCTAGACTTCTTCTCCAGACAGCTACTGAATTCTATATAGCTGACAAACTAGTGTCGAAAATCATTCCACTATCGGGATTTGAACCTAGGACCTTCCGGTTAGAGGCACTGTAGAGACATCACTGAGCCTCCTCTTCCGGTTTGACGAGTGCAATAAATGCAGACATGGTGGAAAGCGATGAGTGAGCTCTAGCGCTTCGTATGCAACTTCAGCAAATGAGCTTCATGCACCAGTTTGCGTCACAATATTAGCGGGAAATTTAAATGTAGCCAGATACTAAAATTATCACATTGTTACAAGTCATTGAATCAGATATATGATGCATTTAAAAAATTGCATCTTCTGTTTCAATTACACCTTCATCGTGTTATTTTCGTTGAAAATTGTCACTTTAAGCAACTTTCAAAATGTTTCTCAGTATTTATTGCTCTTCATGCAACATAGCAGCCATGACTGATCTGACTATTCAAACGAAGTGCCCGTGTTGTGGTCACGTGGTTTGTGACGCCAACTGGTGCTGCGCAGGACGAGCAAAAATCGGAGCACCAGAGTAGTCTACCTATTTTGTTTCCGCCATGAATGCACATATGTCCACCAGAGGCGCTTCGTTTGAATTTGTTGAACTGAACTTTTTCAAGTTATAGCTGGGGTGCTTGTAGGGCAGAAATTCAAATATTTCAATATTATTGCGTAAATATTTTCAATAGTGCGAGAGAGTATGTCCTGTTGTAGCAGCGCTAGTTTGAATATGGGAGAGAGTATAATTTAACATAATGGTGTTATGGTAATGATTCAACTCTTTAAAAATTTGTTGAAAAAGAATACATATTAATCAGAGGTACACATTTGCACATTTTATCACAAAGGAGGAGATTTGGTTGTGTAAGAGGTCAATTTTAGCCCCAAAATGATCAAATAAATAATAATACGAAAGTTCTAGAAACGTTCCTGAAGACATTATAACATGTACAAATTAATATGTAAAAGACATTATAACATGTATAAGTGATGGATACATATTGATATCAATGTGTAACCAAGTCGAGATAGTTCACTATCCAGTTACAGCTTATAAGAATATTATTTTGAGTGATCCTCATTGGAAGAAATAGACAAAAATCGGAGTACCCTTCATACTAGTTAGAAATGTACAACATTGTACTATAAGACGTTTGAGCATCACCAGTGGCGGATTTACACATGGGGCGCCCCTGGGCCCTCCACTTCGTACCGCCCTTTTTTATTCCTCAGTTTTTTAATAAAGACAAACTTTCAATAATTTCTACAGAATTTATTCAATTAGTAATAAACTAACTTTTTTTATAATAAAATGAATAACATTACACAACATACACTAAAATCTCTTGCGTCTTGCTGATTGGACAGCAGATTGGTCGATGAGATCATCACAGTTTACTGATTTTCAAATTTCGGATTCTATTGCCAACAACGCGAGCGCATTTACTCGATCTTCGGTCATTTTTTATCTGAGGCACTTTTTCACTAGTTTCAAACATGAATAATATCTTTCACTGCCGCAATTACTTATCAGAGGGAAGACAATCATCTGGAATGCAATATAAACATTGAAATACACCACATAAAAGTCAGTTCCACGAAAAAAAATCATCAATTTCTTTCGAGACAAATTTTCAATATTTTTTCAGCGCAGTGTGCTTGGAAGTGTAATATTTAATTTCCCAATGTGCCTTCTAAATCCGTGTCACAGAAGTGTCAAATATCTA
The DNA here is from genome assembly GCA_011170035.1 of Teleogryllus occipitalis. Classification (NCBI taxonomy): domain Eukaryota; kingdom Metazoa; phylum Arthropoda; class Insecta; order Orthoptera; family Gryllidae; genus Teleogryllus; species Teleogryllus occipitalis. The sequence continues at coordinate 145,966 of BLKR01000923.1, forward strand.
AGTTCTGAAATTATGAAAAACTTTCCACGGATCTTAAAAGTTTCGTTTCTTCGCATTAATTCGCGAACTGTGTGATCTAAAATCACGTAGAACATACTGATTTTAAACATATCGCGGATTAATAATTTTTTAAAAACATTTGTTGCGTCTATAACTTGACGCAACGCGTCTCCAAGCCCCTTAAAGGGCGTTGGGCGCTTTGCGTAGGGGAGTAATCCTCCATTAATGTGCGCGATTGGGAAGTAATCCTCCATTACTAATGTGTCATATCACGTCACGTTCACAGTCAGTTGACAAGAGGACCGCCAGGTAGCATCTCCGCGTACGCGCCTCCTGCTACGCGCTCCTGCGTCACTACCCAGCGGTCAGAATTGGAAAGGAATAATGATAGGGGTGGGGTTTAGGACACTTCACAGGTGTTGAACTAGCCCTTGTGAAGCAGCTAAACTCGTTTTGTTGGAACCAATTTCACATGAGATTCAACAGGAATCGAACCCGGACCTCAGTGATGAGAGGCGACTTCGCTATGTGCCACGAGCGAGCTCTTGAGCTAATTGATCCGCAATTATTGCTCATTAATTATAATAAGCAATTATTGCTTGTTATTTAATTGTTTGTTTTTAATGTGTTATTAAATTACAATATTGCTGCAATAAACAATTATTGCTTGATAATTATTAATTAAAAGTCGCACTTTTAATATATTGAGTTAAAACATTGTCATGTATAGCTCACATGTTTTTGGGCAAACAAAAATTCAAGTAATTTCTTTGATTATTGACCGAGATATCACGAATTGAAAAAAAACTAGTGGTGCTACGGAATGGCACAGACTTTCTCGTATTAATTTTCTATTTTCTTTGTTCTGGGGTAGCTGCTCGGAAATGTAACATACTCCTGCCAGCTGCCATCAATCGTCGCCCAAAATACATTTTTTTGACATTATCTCATTTGTTCGGTTTCCTAATAGTAGAACCGAAATATTACTTTAAGAATATTAAAGAAGAGTAAAACCTCGGCCTAAATGGTAATTTTCATTGAAAAATTTGGGGTCATTTTTAAGAAAATGGCGTTTAAGCGCTACTGTAAATTCGAAATTTGAAACACTTTTTCACAGAACATTTTTGAGTTTTCGAAAAACTCCATTAAAAGTCATTTAAAGCACATTCACTCACAAATATAAAAATGTATGCAAATCGCTGAAAACGTGCATATTAACGGCGTAAGAAATATTTCAAAAAAGTACATTTGTATAATTTTTGAAAAAACAATACCCCCAAATTAAGTTTGTGTCATCTTAAACAGTACTGTTAGGGCTATCTGTACGAAAAAATTGAAGAAAACATTTTGATCTGTTTTTGAGAAAATGGCGTTTGAGCGTTTCTGAAAAGGCGGGAATTTTTACCACATTTTAACAGAAAACTTTTGAGTTTTCGAGAAATTTCGTAAGAAAAAATTTAAGAACATGTACTCGTAAATGCAGTATTGTAATCATATAGCAGCTAATGTAAATATTAACAACGTGACAGAGATTTCAAAAACAATAATTATTGTAATTTTTGGAAAAAAACAAAAAATAAAGCAATACAGCGCTTATGTTATCATATAGAGTATATTCATCGCTATCCTTTTTAACTGTTTAAAGAAAAAAAATTGGATCCGGTTTTTGAGAAAATTTTGCTTTTGCGATTTTTTAACATTGCACATGTTGCACGCAGTATTGTGTGAAAACTACTAAAAGTTTCAAACAAATGTACATAACCTTAATGAATGAACCAACTATGGATAAAAAATTTAACTGGAAGAAAAAATCTCTACCTTCAATGTTTCAATTGTAGGATGAGGCCGAAAAAATTCAATATTTGAAATTTTGTAAAATTCAGAGTTAACAATGAAAATCGGATCTATGTCATCTTTATAAGTGTATTTCACTCTATTCTTTCAAAAAAATTAAAGAAAAAATTTGAAGCTATTTTTGAGATAATTTTGAAAATATCTTAGAGGCTTCATGTAAAGTACCTCAAAATTTTAAAGAATGTGTTTCAAAATCGCAGCGTTTCGATTCGAGCCAGATTGACAGGGAATATTCATTTTGGAAAAAATCCTCCGTGTGGTTTAGGCGCTAGTGGTGTTTACAGACGGACGGACACACAAACAGATATTTTGCCGTCAATTGATTTTTCGATATCAGGGACCCACAAAGCAGGGATTCTGGTTAAAGCATGTGTTAGAGGATTTTTTCGCTAAATTTAGCAACGGGATTTATCCACTTTTTCGTTATCAGGGCCCGGTAAAGAGAGTTTTTTGCCGGAAATTCGCTGTTTTTCGCGCACCATTAAATAACTTTCTCTACACTACGTACATTACTCCGTATATACGTACGTATATACGAGAAAGTAAAAAGCTATGAAAATTTCTACGATGCGTGTTTGCATAACACTAACTAGTGGTGCTAAAACAGTATATACTTTCCCGTATTTTATTTAATTTGCCATTTTCAAAAACTCAGAGAGTTCAACAAACATGAGACCCGCGTCATTCTTTTAAGCAGCCCTTCTTCTATCCGTGGTGAAATTTTAAAGAAAGTTTGAAACAGTTTTTGAGAAAAAAATGATTTTTTTAATTGCCAATATTTCGCGCCGTTACACGAAAACTACTTATGTTTTCAAATAATTGAACCTGAACGTCTTTAAATATCCGCCTTTAAGGAACAGATTTTGTTAAGAAAAAACTCTATCTTCAATATCATAGTCGTAAGAAGACGCCCCAAAAAATTACACATTCGCAATTTCTTTTTTTTAAATAAAATCTCAACGAACATGAGACCTGCACCATTTTCTTAAGCGTCCTTTATGCTATCCGAGGACAAATTTGGATAAAAAGAAATTTGGTGCCATTTATGAGAAAATTTTGAACATTTTTTTGTGGCTTCGTATAAAGTACCCTCATAAATCGAACATTTCCATTGAAACTCCCAAAATCTTGAGTTTATTCAAATCGATTGGGGAGATATCAGTTTCGAAGAAAATCGGCTGAACGGTTTATGCGCTAGCATTGACCACAGACAGACATACGTTTTGTCGTCAATCGATTTTTCGGTATCAATGACCCACAAAACATGGATTCCAGCTAGATCGCGTGTTAGAGGATTTTTTCTAATTTAGCAACAAGATTTATACACTTTTTCGTTTCCAGAGTCCTGCAATAAGAATTTTTCTGCCGAAAATTCACCGTTTCCCGGCGCACGATTACATAACTTTCTCTTCTTATGAAGTATCTTCGAAAGGGTGAGAAAGTAAACGATACGCTTTCATATGATGAAAGTTATAGTACTAAAAAAATGAATTTACATAATTTGGTTTAAAAAATCCACGATATCATTCTCCACTTGCCAGTTGTTCAAGCGCAAGTGCCTTTGTTGAATAGAGATGAGCATTTGTAATTTATGTTTATAAATAATTTTTCGAATAAAAAATCTTTTAGAATAAAGAAACTTTCCCGCCCCCAAAAATTTGCCGCCTAGGGGCTAGTACCCACTGTGCCTACGGCTAAATCCACTACAGAGCATCACTGCATTACAATGTAAGTGAAGCTGTTTTCTCGCCGGCTGCGTAAAAGGACACAACATTTTCATACAAAGAATTCCAACCATACCAAGAAACTGCCCAATTCGGTTCGAGAGACTTCAGTTTCCCGATAAATTGTGTTTTTCAATAAAAATCAATAAATCAAAATGGCAGACTATTTAAATGTAGAGGGAGATTTATGTAAACGTTGTTTTAGTGACAAATGTACGTAGCACGATCTCGAGAGGGTGATGCCCAAACGTATTACTCTTTGCTCCTGAACATAAAAACAAAACTATAGTCTATAAACTAATTCCTTGTAAAAGGAATCTAAAAAATGTAAAATAATGATTTCACACTTCATTTCTACATTTTTAATACACCTCTCTAAATTAAGTCGACTCAACACAAATGAAGTTGTGGAAACAGCTAGTAACAAAAGAAGCACTCATTCTTAGCACGATGTGCTCGGTACCACGTCCGCAACCGGACTCTTACTCAATGGCTACGTTTTAATTAACATAAAATCCCGCCAATTACCGTCATTGGAGAGCGTCAAAGGCGGGTTCTGTCAGCCAGTGCTGTAGGTAGTTTCATAAGTGTCCGCCAGATGGGAGTGGCTATCAGCATTGTTTGCGCGCTCGCCCTAGGAACAGTAGACCTAATTACAGCGTTGTCCGCGGTATTTACCGGGCATTGAATTCTTGTGGTGTCATTGAATTCCTTGTATTTCCTTGCGCAAGTTCGTTATTAATTGTAAACATTTTTGTAGTGTACAAAAACACGCAGGAGTGACGTTATATAATTTACATAATATTTCTCTTCTAATATTGAGAGTTCTCATTATTTTTAGGTCTTATTCAGTGGCGGTTTCTGTAGAGAGGCTCAAGGGGAACTATATTAACAGTTGATGGGCCCAGAAATACTAATCAATCAAACGTACGTAGTTTTCTCACCTCTGTTGTCAGTTCTGATGTCTTGACTGACAAGAAGTCTGTCTGTGAACAACGCTAGCGGCTAAACCGTTCAGCCGATTTTCTCCAAAAGTGATATTCCCGAATCGATCTGGATGTTGCCGCGGTCTCATGAATTTGAAATGGATAGTTCAATTTTGGAGGGTACTTTACATGAAACCCCTGGAACATTTTCCAAATTTTCAAAAACAATGGTTCCATCGTTTTTTATTAAATTTTGTTATTGGATAGTGTGAGGAACGTTTAAAAGAATGGTGCATGTCTCATTTTCGTTGAAACCCCTGATTTTTCGAAAAGTGCAAAGGTTCCAATTTTTTTCGACGTTTTCTTACAACTACAATTATGAAGATTGAGATTTTTTCCTTAATAAAATATATTCCTTAAACATATCTTATGAAATAAGTTTATGTAAATTTTTCGAAAATTTTAGTTCTTTTCGCGTAATTTTGCATGAAAAATGGGCAATTTTTAATTTTGTTTCAACAATTATTTTCTCAAAAACGGCACCAACAATTGTGACCGCGGATAACTCATAACATATAACAGAATTAAACACTGTGTATATATAAACACATATGTACATATAACAGAATTAAACACTAAATTAATCTCATTGTTACGCATTCAGAATTCTTTCTAATTCTGTCAGCCTTCATGCGCTGCGTGTATTTTGCAAATATACATTCCCGCCTGAGATATGGCATAATATTCTGGGAAAGCTCATCCTTTAGTGTCCAGGCATTTAGATTGCAAAAGAAATTTATCCGAATAATGAAAAAATGCCATCCACGTGATCCTCGCAATCCTCTTTTCATTGAGCTTGGAATTACCTTGCTTATTTATTTACGAATCTGTAGTATTTGTCAAAACTGACTAACTTAACGGCGGGAATATATTTTCATTTAATATTGATATTTATAATTACAACACATAACGTAGAAATCATGTTCATCAAGTCACTACAAGCTGACTACAAGAAATTCACAAACAATACATGTACGTTACTTCACAACGCATTGCTAGATGAAATTAAACAATTAAAATCGGTACACAAATTTAAGTTAAAAGTAAAATATTTTCTGCTGCAAAACTGTTTCTATACACTTAGAGACTATACTGATCGTCAAAAAGAAAAATAATGTTTACTTTAACAAAACAATGATGTTAGTATAATGATTTACTTTACATTTGTATTGTATAATTCAAAAACAAAAAGAGTTAATATGCCTGTTACAAGTAATGTACTTCAGCTTCCGGGTCAATGACCCCCATCTCTATCGGGTTTTTGTCCAGTTTCCTTGATCCATTGAGCAAATGCTGAGATGGTCCATTGATGTGCTTCTGGACGTAAATGTAGCTTCACTATGCGCACGTTTTGTTGAGGACGCCTTTTGCTTGTAGTGGTAGTAGAGCTTAAGGTGAGTTTCTATTTTGTTAGCAATACAGAAAAATTAAATCTGCAGTTCGTTTACTGTTACAAATAAGTTCTCTATAATTCGGAAATGAAAATATCTATTTTTGAAATGTTAATCTCTCGCTTTATTTATTATTATTACTCTTTTTTTTCATCTTTCAACTATTAATAGTTTTAATTGGGAAGGGATTCTGAAACCACACACACACACACACACACACATATATATATATATATATATATATATATATATATATATATATATGCTGTATATATATATATATATATATATATATATATATATATATATATATGTGTGTGTGAAACTCAAGAAAGCGTGCGCAGATGATTTCCCAATCCATACGTCACATACAGTTTTTTACTGTTTTTGGCTACATAAATATCTCAATATCTAACGAATAGGACGCTTAAGAGAGTGGTGCATATCTCTAGTTCGTTGAAAATTCTGATTTTTGAGAACTGAAAAATTCAAAATTTTTTCGGCGTCTTCCTATAATTACAATTATGAAGATTAACATTTTTCCCTTAATGAAATGTGTTCACCAAAAACAGACTTTCAAAGAATGTCATGTTGGATTTTTCGAAAATATGAGTTCTTTTGCGAAATTTTGTATCAGAAATAGGCAATTTGTATTTTCTAACCATTTTTTCTTAAAAACGGCACACAAGTTTTTTATTAAATTTGGACCTTAGCGTACAGGACGCTTAAGAGATGGAAATTCGTTGGCATTTTTCGTATCCGATGATAGGGGCAGTGGATCCAAATGTTTCATAAGTTTCATTTTATTACCAATTAACACCTTATCATCGCTAAGGTTATGATAACATTTACTTTGAACGATTTTCAAAATAAAGTTATAGTGACTTTATGTGTGATATGACAGTGATTCTCTAAATTAAATTTGTGAACGAGACACGCAGCCAGAACCCAAACAAACAGAAAGAATTCAAATATAATAGTAAATAACGAATGTAATATGAAACAAACCTCGGCAGCCGCATAATACAGACAAATTCTCTCGGAATCGCTTACGCGCACATTACAGGTTGCCACCTAACACTTTCCCGCCAAACGTGAATTCATTCCGGACATCTATGCTCGTGGCAAGAGCTGCCACGAAAGAGGGACGAGTTATACTCTTTACGTGGTACATGAGCCCAGTGAATATTATAACATTTAACATTCTTGAGCCTGTGTAAAGCATAATCTCCCATGATTAATCCACGAAGACGGGAAGACACTCGTGTGTGTGTGTTTGTGTGTGCCTGGGGGGAGGGTACGAAAAGTGTCGACAGCTAATAAACTTAGCTGTAATTTAGCGACATCACGCGGTCAATGAGTAAACTTTTAAAGGCATTTTCGGCCAACGAATACCAAGCTGTGTCCTGTCAACGCCATCTACATGTGTTCACATGCACTAAAGTGTAGATGGCTTACGAGATTGCGCGTCGTTATTGGCCGAAAACCCACAATAAGTTCCTTCATTCACCCCGTGATGTCGCTGAAATGCGTGTTGAGCCAAGTAGCTGCCGACGTTTTTCGTACATACCCCCACTATGCCTCCATCCCCGGAGCTGAGTATCCTTACAAGCTTCGTGATGTAAACAGAATGCCCTTCCCGTTACTCGTTCCTCACTTTCTTGACCGATCTCGCGACGTCAGAGTCGACTCGTTTAGATCCTAAAAAACAAAATTTATTGAACATTTACATTTTAAAAAAGCCATTTTTGTGATCGCAACCAACACTTTAGAATTTGGCGCCGTTTTCCAGACCAATTTAGGTTCTACAAAACGTGTAATAATGAAAATATGTTTGTACCTAAGCTATAGATTTGAAACTACAAGAAAATGGCTTTTTTATAATGAAATTTTGAATTTGACAGTGACTATGTTGTCAACTTGCAATAAATATCATTCATTACCATAAGAGCACGGCAATCACCATAATAATAATTACCATAAGAGTCTCGCCACGTAAAATAAGGCATTAACTAACTAACTAGCAATCTATTCTGGACTGAGAATTCGTCAATTTTTCACGATTAATTTAGTACAATAATGATAATGCTCTTCAAAACAGCAATTGGGTATGAAGGCTAAAAATATATAGTTCATTATGTCGTCTTTCGAGTTTCGCATATTCCGAACGTCAGTAATTGAAATGTGGCCAACTCTTATAACCTACAAATACAGGTTATCCCTACGCCGGACTATTCGCGTCCTGTCAGAAGCCACATTGGCGCGTGCGTGCGTCCATGTTGCTACCTCGGTGTGCGTTCTTGTAAGCGTCTGCAGTAAAGCTCTCTCGGCCTAACGTATTCGTTTTGTGGTAACAAGAAAACACGTTCATCATTCAATACAAAGCGAGAGAACGTTTCCAATATTAAAGACATTTTTTTAAGAGATTAACTTTCATTTTATTTGTTGATTTTCAACTGTTAATTGTCGTTATCACGCCTCAACATAATTATGTATTTCCTCAATCCTTTTAGTTTGGTGATCGATCGTTCTCAACGCTTAACTATCTGAACGCGTTCTGTTTTTAATGTTGGCAACAGCGCGTTGCTGTTGTCGTTTGTCTCGTTGCGCTCTATGGTGGATGTATGTGCGTTTTGCCGCCATTTGGGTAAAAACAGGTGAAATTTGTGAAGACAGAAGACAGGTGTTGTTTATACATGTTATTAAATACTTATGAACGTGCGCATAGTGCATAATTGCCCTGGAATACCAAAATCTTGTGATCTTCCGAACCCATCCGCTGTAAAGAAAAGGGTACTGTCGACTACTTCACCTCAAATTTGTGGCGTTCCAGATTAAAGCTTGCGTTTTTACTGTCCGCAAATGTTAAATTATTGAGAGCTTATGGAGTTTACTGTGTGTACTGCTCATGGGAAGCGTAAGAAGAAAGTATATCCAAGAATGGTACTGTTCTGTTGGGGAGCCCCACGTATGGTGAAGAATTTTCATCACTGAGAGGCGGTCAGAACTAGCGTTTCAAAGAAATTTATATGTACAACGAAGGTACGTTCGATGATATAAAGATAAATCGTGAGGCATTATACATGCTATTTGTCATGTTAGTGAGATAACACTTGAACAGAGTTGATTTTTTGTTGTAACATTAATGCAATTTTGTTATTAAAATTGCGAAGATGAGATGAGATCGCTGTTTTTACAGATAATTCAATAGCATCCTGGCTGGAGGAAGAAGTTTGCGTTTTTGCCTCGATTTTGGGGATGATTTACTGTTGTTGGGGCACCTGATATGGTGACAGTTGCCCAAAAGTTGTGATGCGCAGTCCACATCGACTATCCCATGATCTGAAGCAAGCTACTGGCTCTTCAGTGGAGCATCTTCTTCACAGGGACCTGAGAAATGAAAGAGTGTGTATGCTTGCTTGCATTGTTTGTATTGTTATTTAGTACCTTAATTTCCTTTATTTATATGACACTTCCCTGTACTAGACATTTCCTGAAAATGTAATAACTGAATGCTAAATGCCAGTAACTGTCATTAATTAAAAAGCACATACCCTGAGAAGATTTGATATAAAAATAGTGTATTCAGTTAAATTGTTAATTCTAACTAGACACTTTATTGTTGTGTTTAAGGGATCAGTGACTGTTGGTCTTTTGGACAAAAAGTTTGATTTGGACTCCAGTTCTACCAGTAGGAGAAAAGACCTGTCTGCTAGTGAGGTAGTGCTTGTTATCCTATTTGAGTTTCTATAAATAAATGCTCAAGAGCACGTAGTGGTGACTAGTTAAAAGTTGCCTAAGACTTATGTGATGATAAATAGTGTCATTAAACTGATTTAAACCAGTGTTATATCAAGTCAAAATTGATGTTTCTTTTAATGATAATTTTTTTCATTTTTCTTTAAATAAAATTGTTAGATGACATAGTTTTATATTTCTAATGTAAAGTAGTACAATTTTTTTGTCACTTGTTTTGTTAGTGCATTGTTGTGGAAACAATGCAGTTGGAATACAATGGCTGGATTTCTTCAGTACTATGAGAATTGTCATTGTTCTATGGGGGTAGTCAAAAATCAGTGCTGTTTGTTGCTTACTAGACATGATGAGACACTGAAAATTGTTAAAATGAATGTTTGAAAGTAAACAACTGTACAGCTATTAGTTGTGAAGTGTACTTATTTTCGTGTAGTGTACTAAGTGTGCATATCTATTTTTAGCTACATAATTTTATACATTGTCTAATGGAGGTGTATACAAATATAATAAGAATTTTGAAATTTTTTCACTTTTAAACATTTCTTCCAGTAATTAGTTCAACAGTGGCGTAAACAATTGGCAACTTAATGTAACCTATTTTTTGTAGCAAAATGTCAACAATATGAACTTAATTCAATTCCATAGTGTTGTTACCCAAATGTTTTATTGTGTTATTAGATGAACTGCTTGTTCATAAGAGACAAAATTTGCATTTAAAATATTAAAAGTACCAATTAAGTAAACACACATTATTATTCTTTTAACCCTTTCACTCACTGGATAATGATGGTTGCTTGTGACAAACTTGAATGTAGGGAGAAGTCAAAAAATGTTCAAGATTAACAAATATGAAACTGGATCACAATATCTGTTGATATTATTTAAATTGCCAAAATGTTTGAGTTTTGAAGACATTGGTTACATCACAAACACTGGCTAACGTAGCTGAAATAAAGTTCACTTAAACAACTGCTTTTGTCGTGGTGAGATGCACAGTTTAGTTACATAGTGAATCTTCATTTTCAACATTGGTTCCTTGAAAAATTACTTTTCAGAAGATTTTGCTTGAAGTTTGTCATTGTGGATGAACAGTGAACTGTGTTAAAAAAGAAAAACTCTTTAAGTATGTCATACCATTGTGCTGAATATGAACTGTGCTTGATGTATGTTTTGGTAAGCATCAGTATTGATTAGCTGCACCACTGCAATGAGCAATGCTAAACGAAAGGACAGCTAGCATTGTGTCAGATATGATTTGATGGTTGAAGTGAGGTACCAACTTTCAGATGCCATTGCTAATAAAAATCAATATGATAATTTTTTGATAAATTGTGTGACAATACAGCCCTGAGGGTCTTGTGTGGGAATGGTTACTTGTGTTTCCGTGATGCACAATGGCTGATGAATTGTATAAACCAAGTAATTGTTGATTGTCCTTGATTACTCTTGCTCTCTGGACTTGTACTGCAAGTAAAACGTGGCAACTAGTTACTACTTCAGCATATGAAATTTCTGAGTACTGCAACAGTTGTTGGGATTTACTTTGTTTATCAGTAATATTTTGTTGTGTTCATTGCCATTATTGGAAGTGCATGATATAAGTAATGATTTTTGTTGTAAGTTAAGCTTAATTTTACATTAATATATAAAATTGAATCACTGTAATACGTTTCTAAGTAATTGAGTTCAAAATTATGTTAGACTCCAAGGAAAAGTCTAACAACATTATAAAGTCTTCAACATTATTTAAATTGTATTCTCTTGATGGCTGCATGTAAATATTTAATTATGAAAGAAACTTTCATAGACAGTTCAATCTGTTTTAAGAACTTCTTTAAATGTCAAATATTAATTAGAAGTGCCATTAATACAATTAACATATCTGAAAGAATATTATTTGAAGTGGAGAAATCAAAACAAAATGTTGTATGTTAATAAATTACACAGAGTTCAAAGCATTTATTAACAAAGGAATTTCCCATTTTAAAAAAAGTAAATTCTATCCTTTCCCTTTTAATTTTGTTAGCAAGTTTAATTGCTACCAAAACAAACAAGGCAATGGAACACTGAGTCCTAGAACCTATATTGAAGTGTTAATTATTTTTTATTTATATCACTTTTTTCTCCACTTTTTAAAATGTTTCCAATGCTTAAGATTAAGTACTTCATGTATATATACCAAATACTCAGGAAGGCAAATGTGGAGTTTTTGGCTTGTTGCTTCCCTTATTAGTCTAATTTTTTCAGAACAAGCTGAATGACTTGATAATTGCAATCAGGATTAAATTTTTCCCTGCTGGAAGGTAGAAGCATCTTTTAGCAGTGTATTGTTTACTTCATTGTGTTTAAGGGAAGAAAGGGGCTGTCATGTATTTACCCTTTGTGCATATTCTGTTGTTGTTTTGTTTTTTGATTTTTTACTGTTTATTAATGATGGTATATCCTTTTTAATGTGTAATTACAATTATATCTTATTAGTACTTAATATAGAATTACTGTTCACAACACACATGTTTAGTTCATTTTATTGTTAATCTGACTTGTGAAATATGGAAAATTTGACAATGCTTATAAAATAACACTGATTTTGATTAGAGGTTGGACAATAAAAAATTCTTTTGGTATGAAGAAAGGCAATTCATCATTTTAATAGAGTGTTTACTAATTATAAAATATGTGAAATTAAAATTATTATTGTTCTATAAAGAAAATAACAAAGAATGTAAAAGAGTAAGAATATCAAAATTATAGGTAAATGTTGTTTAAGGTTTGTGGAAGTGTAGTATCAGGAATATCAATAATTCATCTCTTCAAATTTTTCTTCTTTAATATTTATTGAAAATTCTAAGTGATATTGCATCCATGCATCAACTATGGGATTGGTCTTATTTCATTGCTGATTAAGTATCTTTAGGTTTTTTAATTTATTTATTTCTTTTTTCATTTCTTGATATAAATTATTTGTATATGGCTCAGTTTCCAATTCCTAATTCTCTTCATTTCTTGTAATATTTTTCTGAAAATAAAATATTAGAATCACGTGCATATAATAAATAACAAAAGCTCCTGTTAAAGATTAAATTACTATGGCAGGTTGACAGTTGAGAAATAAAACTTTTATTCATATTGAGTAGTGTTGCTGGGCAAGTAAGGTCAGTAAGGTTTGGAAATTTGGTTTCTAACGGAACTGCACTGGTAGAATTTCTGTAGGTATATTAGCCTATAAATTGCTTCAGGGCCAGAAATCTGTCTAAAATTTCAATTATCTTAACCTTGTGCAGCTCCACAAGGAATGGGCTTGATATCTGTCTTTGTGTGGTGTTTTCCTTCTCTCTAATATATTTTTTGTCTCTCTCTCTCTCTCTCTGCCCCCCCCCCCTCTTTTTGGCATTGCTGGCTAGACAAGGATATAGCTGCCAGAGATCCTCAGTAACTCAATCAAAAATCATGTACACTAATGTATCATTTCTTAGATCAAAATTGACTTATTTATGTTGAAAACTCAAGTTGTCAATCCAAACATTAAATTGAAACCGAGATCTGGCTAAAAGAAGATGTAATTAATTTTCTCATCAACTTACCTGGTTATTCCAACACTATGTCAACAGTCAAAAGAGAAGGTGGCTAAATGATGTAAATAGGAAATGGTACACTTGATATTTATGTCAAATCTAGTGATAATCTCAATGGCAAATTAGTAAAAAAAAAAACAATGGTACTTATGCATAAGTGGAATGAAAATTACTATTGGAGCTGTTTACGTACCACCATCCGCTAAGTCAAGGCTGCAAGAATCTGCCTTAATTTATTTTATAAGCTGGTGAAAGAAGGTGCCCTAATTTTTGGTGGATGTCAATCTATCGCTATAACAAGGATGGAAAACCAGTGACTGCAAAGGCAGAATTAGATACAGCATTCATAGAATTCTACAATAAAACATCTGATTCAAAGATTTCTCAGACTGACTAGACAAAGACAACCTTTGTTTTAGATCTTATTATGACCAACAATGAAGTTATAATTTCTTCCATTACTGAAACCAGCTGTAGAACAAAATGATCACCTTGAAGTTGTGCAAATCAACATGTAGACAACAACATAGGTAAACGTTTCTTCTCTTATATGCAATGACAAATCTTAACAAAATCTGAGATCCTACAACATATTAAAAACAATGATGGCAAAATAATATGTCAGTGAATAGCTAAGATGTGCAAGTGTTTCAGAAGGTTTACAGAACAAAACGGATGATCTGCTGAATGTGATGCAGAGTCATCAATACAATCATCACAATTTCAGATATTGAAAAGGCACAGATTCTACAAGCTTAGGATTAATGTTCTGCCACTGATCCAGACTGCATTTCAGCAATTTTTCTAAAGAAGTGCCACCACTACTGAACTGATGCCCAGAATCTTCAAAGGAAATTGGTAGCTTTTGGACAAAACAATGGAAATATGCTGCTGTTACATGAGTATTTAAGAAAGGATACAAACTTTTATCAAGAAATTTTTAGACTGTTGGCTTGTCAAAGTGCACTGGGGAAGATTATGAAGAGGAATATAGGAAAGAAGATCCAAGAATACGCCATGTGTAGTGACTTCATACCTACCCAAAAATATGGCTTTGTACTAGATCAACCCAACACAAGTAGTCTGATATTCTCCTTAAATAATTAAACTTTTGTCTAATTGATGTGCCAATATGAGTGAATTGATGTTTGTTTTCTTTACATTGCACATGTAGTGATAGACCATTGCAAGTAAAGTGAGCAGTTTTGTGGGAGAAGTATTTAAAGGTTTTGAACCATTAAAAATAATTATTATTACTTTAGGAAAGTGAAAGAAAGTTATATATAATGAATATGTAATGCTCTTTAGTATCATAAAATACAAATGTTGGGCTTATTTTTTAATAACTTTCTTTAAAGATCTGATGGGAAAACCGAAATATGTATAGTAGAATCGCAAATGTTACAACTTGCTCTGTGGAGTCTTTTCAGGAAACAAGCTCAGTTGCAAACAAATAATTAAAAAACGCATTTATTTCACTTGTCATCCATCAGGGGGATGATCATCTTGAAAGCTATTTTGAAATATGTTGCAAGTTGTAATGCTGGGGATGAAAGCTATTTCAAGATAATTTAACAATTATTGTTAAATAAAAAGCAGATGTTATTGATTCTGACACCTACAATTTAAATCAAAATTAGATAATTAATTGCAATATTTACTTTCTTCACTGCCCTGTAATGAGCATATCATATGTATTGCAAACAACATTGTAATTTCAAACTCCAAACATTAATGCACATTGTACAGTGTCATTTCATAATGAACAACACCAATTTTTATAATTGTCAGTGTGTTGTAACTCATTAATTAATACTTTTACTATGTAAACCAAATGTCATTTTTGTTGGTAGGTGATGGTAGAAGCAGACCCTCGGGTCTGCATGGGGGACATGGAGACAAGTGCTTGTGAAGGTGATGTGGAGCAGTTGCAGTGTGAGGTGAGTAAATATCATATATTAGAGATATATTGAAGGAATACTCAAATCTAGCAAATCCATCCCTCTCTGTTGATCACACAGCAAAACTCCTTATAAGAGAGACCAAAGGCTGCCACAAATACAGTCTTCTGTAAGTGAAACTCTCTTGTACCAGGGTTTTGCTGTAGTAATGATAAACTTTTACTGTTTAACTAAAGATTTTGTTATTTTTATTTCTTTGATTGAAGAGAAAAAAGGGTTTTACTTCAAAAATATTTGGTTCCAGTAAAGTTTTCGTTTGTAATTTAATAATTTATATATTTTTAATGTTAATACAGAATTGTAATCCAATAACTTATATTTTATTTTGTTGTGGTTGCTGCCATGAAGTGGAAACGAGTGACGAACCCAACAGGACCACAGCCAAGACCTCGGCATGGACATCGAGCCGTTGCCATCAAGGATTTAATGGTTGTGTTTGGTGGTGGAAATGAAGGGATTGTTGATGAGCTTCATGTTTACAATACTGCTACAAACCAATGGTTTGTACCTGTTACGAAAGGGGACATTCCTCCAGGATGTGCAGCATATGGTTTTGTTGTGGATGGAACGAGGATCCTTGTGTTTGGTGGAATGGTGGAGTATGGAAAATACTCAAATGAGTTGTATGAGTTGCAGGCAAGTCGATGGGAGTGGAAGCGCCTGAAGCCCCGTCCTCCAAAGCATGGTGCGCCACCTTGCCCTCGACTTGGTCACAGTTTTACTCTCATTAATAATAAAGTGTATTTGTTTGGAGGTCTTGCAAATGACAGTGATGACCTTAAAAATAATATTCCCCGGTATTTGAATGATTTGTACACTTTAGAACTAAGGGGGAACAACTCAACAGCCTGGGACCTTCCCCAAACACATGGTACCTCCCCTCCACCTCGTGAATCTCATACAGGGGTGGCATACACTGATAAAACCACTAAAAAATCTCGTCTTGTTATATACGGGGGAATGAGTGGTTGCCGTCTGGGTGACCTGTGGTTTCTTGAATGTGATACAATGACTTGGAATAAACCTGCTGTGAAGGGGATTCCCCCATTACCTAGGTCTCTTCATAGTGCTACTCTCATTGGCCATAGAATGTTTGTATTTGGTGGGTGGGTTCCACTTGTTATGGATGATGTAAAAGTTGCAACTCATGAGAAAGAGTGGAAATGCACAAATACATTGGCTTCGTTAAACTTAGAAAAATTATGTTGGGAGCAGCTGGCAGTAGACACATACGAGAATATTCCTCGTCCTCGGGCTGGTCACTGTGCAGTTGGTATTCACACCCGTTTATATGTGTGGTCTGGTCGTGATGGATATCGCAAAGCGTGGAATAACCAAGTTTGTTGTAAAGACTTGTGGTACCTGGAAGTTGATGTGCCAGCACAACCTGGGAGAGTACAACTTGTGAGAGCTTCAACTCAATCTTTGGAAGTGTGCTGGGGAGGTGCTCCTACAGCTGACACATACATCCTTCAAATGCAACGTTACGACATGCCTCCTAGTTCTGCTTTGGCTTCACTTCCAGGAGCAAAAAATGCTCCTGTAACACCTAACCAGCCAGGAGCAACTCAGCCAATTCCTACAAATGAGCAGCCATCCCCTCTTGCTCCAACATCTACACCACCACCTCTTGCTTCTTTGCCTACAACTCAGCCATCTCCTTTGGTATTGACACCACCTGCTTCAGTTCAGTCACCTGCAACAGCAGGCACAGGAATCACACCTGCTTCTCAATTGGGAAGTCCTGCCTCTGCAGCTCCTACAGCTTTAACCTCTCCAGCTTTGGAGCAGAATGCCTCATCGTCTCCTACTCCAGCTCAGCCTCCACTCAACCCTGAGCCAATGCTTCCAAATGCCATGACCACTGATGACTCTAGTGCCCCAGTACTCGCATCTTCCGGCAGTGCAGATGCATCAAATGCCCAGTCTGTCAGTTCAGCTCTGAATTCTCTTCCAACATTCCAAAATCTCACATCAAATGTGACTTCTATTACATCATCAGTAGCTACACCCATTAGTTCCCCTGCTAAAATAGCTGGAGCGGGGGTACTTACACAGGCATCAGCATCTCCTAAAGCAACTCCTAAAACAACAATTGTGTCAACTTTGCAGAGTCCTTTAGTGAAAGCCCCCGGTACTACACTCATTCGGTCAACTTTGCCTATAACAACTACTGGTGGTGTGAAAGGAACTGGTAACTTCATAAGGGTTCGTGCACCTGTGGCAGGACAGCCTGGCTTGCATATTGTAGGAGCAACTGGTTTAACTAGCCCAACGAAACGTGTTGTCCCCACAACTGCCACAACTGTTGCTACTGTACCGGTTGCTGCAGCGTCTAATGCTGGCCAAGCAAATCAGACTGGCCAGATGTCTGGCATTCAGGCATTGGCCGCTGCTGCTGCTGCCACTCAGAAAATAAACACCAGTGGTGCCATATGTATTAAGACACCGAACACAGTGAAAGTTGGAGCTGTGCCTGCTGGGCAAGCTGTCAGATTGGCAGGGCCAGGAGGAACAGTGCTAAAAGCAACTCCTCAGACAGTTCAAGGGAAGCCACAAATTATTCTCCAAAAACCTGGAGCACAAGGTGCGACAGGCACTCCTCAGATAGTTACACTTGTTAAGACCAGCCAGGGAATGACAGTGGCCAAAGTTCCGCAGGTTAGTTTGATTCAGAGTAAACCTGGGACAACTCTGCAAGGAGCAAATGCAAAAACTATTCCCCAAGGAGCTAGAATAGTGAAACTTCTTAATACTAGTCCAAGTACTGGTGCATCTGTATCCTCGAGTAGTACCCAACCTAGTGGAGTAAAAATGATTGTTGTTTCTTCTGGAGCTGTAGCAGGGGGGACTGCAGGAAAGCCCATCACTATAACTGTTCCTGGTCAACAAGGTGGCCTTCCAAAAACAGTGACAATTGCTTCCAAACCTGCAGGTGGAACTCAGATGTTAACTGTTCCTCCCCAAGGTTTGCAAAGAGCTCTTACTTTAGGAGGGAAGCCTTTGACCATGCAAGTCACCACTGGAACAGGTGGTCAGAAGACGGTTACTCTAATGCCAAGCGCAAGTGCTGTTCAGAATGCAAATGTAAACAGTGGAGCCACTGTAGTGCCAGCTGCATCTCTTACAAACTTGATTCAGGGTATTGAAACATCTTCATCCACAGCTTCACCTAGAGTCGTAATGCTCTCTCGTAACAGACAGGCTCCTGCCACTGTTACTCCAGCTGAACCCCCAGTTTCTAATGATGCTGCTCTTGCAGCCTTGGCTGCAGAAGCGTTTTTGTTGGATCCATCTGCTGAGAACTCAACAGCACCTGCAGGAGAAAACGCTCCTGAAGGAGTACCTGCTGAAAATGCAGGTGCAAGTGAGGCATTTGAAGGCTCAGCTATTGGAGCAGAGCAGCCTACTGAAGAAAATCCAGCAACAGGTGTAGAAGCTGCTAATGGCACAGGGGAAGAAACAAATACCAATCAAAATCCTGCAACTCTTCCAACAGAAGGAGTGGTTAGTGATGAACAGCAACGACAAGATGAAGAAAATACTCGAATCCCTGAAAATACTGATGCAGAAGCCTTGAAAGAACAACCAGATCCTCTTCAGGACCCCAACAGCCTGCAAGCTGCTGCTGATTCCTTCACAAGTGCTCACAATGAAGGAGCGCAAACCTTGCACATGTTCAGTGGTTTTGGTGATCGTACAAATGATACAACGAATGTACAGCCTGGAAACCAGGAAAATCTTGTAGAAGACCAGTCACGTGCATCGGCTGATGAAAAAGCAACTAAAGGTGTAGATATGGAAACAAATGAAGGCACAGATCTGATTAGTGTCAAGAAAGAAGATATTGATATTAACATGGAGCAGAAACTTTTGAGTGGTGAGCTGAGAAATAAAGATGAAGGTGAGTTGCTTAAGGCCAAGGAGGAAACAAATGGTTCTGATGTTAATATGCATGAAGATGCAAAATCTCTCTTAAATAGTATAAAATCAGAAGAAATGGAAACAGATCCTCTGAGTACCCTGGCTACAGCAGCTCTTGGATGCAATCAGGCTACAACAGAAGTGAAACCAGAGGATAAGAATGAAATTAAGACTGAGCCATCACCCAGTGTAATGCCCAAAACAGAACCGTCTCCTGCTGATTGTAGGGTAAAGGATGAACCAGAGTTGCCAGATAATTCTAATTCTCAGCTCATGGCTCCCTCAACAGGCACACCACTCTCAGTTCCAGCTACTCTTTCACAAACTCCTACTGTTTCTCCAACGAAGAGTCATGTTGCCCCATGGTTTGATGTGTCAGTAACAAAAGGCACTTCTTTCACCGTCACAACATATTTGCTTCCTCCTGAAGGAGAGCAACTGATACCCAAAAGCAGTAGGGGTTTTACCACAGAATCGTTGCCAGATTATAGTCGCTGCAAGAAAATGCCTTTAGAACCTGGAACAGCATACAAGTTCAGAGTGGCAGGAATAAACTCCTGCGGGCAAGGGCCTTGGAGTGAGGTTTCTGCTTTTAAAACCTGTTTGCCTGGCTTCCCTGGTGCACCTTCAACAATAAAAATTTCTAAATCACTGGAAGGAGCACACTTATCATGGGAACCTCCTCCAAGCACATCAGGTGAAATAGTAGAATATTCAGTGTATTTGGCTGTCCGAAATGCTACTTCACAGGCACAGGGTGATACCAAAACCGTGTCAAGTACTCCTACTCAGTTAGCTTTTGTTAGAGTGTATTCTGGTCCTGCGAACCAATGCACTGTGGCAAATAATTCATTGTCCGCTGCGCATATTGACATGACGACAAAGCCTGCTATCATCTTCAGGATAGCAGCCCGCAATGAAAAGGGTTATGGTCCTGCTACCCAAGTAAGGTGGTTGCAGGACACATCAACTCAAGTGAAGGGTTTGGCTGCGAAACGGCCAAATGATGCTCGTTTGCAAGGCATCTCTCCACACAAGAGGTTAAAATCCGAGGACAGCCTGTGAGTTGGTGATTATTTCTTTGTGCCATGGACTTGATGTACTGGTACATGGAAAAGTACATTGGGTGCATTACATGAGTGTTGAATAGTAGGATAGTTATGTGTTCACTTTGAGAATGGCAAATTAAGATTTTATAGAATTTTGTTCTCTCTTCTGTTTCTTGTCATTTCCTGCTTTGACCATTTGTACATAATCCGCTAGCTATCCCATATAGTGAGGGCAACACTGGCATTCTTTCTCCTAATAAACTGTTCGAGTTTCTCATTTCTGTGAGAAGTAAATTGTGTCAAATGCAATACTTTTATTTCAATTTGTAACATGCTCGTTGTTTGCCCCCATCTCCTTGTAAAACTTTTTCATGTACTTTTAAGCTATAGACATTTCAAATAAGGAATTAGATATTCAACCTATCTATACCAGAAGATTTTGAATGAATGTTCTGTGTGTACACTCTAACTTGTGTAGGTTTTTCTGAAGATGTGCAGCTTTCAATTGTACATTTAATGAATCATTGGAAAAATACTTTGTGCATCTGATTTTGAAAATTAAATACAGTATATTTGATATTGGTCTTGCCAGTATAATTTGTTTAAAAATTGTTTATTTTTCAAGTGTCATAATTTTCCAATTTGTGTATCAAAAGACCATGGGTTCACTTGATTTACATTGATCTGATTTTACTTCAGGCTGTGTGTGCAGTGTATTGTGTGGTAGAGTATATAACAAGATACAATGGAGACTGGAGTAAGTGATGAAGAGACTTTTTTAAATTTTATGAAGTTATTTTAGTGTGTCCAAGTGTGGTGGTGAGAGGAATTCTGTTCTGAATATTTAAAATATAATTTTTATATATTGTTTGTGTATATGTGGTGCCAAAACACTTGGCCAAAATGTAGTGTTACATTGAATTTTTGACATGGTGAGTAGTTCAGCAAGAAAGAAGCAATGATTCATCTGACTGTTTTTTCTGGAAATGCTTGAATAAGAGTGGCAGGCCCAACTGGTGTAAATGGTGGTGTTTGCAAGTTATTGAATATGTGTAATGTGTATTTCATCAACATATTTTAGACTTTGAAGAAATAAAAAGTATCTCACGAAGTTAAATATGTTGTGAAATATCTAATACAGTTTTTTTGATAGGTAATGGATTGTGATGCGTCCTAAATTGGGAAAGTGCATTTTTAATAACAGTAGGCTTGAACATTCATACAAAATTGCATATCCAGATTGTGCTGGCTCATTGGTGGCAATTTTTTGGAAAATATAGTGCTTTGGTGGACAGAAGGAGGATACGGCAGCTTGGAATTGCTGTCTGAATTAGCTATATTGTTTGTAGTTGTGGAAGAAAAATCAGTTTATTGTTCTGCAACCTATAAGACAATTGAAGGTTGTCTATTGAATTTATTGCACAGAAACAACTTTCATATAGTTTTTTAAATATATTTTATTGCATGTAACTTCATAGTAGATTAACGAGGCATAGTATGTCAATAATTGACCAAACAAGATAACCAGTACCACCCTTGATGAGTATTTGAAGTCATGTTCTGCTTTTGTAGTTTCTTAGTTATTCAGGGTTGTATCTGGTTATCCCAGGATTATTTGAACCCCTTCATACCAGGGAGAATTGGTGACACCTGTATTATTTTGAAAACTGTTTAAAATACGACAAAATTTTTTTCATTTTGTGAGTTTTGGTCTGAAAGTAAACTTTCAATTTTTTTTTGGTTATAATTATGCGTATTGTAAGTTTGATGTAAACCTTTCACAGTGCCCACCAAACTCACAATGAATTAATAAATATGTACATAGCAATATATCTCTCGAAAAATATATACAAAGAATTTAATAGTGGTTTATTGAGCCTGATCCATCCCAATGTTGCTCAGAGGGACTAACCCTTCATTTGATGTGTTTGAATTTGCCAATAACCAAAGGTAAGATTGTCAGATTTTTTTTTTTTTTCAGTAGTTTGTTAGTATTGTACCACCATATTTCATATTGTTACTAAATGGTTTATTTGAAAAAGTTGAAATTTAGTTAAGGTGGTAGCTGTAGTAATTGATAATGACTGAGAATTATTTATCTTAAATTAATTTGTTTCTGTTAATATAGAAATAATCGATTTGATTCAAGTTAATCTAATTTGATAGTATCCAAATTACAGAATACTTCTGGCTGCAAGTGTTAAATAAAAATGCAAGATCCTGTAAGTTAAGATGTAAAGGTTTCCAATAATTAAGCAATTGCTCTTAGAAAATACCAACGGGTTAAATGATATTATATGAAAAAATGTTTTATGTAGATTAATTAAAAATATGCTTTATGGTGAGCTCGATTGTGCAAGTTCGTTACTCTTATTTAATTAGGTAACAAAGAAGGAGAGGATGTGGCCCCCTTGGTGTTTTTTTTCTTTTGAGCTTGGTTGGTGAGGTCGAGGTGGTTACAGAAAAGGATTTCGTAATAAAACTTAAAATGGAAGATCTTCATTAAAAATGTTTCGTCTATTATGAGAAATGTGAAAAAATTTCATCGTACTGGTTTTGAAATATTCTTTCCAATTACATGCATTTCATTCCAACTGCAGGGTCAGTAGTATTCAATTTTTAATTTGACTTCGATTTTTACCGATTATAAAATACGTGTACATTGCTAGTTTCCTTGTACGGTCTCGTCAAAACAATATTAATTTTTCATTCAATTAGAATTTTAAATGAATGTTGACAAGCGAACTACAGCCACGGTGTTGTTTCCCGTGAATCGATTCACAGGAATGCAGATCGGTCACAACTAATCGTTCAAGACCGAATGAGATTCATGACATTTTGTTTTTGCTACAAGGCATTGTGAAACGCGTTCTTTTGACGCTATTAACATTGACAATAAGCTTTCAAAATAAATGTGCCTGAAGGTTTTACGTATCAAGATTCAATACCAAGGGTATTGAAATTTGATACGTTAAGTTATTGAAAACAGGAATACGTGGCAACAATGCCACGAAACAACCTGATAAGTAGCGCTCCTAGTGGTAAGTTTTAACTCTTCAACGGTCGCGTTAACATGCGACCGGGTTGCATGTAAGCAATCTGCACATGTATTCGGCACCGGGCTTCCCTGATTGGCTAGCGGGCGCGCAGCGCGAAACCGCGCGAAATTCGTATGTTCTCTTTCCACGGAAATGTTGATTGTTCGTTTAAAGTGCTGTTTTGTGATTTTGGAAACTGCATATATACTTCTCGTTTCATTACTATTTATACATACATGTTTTATTCAGTTTTTCTGTTCATATTTTGTTATTATGTTTTATTCAATTTCATTCCTATTAATACATATATAACTGTTTATGGACACATGGTGAATCAAGGATTTTATTTTGTTCATGTCTCAATATTTGCAATGAGCCATTAAAAAAATGTTTAGTTTTAGAGGAAGGAAAATGTGACAAAAACAAAGGAGGCTGAAGGGGTTGATGGAAACAAAGTTTTCTCAGTATTATTTTCAATTTTGAGCAAAATTAAAATCAAATTAACTTAATTGCAAATTGAAAATTTATTAAAATATCTACTGAACTTCACATTTTGTATACACTTTAATATTATTGGAGTATATTGTAATCTTATTGAAGGTAATTTGATTTATTTCAGGAGGATTAATAGGTTATAATATCATAGGTTTTCAAATTTCTCAATGTTTTCCAACAACTTGTTTTTAAAATTTTTCAATAGCATCTAAATGAATTTGAACAAATTTATTGAGGGTATTTTTTATAATGGTTTTAGTGCCTGAAATCTTTAAAATCCGCTCATATACATAAAAAGGCAACGATAAATGATTGATAATGAATTTCATACTATTGAAATTAATGAATTACATTACATTGTGAACACTAGCAAAAACAAACCACAAAACCAGCAAAAAAAGGCAATAATGTAAATATGATACAGAATGATCAACTGTGACTTGGCCTGACCGAAGCCCTAGTTATGATCATGCCAGTTCACAGTTCTTTCTATTGAATTTGTACGACCACTGGCATAATCTTCTTCACAAATATCTTCATCTAATTCAAGAACGGTCTGATAATATTGGCATGATTCTGCAATACTCATTCCCATTTTAAAATTTTGAAGGAATGCTTTCCTTGTAGCCTTATCAGCTGACAGGAACCACTGTTTCTGTAGTTTTTATTTTATCATTATGACTTTTCTTTATTTTATAACCTTGCACAATCCTTTCTGAAAATAAAAATAGATTATTTAATTGTTAAAATGAAAGTGTTTTGACAATTTAAATGGATAAACCTAATAAAAGTTATAATACAATTTAATGTGTCAACCTTTTTGGATATACCACTGATTATCAATAAATTTTATTAAGACAATAAATCATGTTAAATTTTCTAAATTGGACATATTTCAATTTATTTGTTCAGTTAATTATTAATTGTTTAATCAATAGATCCATAAATGTAACATTTAACTATTTTTTCATTTTTATTGACGCCTACTAAATTTTGGATATTTACTTATGATTTCCATCTTAATTATTTATTTGTATTCCACAATTGCCAAAGTAGGGTTTTTGAAGGAAAAATTTGTTTATTGATGTTTTTATTTGTGTACTTCAATTTTATATTTCTTAAGGGGTTTAGTTTGCTAGGCAGAATAAATAAATTTTCGTAAACTTAATTTTCTAGCACTGGACTGAAAAAAAGCGCGAATGGTGTTTGGGGTTATATAAATTGACCGTCGAACTTTCATTCTTTCATTAGCTCCAAGAGTTAATTGATACGTCGGATGTTTGCAATCCTAAACGCCCGATTGCGCGTCATTACGTGGGAGAAATTTCTACGAATACAGTGGGCCTACGAACACGCGATTTTGATTCCGAGAATGCTGAGTGCCTAAACTACCTAACCAAGTTACACAAAAACTAAATTCAATTCCTCTACGGGACAAAGCAAACAATGACAACAATCACAAGAGCCCCCAATGTTTAATGAATCGAATCATTAATGGCTCCTTGGAGAATCGAGGATATGAGTTTTAGAACAACTATTATAACTCAAAATTAATGTTCACGTCTTCACAAATACTGTAAGTGGTAAAGTTTTTGAAGCCGTATCAAGACGTCTGTAAACAAATTTAAAAACAATGTAAAGAAATCGAAAACCCTTCGTACCTTAATAAAGGCATCTTTTCTTCTTGTGTATGCAGTGTTAAGTTTTACTTTTACAGACAATAGCTGGACAGCCAGAATTTTTATAAAGTTCTATTTTCTCTCTCACTACTTTTCTGTATGTACTACGATAACATAAGAATAATATTTACTATAATAAAATAAAAACAACGTGTATTTCTATCAACTTACGAACAAACAGATCGTTTTCATGAACTAACATTCCATTTCGTGTGGGTGATCTTCGCGTATTCCTCTACCCAATTGTTAATGTCTTCAATTGAACTTACTGCACTTCTTATGACCGTTTCTTCTTCATTATCCTTTACAACTTCGTAACTGTAATTCGCTCGGAAAGAAATATAATTTAGTTTCCTAGTTCGCATTTATTCATATAAAACCAAAATATAAGTTTAAGTTACTGATAAAACACGTTGGATTGTTAGTTCACATAATGGAAAAGACTAATATCACAGCTGATGTTACAGGAAAATGCAGAGTCGATCGCTTCGTCCACGAACACAGTAACCGAGTCCACGTGCACTGACGCTCGCTGTGGCTCTGCCAGAGAGTATCTTTGGGCTCTGCAGTCTGCAGGGATCCGTGGAAGGAGAACACGAATTTCGTGCGGTTTCGCGTCCGCTAGCCAATCAGGGAAGCCCGGTACCGAATACATGTGCAGTTTGCTTATATGCGACCGCGTTACGGGCGTGTGGGTTACGACAGTAATCCATTTACAACTAGTGGTGCTACCGAATGGCACAAACTTTCTCGTAGTAAAGTTTTCTAATTTTCTTTGTGAGGACAAGCTTTAAGCTCTTGCCAGCTGCCATCTATCGCCATATTTTTGAAATTTTGTCAACTTTTCGTTTTACTAATTCTAGAACCGAAATATTACTGTAAGAATCTTAAAGAAAAGTAAAACCTCGTGCTAAGTAGCATTTTTTTAAAAAAATTTAGAGCCGTTTTTAAGAAAATGTTGTTTAAACGTTACTATAAATGCGAAATTTGAAGCTCTTTTTCACAGGAATCTATTGAGTTTTCGAAAAACTTCATTTTAAACACTTCAACTCACAAATGCACAAATGTATACTACAAATCCGTGGAAATGTGCATATTAACGGCGTGAGAGATATTTTTAAATAAATTATATTTGTGTAATTTAATAAAAACAAAAAAATGCCCCAAAATGAACTTTACGTCATAATAAACAGTGCAATTAGTACTTGCTGTTATTAGCTTGTCCGTTGAAAGAGTTTGAAGAAAAAATTGGAGCAATTTTTGAGAAAATTGCATATGCACGTTTCTCAAAATCCGGAAATTTGAGATCATTTTCACAAGGAACTGAATTTTCGAGAAACTTTATTTGACATTGTTTAAAGCACATGTACCCGTAAATACATTAATGTGAACAAATCGCCGCTAATGTAAATATTAACGACATAAGAGACAAGTAAAAAAAATTACATTTTTGAAAAAACAAAACCATAGAGTGACATACGGTGTTTATGTCGTCTTATAGAGTATATTTAGCACTATCCATACCACAATTTCGAAGAAAAAATATGGAGCAGGTTTTGAGAAAATATTAAGTTATTTTTTTTTTTTGCACATATTGCGCGAAAATTACTAAACTTCTTTTTAAAAATGTACAGGACCTTAACGAAACAACTGATTATGGAGAACAAATTTCATTTGAAGGAAAAATCTCTATCTTCAATATCATAGTTGTAGGAAGACGCTACATAAAATTCAAACGTTTGCAGTTATCGAAAATTCAGAGTTAACAGGGAAAATCGAACCTATGCCATCTTTATAAGCGTATTTTACTTAAGTCTTACTAGAAAATTAAAGAAAAAAAAATGGAGCAATTTTTGAGGAAATTTTGATAATGTTCCAAGGGCTTCATGTAAAGTACCCTAAAAAATTAATGAGTTTCTCAAAATCACAGAGCTTCGACTCAGGCCAGATCGACAGCGGTTTATTTAGTTTGAAAAAAAAAACAACACAACAACGTACGAACAGTTTAATAGTAGTGTTGTTCACATACACCAGACGGACGTTTTGCCGTCAATCGATTTTCGGTATCAAGGACCCACAAAACGGATTCGGGCTACAACACGACACAGAGCCCGTACACGGACAAAAAATATGGATTATCAAATAGATTTTAAATAATTTCTAAAATATTAATTTGTATAACAAAATCTTGAAAGATTTTTAAACGTGTAACAAAAGTTCGAAGATAAGAAACGAACGAAGGTTTATGAAATAATATACAAATTCTAACATTCGTAACATCCAATTGTCCCCAAGCATCTGAATTACCTGTACGTTCACGAAACGCGGAAATTCGAAGCGGGAGACTGTTTGGCGTCAAATTACACAAAATTCTCGTATTTTCGAAAAATTCAACATGTCCTAATTTGAAAAGCTTGTTTTTGATGAACACATTTCATTAATGGTGCTAAAACAGCACGTACTTTCTCGGCCGTACTTTCACGCGAAAAGTACTCATATTTTCGAAAAATTGTATATGACCTTATTTCAATATTATATTTCAGAAACAGATTTGATTAAAGGAAAAAATCCATATCTTCAATATTTTAATTGTAAGAAGACGCCGAAAAAAGTTTGAACTTTGCAATTTTTGAAAAATTAGAGTTTTCAACGAACGTACACCATACTCTTAAACGTTCTTCACACTATCCAACAACAAAATTTAAAAATCGATGGAGCCATTTTTTTGAAAATTTGGAAAATGACCTAGGGGCTTCATGTAAAGTACCCCAAAATTAAAATATCGGTTTCAAGTTCAAGGGGCCACGACATCAGCGAGTACGATTGGAGAATATAAATTTTGAAGAAAATGAGCTCAACTGTTTAGCCGTTCAGTTTAACGTTGTTCACAGACGGACAGACGTTTCACAATCGTTCGATTTTTCAGTATTCAGGACTCAAAAATCATGAATTCTGGCGTGTTAGAGAATTTTTGTTGTAAATTTAGCAACTGGATTTATCTATTTCGTTCCCAGGGCCTTGTAATAAGAGTTTTTCTGCCGAAAATTCCCAGTTTTATCGCGCAGCATTATATAACTTTCTCTCTACCCCGTAGCGAGAAAGGAGTAATACATGGACTGTCATTACATGAAACAAATTGGAACTATTGCTGTTTATATTATAAATAATCTACCACAAGTTGCAGAGGAATGTAAATTCCATACAAATCACCAAGTTAAAAATCCCACAGTGCCACAGACCGTGCGTGATATTTCCTACCTGTACCTTGTCCTATCCTCTCGCCTTACACACACTTACACTAACATGCACTACATTACCACACATACCGGGAAGCCGGTCGGGAGCGTAGAGCTTGTGCTGACTGGGGCGATGCCCCGTTGGTGGGAGATGGTTGGAGAAAACCCCGCTAACCGACGGTAGTTGGATCTTGCCATCCATCGGGGAAAGAACACTGCCACCTCCAGAAAAAAGTACTACACTGACGGGACTAATGACCATAGGAGTTGACACGCCCGGAATCTCTTACAATCATCAATCTGACGCATTGTCTAGATTCCCCGAGGGTCCATTCGTCGAGTTTGTTGAGTCGGAAGAAGAGTGTCAACACCTGAATGAAGAAGATTGGCAGAGCTTACAGGAATTGCCCCTGACTTCTGCTGGGATAGCAGCAGCCACGGACAAAGACTCAGAATTGAGCGTTGTGAGCTCGCCGCGTCTTAGCGGGAAGAAGCTAATTTCTCCGAATGTCGACAATGCAGCACGTTGCCAGATCGCGCTCGCCTCCGGCGTCTGTGAAGTAGTGCTTTCTCACGGCCCTCCTTGAAGCAGTTCGAGAGAGCATTCTAGAACAAATTGTCCTTTCTCTGTGAAATGCAGTCGGCGATTTTTTGAGGGAAAAATAACCAGGCGCGCGACGTTTGAAATGTACGCTTTTTGCTGATAATTCATCCCAAAGAATGGTTTTAATTGTTTATATTCGTTATTATTCGCCAAAATTGAGTTAATTTGGCCGCCAATATGTAAACAAGCGTGGTGAGTGACTATGCCAGGAAAGGATGGCCGCCTAGGTTACTTAGGAGCAATGTGAAATGGTGGAGTAAAAAGGACAGGCTAGCAGTTGAAGGCGGATGTATTGTTGTACAACAGTGAGCAGCGCACGCAAGTGGCAATTCCCAAGAGCTTAAGAAGGTGCTAGAAATGTTGCATGAGGGCCATTGGGAGATTGTCAACACGAAACAATGAGCAAGAAGACATGGTTATTGGGAGAGTGCACCACGTCAAGACCAAGTGTCCTGGCCGCGTCCAACGGAGTCGTGGGAGCTTATTCTTGTAGACTTTGCGGGCCCGTTCTGGGAAAAGTATTGGTTAATAGTGGTTGATGATTTGTCAAACTTTTCTTATTGTGACAAGACAAAGAAAGCCCTCATTTATTTAACATGAACTGCATCAACATAGTACGCCTCAGTAAACACGACGCGCTTTCAGATTGCCAACATGGATTTAGAAAATCAAAATTTACGGAAACAGTCATATTTTCTTTTCTTAATGATGTCTCCTCGTCATTGGATCAAAACGAAGCACCTATTGTATTACTTTTAGATCTTTCAAAAGCTTTCGACGTCATTGATCATGACATTTTACTTTCAAAATTACCTTCATATGGAATCCGTGGTATTGCCCTAGATTGGTTATGTTCGTACCTTAAACAACGATCTCAGATAGTGGAAATACCTTACTGGAATGATGGAACATTATGTACACACCTTTCCGATTCTTTGCCAATTGCACGTGGAGTTCCTCTGGGATCGATTTTAGGCCCTATTATCTTCCTACTATTACGATATCTCTGGACTATTCGAAACGGAAGAACAGTTTCTTTGCGGATGAAACAAACATTCTTTGCAATAAAGAAACCGTAAATAGTCATATATCAGATTTTCAAATTGGTTCCGTAATAACAAATTAATAGTAAATGAAAAGAAAACAGTTTTAATGCAGTTTTTCATTTTAAATGAACAATTCTGTACTCCATTGAAAATGAATGGTGTATCATTGACTAATGTTAAGGCAACACAATTTTTAGGCCACTCTATTCAGTCAAACCTCAAAACGTGTCAACTACAAAAGAACGGTAACCAACCAAAAATAATACATTGAAGGCGAAAAGGATGCAATATTTAAAAGAAATACTTCTTATATCTGTTTAAAGACTTATAACAAGGTATCTGGCTGCATTTAAAATTCCCGCTAATATTGCGACGCAAACTTGTGTCTGAAGCTCGTTGGCTGAAGTCGAATGAATACCATGCGCAAGAGTCCTCTCCCCCACCCCCCACCCGATCAAGAGTCCTGTACCAAGTTCACGTTCATGCATGTGATGAATGTTTACTACTTGACGTTGCCCAATTCAATCGTTCAGCTGGGGGACTGTATTTCTAAAGCAGTCATTGTTTCACCTTCTGCGTCACGTGCTGATTTCTTAGTGTAAGAAGAGTCCTAATTTCATGCAAAATTTAATAATTAAATTAAATTATTCAATAATGGCCGTTATTATTAAATAGCTATTACTATATTATTTTCTTAGAATGTGTGCCATGGCACTGAATTTATTTGAAATATTAACTTTTGTCAATAAGTGAATTGTATAAAATAAAATTATTTGTTTTCCAGTGTGAAAAGAATCATCATAAATCAGAAACATGGGCGAAGTACCATTTACTAAGCAAATGAGAAAAGTCACTAGGGAAATACATGCAGTTAGTGATGCTATGGTGAATGCTAAGCTTGCATTTGGTGAGTAATAATTTTGGGAAGATGACTTGCTCTAAGTTCTGTGAAAGAAATTACCATGAAAGAAATCTCATTACACATATTACCAACATTTAAATTTTTTGTACTTAGTGTGACTTACTTGTTATATCTGGATAATCCTGGCAGGTTCGCTGAAATTTTATTATACAGAACATGTCTGAAGTGTCTAAATATTCGTTACACTACATATCCAAACTTTGACATTTACAGACACGTTCTCTTTAGAGCATGTCAAATTTCTTTCGTGGACAAGTTTGTTTATCAGTGGTGTAAAATGAAAGAAAGGTCAAAAATAACATATTGTGTCAGGACTACCTTCCTCTCTCCTATGCTTGTTTTTGGTTCAGTTCTGTGAGGGATTATTGCACTTCGCTGTATTAAGAGTTCTAAAGATGTGTAATTATTTTCATTTCAAAATGTTAAGTTCTTTTGGAGAATTGCATAATGACATTTTGGTATGCTGTAATGAAATTTAAATATGTAATGAACAGATAATGGTTTTTATATATGTTATGTAATGAATTTGGTGTTATTTTACAGCACTTTCTGATAATACTGTATGGGCAGAAGGATTGTTGGTGTTTTATGAAATATTTCGATATTTAGAGGAGGCAATGGCAAGGCTTAAAAACACCAATGTTGGAAAACTCGATGTAGAAGGAATGAGACGAACTGATGCATTTCAGGAAGATTTAAATTTTTATCTTGGCAGTGATTGGACAAAACAATATGAACCACGTGAAAGTGTTGTGAAGTATCTTCTTCACTTGCAAAAGTGTGAGAAATCAGACCCAAATCTCTTAATGGCATATATTTATCATCTTTACATGGGCCTTCTCTCTGGAGGACAGATTTTAGCAAAGAAAAGGGCCTTGAACAAGAAATTATTTCCTTTTTCAACCCAGGAACCATGTGGTAATGCTGTAACTGATTTTGGAGACATACCCATATCAAAAATGAAGAAAGACCTTGTTGAAGCTATGAATAGTGTTGCTGTAGAACTTGATGAAGAAACAAAACAGAAGTTATTGGAAGAAAGTAAAACAGTTTTCATTTTGAACAATGAAATGATCCGATCAATAGAGGGAACAGGAAAAATTTTAATAAAGAAATTATTAATGCTTATTTTGTTAGGTGTTTTAATTATTGGCACTTACATTAGCATATTTCATTTAGAAAAGTACCTTTAACATTTTTTGTATGTAATGAGATCCTATCTGAAAGACGTTGAAGTCTTGATGAACTATGGATGAACTATATTTTGTGTATGGATTTGTTGAGAAGAACAATTTTTTAAATTCTGTTATTTTTATAATAACATCTCCACGCCTTTTTTGGTATTTGATTATGGAGTAATTTTTCTTTAATGTCATAATTCTCATGTAATTTTTCTTGAACATGACTGTTTTGTCTTATGACATTTCCCTGTTGACCAGGGGCTTGGTTCTATTGGTTTCTGGTGTTCTTACTCGGTCATCCATCCAGGAACCCTTGGTATTTCGAGCTCTGAACCTCTGTGACTTCAAGAAGCATGTTAAGTAGTTCGGCTACTGATACCAAATTAGAAAATTGCTAGTCTTATTGGTGCTCTGTTATGACATGTATTGACAACTAAAGAATTCAAGTCTAGCTGAAAATGACTATTGAAGTACATATCTTCCAATAAAATAGTTGTTTAGAAGCTATCATTTAGCTATTGTAATGATATATTAGATTTTTTGGATAAAAATGATTTAGTTGATTTGTGAAAGATGAAGGATATCCAAAAGAAAAGAAAATATGTTTTTGCTCCCGAGTTATAGAAAATTGTTTCCATTGTGAAAGGAACTACTGAAAAGAAATGTTAGTATTTATAAGAAAATTGATTCAGAAGCTACTGTACATTACTTGTTACAGGTGTATTAAGTATTTTTCACTTTCTCACCTTACAATGTACTTTTTTAGAAGAGAAAGTTAGGTAATTGTGCACCTTAAAATAGTGAATTTTTTTTAAAGTTGTATAATAATGCAAATGTAAACTAGTGAATTGTATTTCAATGTTAAAATAAATATTTTTCTTTTTGATGTAGTCTCTAATTGTCTAGAAACAGTAATGAAGCAGAAAAGGTTTTATTTTGAACTTAAATTTGTGTATAGATTTCAATTGTTTAATGTCATCTGTAATGTGATGTGAAATAACATACATATATTGTAAGTGGATTTCTTTTTGTGAGCTATTGATACTGACTCCTGATGAATGTGATTTCTATGACACACGTTGTAAATTATAAATATAAGTATTGCATGAAAACAAGTTTCAACTGTTAAGTAAATCAGTTTTGATAAAAACTACTAATTTGTAAATAAGAAATAGGATAAAAACTTATTGAAATGGGGGGCACAAAACCTCCACTTTATATATATAAAGGTTGTTTCAGGCATGTAGCCTTTTAGAACTGTACGGTCCAAAACTTTACTAATTCATCAATATCATTATAAAGTACTATTTTTGTTTTGAATTCTCAATGTAGTCTCTGATTATATCAATTAAGCAGAAGAAAAGACCATTAGGTTTTGAAATTTGGGTATTGACTTCGAGTTCAAAGTTTTCTGGTAAGTGTTGTATACCTGAAACTATATCATCTACATATAAGTGGATTTGATCTGAATTGTAAAGAAAAGGGGCTTCCTTATTTATACATATATTTGGATTATGGAAGCTTGTCTTTCCTTTAATATAGTCATAAATCACTTGGTGTAAATCTCCTTGAACATGGCCATTGTCTCTTACGTCATTGCCTTTTATCCCTTTTGGCCATGGCCAAGTTAGCCAAACAAAATACGAAATATGTAGGTGGCATCTCAAATGCAGCTATGGAAATCTGCAAAATTGTTCTAGAAGTAAAATATAACATATTGTAAAATGTTTAAATAGTTTAATGTTTGTATGTCATGAATTATCTGTACAGCTAAATAAAATTATCGGAAAAAAAGTTTTGTAGTTAAGATTATGTATGTAAATATTATTTGATATTCCTTTATTACAAATCAAATGTTCACTACACAAATTTTCAAACTATTTTTCACTTTCCTTTTTAAGCATTCTTTTTCAAGTTACAATATTAAAGTCAGTGCGCACGTTTTGTTGAATTTTCCTTTGCTTGTAGTGGTAGTAGAGCTTACGGTGAGTTTCTATTTTGTTAACAATACAGAAAAATCAAGTCTGTTCGTTTCTTTACCATTAAAAATAAATTTTCTATAATTTGGCAACGAAAATATCTAGGTTTTGAAATGTTAATCTCTCGCTTTTTTAAATTTGTTGTTGTTGTTGTTATTATTATTATTATTAATCTTTCAACTATTTATAGTTAAATTGTTGGGAAGGGATTCTGAAACTCAAGAAAGTGTGCACAGATGATTTTCTCCCTCGTACGTCACTTACAGTTTTTTGACTAAATAAATAAATAAATAAAACAGAACTAAAGATATAAGAGCAATGGTGATGGGACAACAGATGATATTGTCCCCTCTAGCAACATATCCACTCAACACTTTTTGTACTATTCTCCTCCCCTCTAAAATTGCCATTTACTTATTTTATAGAAAGTAATTACAGATATTGAGATACTTAGATCTTGCCATACACGAGTGTCAGCACTTAAAATTTGGGCAGGGTTATGAAAAGGGAGTCTGAACTTCTGCAGCTTTAGCCATGACATTTTTTATTCATTTATTGGAACTAACAAGGTGTACCTGGTGAATTACAAAAGGTCAAGTAATGGTACAGTTAATGAATTCAATAATATGCTCTCGAAGTAAACATAGAAATGATGGCAGTTTAAGCAGGAATGGTGGGAAGCAATGAGCTTTTTTTATTCCTATACTTAGACATGAAAATACAACCCTGTGGAGGTAATTTACTCGTGAATACTTGGGCATGTTCATAAATTTGCTTTCTCACTTTTTTTTAAAAAAAAAATTTTTAACGTTATCATAATGTGTTATGGAAAGTAACTTTAGAAAAGAAAAAAAAAAAAAATTGGAATAAAAATGAAGGAGGTACATGAAAATATTGGGGGATGTTTCACCCGTATCCTCCCACCCAAGAGCCTGTGCATCACAACCAAAGTAGTTTTCATACTTGAGATAATCTCGGTTCCAATTACCTCGGATACTCGCAAATATATACAAAATGAGATTTGATAAGAGGTAAAATGTTCTTGTTTTTTGTGCAAAATATGCAAAACACATTGTTGATGAAAGTTGAACAAAAATAAAAATACTTCCATGCATTGATCTTATAAAATAATTTTCATAAGGGACATATTTAAGACTTGGCCTTGCCGTAAATAAAAACAATAAATTTACACAAACAGGGCATACTTTAACCGTCTTTCCATGTATGAAATACGAGACGTTCGAAATACCAGGAGCGCCTCTGACCGGGAGGTCCTAGGTTCGAGTCCTGGTGGCGGCAGGATTTTCGACACTAGATTTTCAGCTAGGTCGAATTCAGTCGCTGTCTGGAGGAGAATTCTAGCGGCCGGCTGCTCTGATCGGTAGTTTTCCATGGTTTCTCCGATCATCACCAGGCGAATGCCGGAACAGTACCCTACGAAACGGGTCACGGACCGCGCGCGATCCGTCCTTCCTCTTCCTTGTCCTGTCCTCTCCCCTTACACACACACTTACACTAACATGCACTACACTACCACATACTCCGGGAGACCGGTCGGGAGCTCAGAGCTTGTCCCGGCTAGGGCGATGCCCCGCTGGTGGAAGAGTTCTGGTTAGGGGGAAACCCCACTAGCCGACGGTAGGTCGGCGCCGGATCTCGTCATCCAGCGGGGGAAGATCACCGCCACCTTCCGAGAAAAAATATACTCTACACTAACGGGACTAATGATCAAAGCAGTTGACGCGCCCGGAAACACGAAAAAATCAATTAATCGAAATACCAGGACATCTCGGGCGAGAGGTACAGAAGTTTGTTCAGTGAAGGTGTAATGAGACTCACTTTTTGTTTTTAATAAAAATCAATAGTACCAATTACTCCTATGAACAAGTATGTGCCGTTAGTACCGACGTTAGTTATTAAGCGTGTGTTTCCATCACAAAAAATCATTAAAACCCTCTCAAATATCGAATTTCTAAAAATTTGATTTTGATTCCCGTTACCCCCACATGCAGATAATAGGAGTCATGATGTAGGTAATGGAAATCACTGAAGCAAAATGAACACATTAGTACTTCAAACAGTATTTATTTTGTTTACAATAGTTGTAGGCGTCTAATATATGAGACTAAATTTCCTCAACTTCAAAATTGTAACTCCATAAAACATATTTGCGACCTTCTTTATGTGTTCAACAATTCTGGTAATATTATTTTTGCATCCCATTGGAGATGAATTCACATTAAATGATTTCCGCCTCTTCCGCAGTAGAGTAAGACATATTCCTGTATGCAAATTTTCACTGAAAAATTGGCGAGCGTTTTTGAGAAAATGTTTGAGTGTTTCTGAAAATGCGCTGTTTGAGCTCATTTTTAGAGAGAAGTTTTGGTTTTCGATAAGCTTCATAACAATCTTTTAAAGCACTTGTGTTTACAAATGCAATGATGTATAAAAAATGTCCGTAATATAATTATTAACGACGTGCGAGATATTTAAGAAATACCATTGAGTCGTTTTTGAAAAATCAAAAGAATACATAAAAATGGTGTATATGACATGTATGTCAGAGAATAAACGCTATTCGTACAAAAAGCTTTTAAAACGATTTTTGAGTCGTTTGTGAAAAATATCGTTTCTGCATTTCTGAAATCGCACAATTTTGAGCTCATCTCACTGAAAACTTTTGTTTTTGAGGAACTTCATAAGACATCATTTGAAGCACTTGTATTCACAAATACAATAATGTATAACTCCCCTTAAAGTTAGTATTAACGACGTGGGTGATATGAAAAACTAGTGGTGTTAAAATAGTATGTACTTTCTACCTGTATTTTCACGCAAAATTATTCAAAATGTACTCAAATTTTCAAAACATTGTATATGACTTTATTTTAAAATCTATCTTTAAGAAACAAATGGCATTAAGGAAAAAAATTCTATCTTCGTAATTGTAGTTGTAGGAAGACGCCGAAAAAATGTGAACTTTTGAAATTTTCGAAAAATCAGGGTTTTCAACGAACATGAGACCTGCACATTAATTACATTTGCGTATTGTTTTTGAAAAATCTAAATAATTCATCAAAATATCGGTTAGGTAATGTCAATCAGTGCATGTAGCACGCAACGCATGTAGACAAAATGTTTCATGAAAAATTTTGTACCTCTTTTTCCCCCAGACAGCGACTGAATTCGATCTCGCTGACAAGTAAGTGCCGCCGTCGGGACTAGAACCTAGGACCTCCCGGTCAGAGGCACTGCAGTGACATCAGTTGATGCACTGAGCCACCGTTCTCGGTTTATTCAGAGCAAAAAGCTTTTTCAATACTTAAGTTGTAGGTGTTATGTCCAAAAAATACGCCAGAAATAAACAGTAAACAAAGTTGATTATGCACTTATACAATTACAAAGTTCCAACTCGTACCGATTACAATACCTTAAACAATATATCTAGAAGATGTGCCAAGGGTCGAACGCACGGTTAACGTCACTGAAGATATACCAGTTCGTAGCCGAGTTCACCAATGTCCAAAAAGGTTAAACAGTAGCTGGAATAGTCGGTGTAGACAGAATTACCATACAGAGTCTACTCTCAGGAGCGCATTTCATGTCTGACCACCAAGCCTGTCCACTCGGTCGAATTCACGGGTGCAGTTTTGTGAACGCACGGAGAGTGCAGTGCATGTTCACGCCACTGGGGTGAGATCATTCCTGGCATCTACGCCCAATCCTGCAATATAAAAGAAAAACAGAGTGTGAGTACGATTAGCGAACTAGCGCGCGCATGGCGAGTGCTGTCTACACTTTTTTTCAATTTCCCCCTCTCCAGTTACCTTGGAAAGGCGGAATTTTATTTATCATTCGGGGTACAGTAGGCTGCAGTCGATTAGACTTCTGCAGCGGAAGAATGAGCCTATCGTAAAAATATACTAATTAAAATCTAATTAAAACTAATTTTCAATGCCACTTTGGGGCGACTGTCCACCCCGGCGCCCATGGCGTCTTTTATTTAGGCGGCGACAATGTCACGGGCAGTTACTCGCCTCAGGCTCGCATTCCAATGGCTGCTTCCACCCCCAACATCGCACGCTGCCCAGCTCCCAGCGAACTTCGAAAGCTTTACGCATCCATAACAGTAGGAGGACGTTGAAAATATTTAGTATTGTTAGGATTTTCGAAATTCCAGATAATTTAATAAAACTTTGACCTGTGCCGTTTTTAAGCGTCATTTATGCTATCAGAGTACTAAGTTTAATCAAAGTTAAAAAAAAAATTGTAGCCAGATTTGAGAAAAATGAAAATGTCTTTGAGGCTTAATGAAAATAACCCCCAAAAATTAAAACATCGCTTTCATGTTGAAAGGACCGCGACATCAATCAGATCGACAGGGAAATATCAATTTTGGTGAAAACCCTGCTTACAGTTTAGCAGCTAGCGTTGTTCACAGACCGACATTTTGTCGTAAAACAATTTTTCGGTATCAAGAACCCGTAAAACTTGGATTCTAGCTACACAACGTGTTAGGAGAAGTAATTTACTGCATAGAGGAACACGAATTATCCTCTTTTTTGGTGTCAGGGATCTACATTTCGAATTTTTCTGTCGAAAAAATGGCCGTTTTTCGCTGCAGCATTGCATATTCACTTTCTCTATAGTATGTATGTAGTATGAAAGAAAGTAATAATAATATGAAGGGAAACTAGGAAGAGAGGATATTTGCATAGAGGATATTTTATTCAATAATATGTACTTAAAAATAACAAAGTAAACCGACACGTAAGTAATTGGGTCCGTATACTTACTACATATCATTATCAGTAAATTAAAGGGACCTATTTACACGGCAATATCTAACGTGTTTAAACTTGTGAATGAGCAGTACACTCTGTACAATTGTTAATAATTATTTTATTAATATTATTAATAATACATTCTAACTCCAGAAGTCGAAATTCTGTTTGAGAGATGCCTAAATTTGCTCTTTCCTCGCCAGTTAAAATTTGTGTCATTAAAACAACTTTCCTGATAGTTACTCTTTTCGTTGTTTGGTCTCAATATAAAGGTGATAAGTCTCGATTCGATTGCGTTTCTTCTCCATTTGATTCTTTTTGGTCTCTCAATTTGACCATTTTTGTTCTAAATTTCATTGTGTTAGTTCTCAATTTGAATTTGTTTGGTCCCATTTTGAGGTTGGAAAGGTTTAATGCAGGGATTCTCAATATTTTTCGTTCAACGACCCCTTTTAAAAGAATTGTTTGCTTCTTCGACCCACGACCGACTTTAAATATATAACAAAGAATGGCACATAAATGTATTGAAGATAACAATTTCGTAATCCAATAATTTGGTAAATATCTAGATTTTCAATAATCGACTAAGCTTCCGCTTGTGAGTAGCTGAGTTTCTAATCTTCATTGTTGCAATAGTTACAAAATGTTGAGCGTTTTTAAACTGGTTATAACAAATCTTCAGTGCATATTGCAGGGGTATTTCTTCTACTATAAAATGTCGTGAATTCATCATTATAATTTGTTGAGTTTCTACATCCCTAAGCAGTTGCCTCACTAGGTTCTCGGATGCCCCGGTGCAAAAACTCGAAATGGAGCCCCTATTTGCAATAACCTTGAAATTAGGAGTTTTAAATCTAATTGATAATAACATGGCTGGTACAATGGAGAAAGTTAGCATGCTGTGCAATTTGTTTTATTCTTTGCCGATATCCTTGCGTGGGGGTCCTTATTGAAGTCCCCTTCCTTCTTCGGGGGACCGAAGCTGTTCACCGGTTTCACCAACCTGGCTACACATCTAATCCTAAGGATGAATGATGGA
This sequence comes from Teleogryllus occipitalis, assembly GCA_011170035.1. Lineage (NCBI taxonomy): Eukaryota > Metazoa > Arthropoda > Insecta > Orthoptera > Gryllidae > Teleogryllus > Teleogryllus occipitalis. Next base: position 186,186 of record BLKR01000923.1, read on the forward strand.
CATGAAAGTAGAGAAGCAAAATTATTATTACACTGTTTGTTGCTCTTGACCAGAAAACAATTAATTATAAAGTTATTTAATATTTTTTGATCGATGGGATCTTGATTATACCCATCGTATTCAGATATAGTCCCGGTTCATATTCAGCTATAGTGCCCCAATCGACTCCTTTATCATCATTGACCTCCTTCAACATTTCCTCGACCCCCCAGGGTGGCCACGTTGGGCACTCCTGATTTAATGTTATTATGTTGTGGGCGGCTTTGGAACCTAATTATGAAAGAATTGATGTGTGTGTGCTTGGGGAGAGAATGTGTGTGTGTGTGTCGATGATATTTAATAAAGCTCTTAGGTCAAACATTTGTTTGTTCGTTAAGACATGAGATTGAAGAATTTTTGTTCCAAATTTTTAATTACAAAGTTTTCTAATATGTTTAATTTTTGCCCTGTATTTTTAACAAGTAAAATTTTCAAATTATGTTTGGAGTCGAAAGTATGATTGTTTTCAAGGATATGGGAAGCGATGTGGTGTTATTCTGGTGTTATATGATGCTATCTACAAAGCTCTTAAATGTTCATTAATAATCATAAATTATAATAAATGATAATTATTAATTAATTATCATTCTCCCAGATGGAGAATTTCTTCCCAGTCTGTCCTATGTATGCTGAACTACAGCTCTTGCAATAAAGCTTATAGATAGATAGGTAATTTATTTAATTTGCTTTGGGCATTAAGCCCGGTGGCAAATTCCACACACTTGTACCGTTCATCCTACATTGTAAAAAAATTTCCAGTGCGGCCAGTTTATCTTAGAGAAGCACCCTACAGAGAATCTTGAATTTTCCCCTATTTTCTATACTTCTCCCGCGCTTTCCGTAAGTTCTTCTAACTTTTGATTTCAGTTTCTTTATATTTTAATTTTAGAACTCGGGATCTGGATTCTTTTGAAGATATTTCTGTGGTTCGAAACGCTCTCTTTCCTCAATCACAATTTTTTTCCAGTATTTCAGGCCCAGTATTTCAGTGGATACAATAAAATCTTTATGGGAAGTGCCGTTTTCGCGGAGAAGTAATTCCAAAAGAAGAGAAATATTAAATCTAATTATCTTATTTGAAATGTTTCCAGTGAGAGTTAACCAGTTAAAGAAATGTCATTGACTTTCAACTTCACAATATGATTCCGTGTCTAAATTTGTCTGGACCTCCCCAAGTCTTAAACCCACCATCCGCCACTTGCTTGCGCCCCTTCATCTCGCCCGCCCAGATTCTATGAGAAATATTTAAGTTTCCCTCGATTATGCAACGTTTATTTTTATCGTTTTCTATACGCATTAACTCACTAAGTTTATTAAGCATTTCTAAATTTTCATTTGGAGACTTATATGTACCTTTAATTTCCGATGTTCTATTAGAGCGTTTGTATACACCCCATATATGTAAAAATTTCACCCTCCGCGGCGGCTCCTAAACTTCAGACCAGGTAGGGCACAGAAAATCGTGAAAAAATAAAAATGCAACATGCAAAGCATTGGAAAACATACCTCTAATTTTTATACAGCAATTCAATCCTCCTCTCCTTGGCTCTGGCAAACACTTCAATAACTTGACAATTAAAATCCCGAATGCCATGAATCATCCGTTTCTCAATAGAAAGCATGGCTAAGGCATTCAATCTGTCTGCACCCAGAGTGTTTCTAAGAAAAATTTTTATTCTCTTTAGAGTGGAGAAACAACGTTCATTTTCCACAGTGGTCATTGGAATGGTGACAATTATTTTCAAAACACGGATACACTCTGAAAAAGTACGCGACATGTTGTTTTCTAAAAAAAAACTGGAGTAATGCGGCAGCGCCTGATGCACCATGAAAATCTTCACGGGAGTATAACACTTCTAATTCCGTTCTAAATTTTGGACCATTTATTTTAGAGTATAATTTCACTGTGGTTTCAAAATCACTCTCCGGGAAATTCACAGAGTACTGAACGAATTGTTCCGTCAGAAATAATTTCGCTGCACTCAAATGGTCAGAACACTCAAACCTGTCTTCGATGTTTTTTAAAATAGTATCACACACTTCCAAAGCAGCAACACGGTTGCTTCCTTCTTTGCGAGAGATGCATTTTCTCTTATTTGGGGGTACACTCGAAGACTCTTGTTCGTCTTCGTACACTTTACGCACCTTGGTTACTTCATCAGAAAACCGTTTAATGAATTCCTTCACTTGAACAGAATCGATATTCCTTTTCTGAACAGTGTCGAAGAAAATTGCAACATGAAGCATAATTTTATGGTAGAAGGAGAGCCAAAATACAAAATCTGGATCATTTAATGTCCGCACAAATCCTGCAGCTTGACCACCGGCTTTGGGATTCTCTTCTTCACCATCTCGAATTTGCTCGAAACATTCAATTAGGCTGTCTTTATATTCAAACACAGTATTAACAGCTCTATGCTGGAAGTACCATCTTGAAGGTGGTGCAGAACACAGTTTTATTTGCACAAATTTCGTTAAATATTGCATTCTTTTGGGCGATCTGGAAAAAAATGCGCATATTCCTTGGAGTTCTTCAAAAAATACTCTGCTCCCAGAAGATGAAGAAGCTGCTTTCTGAAGTAAAAGATTTCCTTGATGAGCGTAGCAATGAACATAGATTGCATTAGGATATTTCTCTTTTACAAAGTACTGTACCCCACGTTTTTGCCCTTTCATAACAGCAGCTCCATCATACGTTTGGGCTATGAGTTTATCGGGAGTTTTATCTAAACCGAGCTTGTGTAATTGTTCCAAAATTTTATCAGCCAAACCCTGAGCACCTCTTTCGATTACTTGAAAGAAGCCCCAAAATCGCTCATATATTTTTCCTCCCGACTGATACCTCAAAATTAATGACATTTGGGTTTTGCATGAACTGTCCGCTGTTTCGTCCGCCTGAATGGCCACGTGTTCTGCGTTATTTACTTGCTCTGTCAAGTATTTTTGACAAACGGCAAACATTGCATCTAGTAAATCATTCTGGATGGTCTTTGATACGCCTCTAAAGGTCGTTGCATTCTCCAAATGACTTTGAAAAATATTGTCCAAAGCGGCTGTGTAATTAATCAGTCCCCTGAAAATACCTGGGTTATCGGAGTCCTCAGATTCATCATGACCGCGTAACGCTAATTCGAATTCTCCACAACATTTAATAGCATCAACAATGCGACCCAGAATGTATCTATTTTTATCTACAAGTTCATTATGTTTACGCACAGAGATTCTATATGCGTCATCCAATTGTTGCCTGATACTAACTCTCCCAAGAACAGCTAAATTCATTTCAATGTTGACATGACTTTTTGAAATGGCGTGTTTTTTGCATTTATCCGGGAGATGCTTCAAATCTTTAATACCGTTCTTGGTCCACGTTTCGTCACCCCCAAATAGAATGCATGGGAAGCAAAACAATGCATTACTCAATGGACATCCACAAATCCAATCCCATTTATCATACACTGACTTATTAAATGTTCTGTTGTACGATCTATTTTTATCACTAAAAGCTTGCTTGATGACCAGATCAGGCCTCGGTGGCCCTAATTCTTTCGCCAACATCCTGTCTTCATAACCTAAATTTTTACTTCCTAAATACTTTACTTCATTTTAAAGTTTTAGCGCTTTAAATTGAAAATCACACGTTGGTTTCTCACGTCAGCTGAACGAGAAGAGAAAACAATTCGATTGTAAACACGCACACGCTCAAGAAAAACTTATTCACATTTCACAGCTGCTGATATTATCAAGGTTACAAGGGCCCTGAGCTGATTAAGCATTTCATTTCTCAGACACTACGAGCGTTGTTTGTGCAACTGATAAGTGGCGCTTGCAGTGGCAGTCACAAAAAGCTTGTGACCCTGAAGGGCCTTAAGGGAGCATTACCCCCTCCCTTTTTTCCGCGCACTATGAGGGAAAGCTTTGCTGAACGGGAGGGAGCTGGTCACAAGAAGCTTGCGGACTTCGCCCTGTTGCCACAACTACCTCGTAGTCAGCGCTGTGAAATAGTATCGATATCGCCCATGAAAACCTTAACGTCAATTCTCTAGAAGTATTTACTCGATAACATGACAAGCATTTTAGTCCACAATTAATACTTTTCTTTACAAGAGGGAGGGCACGTGACCATGTGACCTTATGGTAGAGCCGCCACTGGCGCTAAGGTTTTGCTACTCGGGACCTCCCTCCAGTGCTTCCCACACTGATCGGTAAGCTAAGTTTACTAACGCGCTGCGTTCACAGAAAAAGTGACGTTATCCCCCACTCGTCATATCCACAATGAGTTAGGGATGGTATTCTTTGAATCTATTTCATTTTCTGACTAGATTCCATTGCACGTAGAATTTGCTGCACAAACTTCATATATGCTATTTTTCTTTCCCTTTCCGTAATTCTCGTCAAGAGCTTTTATTCAGTTTTCCAAGTGTGTTATTTTCATAAATTATTTTTGTTTACGAATCTAACAAGTATTGTTATCTTGCTGCTTAAGGCAGTAGCTAACCTGCCGTATTTCGCTCACTGTAAAATCAATGGATTAAATTTTTGCCGAATATTCAATGGACGAAAAATTATAATGTAATTTTTTTATTGTTTATCGTTCTTCAAAACAGCATTTTAGATAATTAATTTAATATAAATACTGTGATTATATTACAGTGGTACTGTACTTATAGTGTACAGTATTTATTTCTAGTGTGATCGTATAAATTGCATTATGTACCTAAAAATCGTACTGAATTCTGCGCATTAATTATGCCATTACCAATTTTTTCTCTTATTTGTTTTTATATCAAACTATATTTTATTGCCCTCTACCGTAATGCCTTGATAATACTGGAAGTAGAAAAAATCATATATTGCTAACATCTCTTAAAGAGATTACCTAGCGCATTGGTTACGAAACCCCAATTAATGTCGCTTATTCACTTCCCACGCTTTACAGAGTGGCTTACCAAATCCATATCGGTACTTGGAGAACATTGGGAAGGGGTCCCCAGAACTGATTTGAAAAATAATTGAACAGAAAATTTACATGTATTTAGTAATACATTTTTTTAAACTAGCATTAGGTTATGTAGTGTGATAGGTGAACGTGTATTTTCATCATGAATTCAAGGATTTTATGTACTTGCGAACCTATCTGCGGCAATTTTTGTTTACTAGATAAATATTCACTATGTTGCTGCGAATGCACGACTGTCCTCTTCATTGACAGATACCAAAGGAAGGATGACTGTTACAGGCAGGCATGTCTGTAAGAGAACACCGGAGTTTCCACGAAGCTAGTACGTAAGACGAGGATTGTTTTGTAAGCATCCGGTAAGCATTGACAGACGACACTATCTCTTGGAGTTAGGGGAAACTTATTATTATAAGTGCCCTTAAAGATAAAGCAGACTCTAGTTACGTAAATAGAACAAAAGAACTAATGGGGGCTCCGCCATTACTCCACCCACCATCCTTCATTGCGAATTTGGGAGGAATCCTTACCCTAAACCACTGGCGAATCCAGGGCTTTGGACAAACCATCCCAAGAAAAGGCCTAGAGTTTTCGTTTACCTTCCTTTATTTGGCAAAATTGATTTAAATATTTATGTTCCAATTATGTAATTTATTCAGAATAATGTTGTATAGTATCATATCTACATTCCATAAATAATATACAATATATAACAAGTATGTTTATTATTTCACAAAAATCTACGATCCCGCCCCCTCCCCTCCAAATGATCGGCTGGACCTGCCCCTGCCCAGAGCGCGTGTGGAACCACACAATGGGTTGTGCACGTTGCGCTGCTAAGGAGGATGCAGGCGGGTTTATTCGCGTCCGTGGCGTGCGGGGCGGAGGCGCCACCCACGCGTCCGCGGCTGGTGGGCGGTGACGTCATGGCGCGCCGCGGGCAGCACGCGAGTGAGCGGCCGGCGCGGCGCGGCGTGGGCGGGGCCGGGCCGGGCGTTGGGCGGGCGCGGCCTCCGGGATGCGCGCCGCGCCGCGCACGCGCCGAGGGTAGTGGGCGGAGGCCTTTGGCTCTCAAAAGCCGCCCCAAATGTTTTCTCAAGTATTTTTTTACTCGAATGGGAGGGAAGCTTAAAAGAACGGCGCGGGTCTTATTTTCGTGGAACTCTCTGATTTATCGAAAATTACAAATTTGGAAATAATGCGAGAAAGTATGTGCTGTTTAACACTTTTTTTTCGGGTTTTTCTTTTCTTTTCCATCTGGGATCTGCTGGCGCGGTGAGGTCTTTGGAGATGGCGAATATTTGGGCTGATTTTGGAAGTCTTGCGGAGTCATTGCTCCTAATATTTAGGATAATGTGTTACAAGAAACGTTTTAATAGAAGTCTGTACGTTCAATCGGATGGTGTCAATTCGCAGATAATTTAGTGAAAGACCACCCTGCTGGGGAGTGCTCCATTGCCTGTTAGCTTGACGAAATCCCTGGAGACCAAAGGGCACCCATAGGCCTTCGCGCAGAGCTTTGAAACTTCCACCCCTTATCTTTAGCTCTAGAATATTTATTTTTTATTTGTTTTCAAAAAAAAAAGCCTCAGATCGCTCAATCAATTACATCGCGTCCTCTTCTTCATCCCCAAAATGCATCTCCAGATTCACCGATGTGGTTGAAATTTAATTAACGAACACACAAATGGTGATAAAATATATTAGCTATTTAAATGGTTTCTATCAAATTTTTCCCCTGAGAAACCTTCCTCGTCTGGGAGCATGCTGTCTGATTCCAGTTTGTCGATGTAGATCCAAGATAAAAAATAACATAATAAATACAAACGCGAATTGACGCCTGGAGCCTGGCTCTGGTGATGTGACAGGGTGGCTGCGCTGTTTTCTGTTGCGCCGGGGAGGAAGTCGTGTTCCTGGAATTCGCTCGTCATGTGGCGAAAATACCTGGAGTATTTCAGGCCAGGCTGCGCACCAGATGCGAGTGCTTGAGGGAAGATTCACTTTCCCCTTGTGGATGCTGCCTTGTCAGAGGTGCTTGGGGGATTTCAACATGAACTTTCTGTACGCGTCCGTTTGGCCCGTAGTTCCTTTGGTTTATGTTTGAGTTCTTCGCGACGGCTCATGCAACGAACCAGTGCATATGGAAATCAGAAAGATAGAAGTCGTTACCCCTTTAGAGAGGAGTTTATTGATTTACATAAAATAAGAGAGGATTAGAAAATAAAGGGGGTGTAGATCAATGTTCAATTTTAAAGGATTTCGTTCATGCGGATCAGTACGCGTTATATGAAAAAAGTGCTGTTTTAAGCATTAACGTTACAGGTTTTAGGAGGGTTTTTTCATGGATTTTTATACGGTTTTTGTATTTTCAAGTCTTGAAACAACGTACTGAAAACATGTGTTGCAAGTGCAATATCGAAACTTCTAAGTTTCTAAGGAGGTTAAGTGGTAATCGAAAGAATGGCGCGCTTCAAGTTGTGTGTCTAAGATACGTGCACACACGTCCAATCACGACGGTTCTGCCTCTGTTTGAATTACAAAATATATTTCGAATTCTTGCTTTAGAACGGGGTATTCAGGATACCCGTAGATAATTAAGGAAACTAGGTAACATAAGCAATTGTGAAACTTAATACCACATTATAGACCCCATGTCTAGGTTAAGGAATTGGCTCAATGTCTGTAAAATGAATAAAAACGCTTATTCACCTCTTCTCTGTTAGTCTCCTGAGTTTGTTTGATGCAGTAATTCGCATGACCGATAGTTTTCACGCTACCGCATTGATCATTTCGTGCTCAGTGAGCAATGTCCAGCTGTGATATTTGTGCGTGACACGGTCTGTGGCACATTAGCCCTCCAGGAAACTGCGCGGTTTCCTTGACACGGAATGCGTCTGTACCTGTGAAGGATTTTCCAGTTTACGTAACTGTACCGTTTCAGCACTTCCGAAATGAAAGCACTAACACTAGATTTACGAGAATGCACTTGTAGATTCTTGGAGACCCGCTTTGTCGACTTCGAGTTGAAGTTGTTTCGTGGATCATGTGAAATGTTTTCGTCTAAATACTGTACATTTGTTAAGTTGCTTGTGCCAGACGAGTGTTAGTGATACGTCAAATCATCCCATGCACTGATCGCGTTTTGGAAACGACAAAACCTGCTCTCTACGCCCACCTCCCACCCATCTGACAAGCGGAGGGCGACACACCGAACGATAATGAAGTCCTTTAAAAGGAAGCTGGGGAGGGCTTGCGGACTCGATGCACCGTGGAAGCACGCCGCGGCCGGACCTGTTTCGGGGCTCTGTTTTGAAAGAGCGCCTCCCTCTCCGCTGCGTGCGCAGCCTTCGCCCGGAAAAAGGTCGGTGGCCCTGTCGGACGGCGCGGCGCCCCGGGCGGCGAGCGCCCGCTGGAGGAGGGGGCGGGGCTGGGCGGGGCGAGCGCTTTCGCCCGCTCGCGCCGCTCGTCATTGGCGCGAAGGCGGCACACGCACACTGGGCCGAACGGCGCGCGCAGCCGAGGAAAACTCCGTTCCTCTGTACTAAGAAAAATTAACAATATTAAGAACTTCTATAAGAACCGTAAAACACCTCTATTATTAAATCTTACGTTCGCCCGAAGTGGCACTATGTATATAGATTTGTTTAATTTTAAGTTAGTTTATTTAAGTTATTGCCCTCCCCGTAGCTCCATAAGCAGAAATGCTGGAGCGAATACTGTACTCCGTGGTCTGAATAAATTCCTGCTTCGTCAGGGACACTGGCGGGGGGGGGGGTTGAAAAAATACTGCGGTTTATGTACTGCTGCCCTGTGACAGGTCATCAGCTGTTAAGGTGTCTTCCAATCGGGAGCTTACACGTCACTATGGTGGCGTTCAACCTGCCGATTGGACCTGTCATAGGCAGCAGTAAGTAAATCGCAGTATACATTCAGGCCGGGAATTGACGAGGGGAAGGAGATTCTGGGGTCCGTCCCTTCCTAGATAGGTTGTTGATGCCCCCTGTAGCAAAAGGGTTAATTTTTTCCTGACAGAGACAATAATTGAGTTAATAAAACACTGACATGGAGTAAATTTAATGCATGCTAAAGTCCTTCATTTAAGATATTATTTTTTAAGCTCGAAGAAAAATTTCCTGAGGATATTCTTACAATAACTAACAAAAACAATAGTATTTTTCAGTTCCAGTCACACTTCCAATAAAAAAGAAAGCACGGAAACACAGAACCGAAACGGCGATATTTTCTTTTATTCTTGCACTGTAATTTTTTTCGGAAGATTAATAACGTCAACACAGGCAGGAGGTACATGGGAATTGGTCAAGAAAAGGGAAGTACAATGATAAACAATAGATAGGGTCGCCCACGTTTCGAGAAAAAAAAAAACTATTTTATTTTATCACGGCTATGTATACATAAGAAATCAAAGGTACTAATTTACATCACAAGACACTGAACAAATTTTCATTACTTATGAAATGCGTGTGGCTGTTTTGTGAATATTGTCTATATGTAATGTATACGTCTACAGTGTGTTTCAGTTTAATTAGCATGTGATTTGATTTCTTATATAGGTGTGTAGCCCTGGCGATGGATACATTTTTTTAAAACATTAGCACAAGTAACTTTGGTATTAATTAGCACTTAAATTTCCCATACACCTGCAGCCCCTGAATTTTTCTGTGAGAAATGGTCATCGCCCGCGTGCGTTGAGGTTGGCACCCACTGCGCGTGGCGCGCCGTCGGGCGGGCAAGGCCGCCGTGGCTGCGGCGAGGCCGGCCGCCTCGCCTCGCCTCGTGCGTGGCTGCGGTGGAGGGGGCGGCGGCGACGCGCGACGGCATCTGCTGCTGCTGCTGCTGCTGCGGCGGCGGTGGCGACGTCGCTGCCGTTCCGGCGCTGCGACGCCGCCGCCGCCGCCGCCGCCGTTGACGCACGCGAATCGGTCGCGCCGCGCTGGGTCGCTTCGCGGAATTGCGAGGACTGAACATCATAATCAGTGCTGTCGAGATGGATGCTCTGGACGGTTTTCGAATTCGCTTTTCTCACTCTTCTTTCCGACGCACATCTCTTTATTTTTTCAGTAATTGTCTCGTAGAAGCCATCCACCCTTCTCTCAATTTTTAATTTTTTTATCTGTTATAGTATTATTATTATTATTATTATTATTATTATTATTATTATTATTATTATTATTATTATTATTAAAATTTATTTCACAGCTTGTTGCGTTTGGAACATAAGGCGAAATACGAACATAAATTGCATAGTTACGTGGGGGGAGATGCCCTCTGATGAATCTTCGAAGTTCAAACAGTAACATGTCTGTTACTCTTATATTGCTTGTATGCGAAATCTTAGTGTTCAATCTATCTGTATGGAACGTATGAGACCTCTGATTTCTTCACAGTTGTCCAGAATGTGTAAGTTCAAGTCGTTGGGATGATCTTGGAGTTTGTCCTCACGGTTTTTGCTGCGCTGTCATTGATAATTGTTTCGTGTACCGTTGGAACTTATTAGTCATTATGCCTTTTTTATTGTACCAATGCCACTTTGCTACTTTCTCTGCCCTCGTTCCTCTCGTGGATCTTATCTTGTGGTATCAGCGTATTCTTTTTAATCAGTCTGCCTGTGATTTTTGAAGCCTACAGGAGTCGAGACCTAATCATGACATGAGAAAGGGAGCATAGGCGGAAACTGGAGACATGTTACGCGATAGCCGTGCAATGGATTTGGTTGCCGTTTTCTGTGGTTTAGGAGTGCTGGGCCAGACCCATGCTAAAAATTTATTTTTATAGGTTGGCAGTAGTCGTTTGGTGCCTAATGCTGTTTTGCCGGGTAATGAGAAATACTTGCTTCGCTGAAACTATCAGTTTGAAGTCCGAACCTTGAAATCTTGCATGGTAGTAAATTTTGAACATTTTCCTGTGAGGTGAAATAATTTTGAAAATATCTAATATATTAGGTGGTAAATATCTACAATAGTTGTGCGATATGTATGAAGATTGACTGCGAGTTATCTGAAAGAATTTTCTGAGAAATAGCATCAGGAATTATATTTCATTCTCGGAATTTGGTATTGCATATTTCTTCTATTATGGAGACATTTGGATGTAGTTATGATAAGTGTTATCTGGAAATCCGGCTCTGGATTGTGTATTCGTCACGTTAGAATTATGTTAGTTGGTATGACAGGATCGGTGTTTTAAATTCCATCGCATCCAATTACAATGAATTGCTACAAAAGAATGTTATGAAACTGAATTGGGTGTTTTGTCTGCCTTTACCAACTCTTTCTGTTCAGAAAATTCAACTTTTTAAATTCCAGCACGGTCCTGTAACATGTATAACTGATAAGATAACACTATCTCAAATGTAATTTTATAGCAATTGCGATATGTGAAAAAATGTTTTCATGCATGTGCTGAGATACACTATTACGGTTAACTATCTCGTGCAGGTGTGATGAGGCAAGTGTGATTTGAAGCACTCAAATTGCGAGAGCAAAAACTTGCCTTCATATTCGTAATAAGACATAAAAACAAAAGGATTTTAAATTTGAATGTGACTGAAATTTGTCTTTTCTAATTTGATGTGGTCGGATCTGAATTGAATTCTTTTAAGTGAGAAACTCATGATCGGAACTCAGTCTCACCGTATATTATTATTATTATTATTATTATTATTATTATTATTATTATTATTATTATTATATTATCCGTATTATGGAGTTTTTGCAGGGCTACGCGTTGTAGCTATCTACTGCAATCTCGATCTTCTACGTATGTGTAGTACCAATGTGTAGAAAAGTAATATGAAACTCGAAATGCGCTTGCGCAGAAAATAGACTTTGATACAACACGTCGCCGAGCAAAAACTCTCTATTATCATTTGAAAACCACGCGCTCCAATTCTTGACATCAGACAGCAATATTCACGTACTGCTGCGTTGACTCTGCGCCAGCGTCTATCAGTGCCGGCGCTAGGCATGGACAGACCTGGCGATCGCCCGGGGCCCGCAAGTCAAGGGGCCCCATGATGGAACTCACGGGGGAAAAAAGTAAAAAATAGAAAAAAGAAATTAGAACTTGAGAAAATCGTTTTCGTTATTTTGTAAGTCGCGGTACAGAATGGTATTTCATAATATTGTCAATTAATTTTCCCCCTTGTTAATTGTAGTCATTACTTATAACTAGAGGGCGGATTTTAATGAAATGTCATTTTTTTTCTTTTCACTTTAGAACAATGCTGTTTAGTATAGAAATTCATTTTATGTTATGGCAAAAGGAATTGACTCATTTTTGTAGGTCATTATCGTGCATTTTTTGTCAATTTCGACTTTTAAGTCTCTTTTTAACTTTTTTCCTAATTTTTAATGCATTCTTTGTGATTTCATCGATTTTAACCCCATATTTTATGGTACTTCAAATAATGTTTACGAGATGCTACAAATGTTCTTCACAGAAATATTCAGTAGCCTCTTTGATTTGTTTGCTCAGAAATTGTTTCAGCAGCCGTTGTGTTGAAATTCTTGTGATGTATATCAGTGCCATAGGAGGTCCGGCAGATTTCGGAATAACTCTTAAAGACAGATTTCCTGGTAAAGAACAATTAAAATCAAACGTTTTCGAGCAGAGTTCATTCGAGAAAAGGGAAGAAGCCCCGATTACAAGAGTAACGTATGCAACAGCTTGAGTTGTTCATCCGAACTGGTTTTGATAAGATTTTTTATGTCATTTTTCTTTGGTTTTCGTGCATTTTAAGAGCATTTTATTGATAATTTTTGGCGATGTTTTAGGTCAACAAAATTCGCCCCCTACTAATAACGTAGACTCAATTTTTAACTTTTTCGCGACGGTGCGTTTCAGCAGTGCCCCGCGCTCAGAATTGTCAGCTCCGGTCACATGTTGGTCGGTGATTCCGGGCGCGTCTATTCCCGTAAGTGTAGTGCGTGTTTCCCTCGGGAGAGGGCGGTGATCTTCCCCCGTTGGATGGGGAGATCGGGCGCCGACTGCTGCAGTTGCCGAGGCCGGCCGGGGCCGGGTTCTGCGGGTGGAAGCGCGCGGGGTGGGGCCGTGGTGTGTTGCGAAAGACGACTCCGCGCCGCCGCCGCCGCCGCCGCCGCCGCCGCCGCCGCCGCCGCCGCCGCCGCCGCCGCCGCCGCCGCCGCCGCCGCCGACCGCGTGGCTGATTGCGAGCTCGCTCGCTCGCTCGCGCCCGGGTTTGTTGACGCTGCTGCTGCTGCGCGGTTCGCTGCCGCCTCAGCAGTGCCCTCTGCAGCAGAACGCGTGCTGTGCCTTGTTCCACACAACGTTCGACACTCGGAAATAGTATTTATGTGTAGTGAAAAAGGACGTTGAATATAAAGGAAAAAATCGAAAAAAAATGCAAGTTTGTTTTCATACCGGCATCTAGTACCCAGTCTTGAGTACCCCGGTCTTGAGATTTCCAGTCTTGAGTATCCTCAGAAATACCCAGTGTTGAGTATCTAAGAGGAACATTTATTATATTAATATTGAATTGGTCGGGATTTTGACGATATGTGAACAATTCTGTTGTTATAACGATTAATTTGTATGGTATCGTTCAATCTTTTTTTTTATTCGAATATTTTACTATTCCATTGTAGTATTATATGATATATACTAGTTGAATACATCAGCCAGGGACGGATCCAACCGCTCATTTGCGGGGGAGGATCGTAGATTTTTGTTAAATAATAAACATAGTTGTTATTATATAGTGTATGTTATTTTTATTGTGTATATACAATGTTATTTTTTAAATAATTACATAATTGCAACGTGTGTTTAAATCTACTTTGCCACTTGGTACACGAGAAAAGGCTTCTGAGCGGCTGCTGCTCGTACTATCCCTCTCACGAAAGTGTTTCGCGTCTCCCCGTCCGAGATGCGGAGTTCCTACGTCAGAGCACAACAAAGGCAGCACCTTGAGGGCGTATGGAGCGGAGAGGGGCGGGGCGGGGCGGGGCGGGGAACGTGCGTGCCGAGCGAAGATGGAGGCATCCGCCGCTATTTATACGGCCTTGCGTAACCGCCCCCGGGTTAAGAGCGTGGGCCCGCCCGCCCACCGCCCGTATCAGGCGCCATAATTCTCTCTCTATCTCTCTCCCTCCGCCGTGCGCAGATGCGATGCGCCGGCGGGATTTTCTGGATCGTTCACGTGTGCGCGCTTCGTGGAAGGATTTTGGGTAGCTATTTGTGGGCGGTTTATTTGACCTTAGGATCTTATGAAAGGAAGGGGAGCTTTCGCCTTATAGCATTATGGAAGTGCTCGGGAGGTTGCTATTTTTAATTAAAAGTGAAGTTTAATTAAATTTCATAAAATATATCGACTAGCAATGGGGAAGTTTTGCGTACAATTCATTATAGGGCTGCTGTCATTATTATTGCTATTATTATTATTATTATTATTATTATTATTATTATTATTATTATTATTGCGTTGATAATCCTGAACCCTGAACGCAAATTGCATTTAGTCTTTTTTTGGCAAGACGGGATGTACACACTTGTTTCAACATATGAATTGCACTTCCTGAAAGTTTTGAGAACTGTGTTGAAAAGTCATTAATTACAAAGCTAGACGCAGTCAAAACGATATACATCCATTTCAATTCACAGCACACAAACATATTTAAAATGCTCTCATGTAACATTGGGTGTATTATGTCAGTTAGAGCCTAAATCAATTTTCGTGGTTAAACAACAAAATGCATTTGAGTAGCAGTGAACGATGTCTCTTGTAAGAAAAAAATCTTCATATAGACGATACCTGTATATGTCTGGCGTTCCAACGTATTGTTCTTGTGAATCTGGGAATTAGGTTAGATTAGGAAATGAGATTTCATAAAAACTCAAATGTATTGAATGAAAGATAAAGGAACTCGACTTCATTGAGTATATTTACAAAGGTTTGACCGTAAACGTTCCTGGGAGTTTTGTTTCTCTCCGTCGATTCTGGGAAACCACTTCATCTGAAAGTGTTTGCTCTAGATTCTTTATGGAGTTGGAAGACAGCGCTTGCACACCGCTCTACAAGAAAAACATCGTAACGAACACTGGAACCTGTTTCACTGAACGTACTGCACCCCCACGAGTCATTCATAAGTCTTCAAAAGAACAGATCAGTCCTCTTATGAATGAAACCTTAGAACAGCTGACACACTCGCCTGTCCTGCATGTATTGCGTCTAGGAAGAAGCAATTGCAGTCAATTGGAAATTACCATTCTTCTCATCCTCGCACTGTTCTGTGGGAACCTGTTCTTTAGGTCACGTGCAATTCAACCTCTGAAACAATAGGTAAACGTAAAGCACTCATCTGTCGTGGTTAAACAGAATGATGGCAAGTGGTTTTCAAACAGGTTCTGCTTGACAGCCCGTCGTGCGGGTAATTCGCATCCACGAGGCATTTCCGGTCGTTAACCAGGTTGGTGCACCGCCTCTGGGGGGCGGGAGTCGAGCCGTGGAGATGAGATTGCAGCCTGCTGGCCAACTGCACCTCTAGCATTGCGTGTGATCGTTTTAGTTTGTTTTTGCGTTAATGGGTGTTTAGCCAGCGTGATTCACTGGGGTCGTGTGAGATGTTATTAACGGCTTACGGAAGTAGGTGTGTGCGCTACATAAGTGGAATGCCGAGATGGCACAATGAAAAACATATTTCGTTTCGTGTAACTTACATTATGTTCGAGAACATTATTATTATTATTATTATTATTATTATTATTATTATTATTATTATTATTGGCGAATTCTCCCCAGAAATGGAAGACGTTAAGCAAGTAACTCGATCAATTTTTCTTTGAGTTCTTCTTCTTGTTGATCCAATAGGCTTTCATTCTTTCTGAGAAGGCTCGTTTACGTACTTCTGACCAGTTTGGTCTGTACTGTTTTTGTTTATTATTATTATTATTATTATTATTATTATTATTATTATTATTATTATTATTTATGTATTCAGTGTAATGTTTTGTAGAGTTAAGAATTAAATTTTTGACTGATCTTCACCTTTTTGAAGGTCACTGAACCTGAAAAAAGTTTTTACAATTTACTTGTACACCTCTGGTGTTCTTAAATGGTATTTTAGACCAATTTTTGGTGTTAACGCAATTTCGTTTTCCTGGAGCTCTCATATCTCAATGAGAGCGAGCATTCAGTCTTCAGCGGAACATTACACGAAAATCTACAGAAAAACAAAACTATTTGCGGGATGTAAGCTAAGATGTTTTTCGAATGTAATTTCTTTAGTATTTGTTCTGTTGCACGTTAATTTTGCCCTTTTAATTGATGAGCTTATTAACACCGTTTTCGTTCTAATACCTGTAATATGTCATTTTCATAAATCATTCTGTAATGGGCCATTCGGTATGTTTAATTTTCCTTACGCCTACATTTCTTGTGTGGTTAATTACTAGCTGATTGTAATTGCAAAGCGCTGATCCTTTCTTATTACCATTGCAGTTATTAGCATCTCACATGAGAATTATGAATTTTGATGTATACGGTTCATTGGTGCGTCTTTATCCGAACACGGGGATATAATGTAGCACCAGTCATTTTGCTGGAGAAGGGAAATCTGTTTCGTAGCGATCGAGAAGGGCGTCTACTACAACTACGTACAGTCGACTCCGGTTGTAGTGAACTTCTGGGGACTCACATGTTTGGTTCACGATATCCAAGGTTCACTATTTCCGATGATGTAAAAAATAAATACAATTGCTCCACAATGATTGATTTTATTAATATAGAGATGCAGCAAAATTCATTAACAGTACGAACTGAAAATTCCAGTATCTTCATGTGTCCTTAAAAAATAAATTATTTTCAATTGTTTTCTTCGTACATTTTTCACTAATAAATTCTCTAGCGCCTTCTTCAATCAGAGTTCGTGGTCTCTCCGTACTTGATTCTGCATTGTCCTCTGTTTCTAAGTATCGTAGTGCAGTCTTGACACTGTTGGAACACTGTTCCACTCTCCGAAGACCCTTTTACTCACCTAATAACATCCAAGAACAAATTAATTTCCAGAAGTTACTTCCTACGTTCACTATATCCGAGGTTCAGGTTCACTATAACCGAATCTTCTTATGCTTATTTGTAAAGTAATTGAAATGGGACCAGTGACTTAAGTTCACTATAACCGAGCGTTCACTGTAACCGTACTCGACTACTTGCGGAGTTGGGGGTTCGGGCAGGTACACTGGAGTTGGACAGTGCGCTCCACCGGCCCAGCAAGGCCTCCGCCGAGAAAGTCTGCCTGCCAAAAAACGTTACGCTCCGCCCGCGCAATTACATAAGCCCCGGTGATTACATGAAGCCCACGGATTTTTCTTCTCAGTTGTCCCAGAGTGCTTTGTTTAACGTGGTAAGATATCTTTGCGAGAAGAATTTTTTTGCCCGTGGGTGTCGTGTGTTGTAAACATGTGTTACTTTATAGTTTATGTTTATTGTTTAATAGCCTGTCTTTAATAACGTAATAGCGAACGTGCGAGTAGCATTTTATGCACCCTCGTTAGCCTTCTATTCGTTTCCATATTGGATTGCCTTTGCGTTCCGTATTTCCTGTCAAAAGTAATTCCCTCACAAATACACTGCTATTCGGTTTTGGTCCTTGTCGGTTAAATTAACTTCCGTGTTGTAAACCCTTACCAATATTTCTATCAGTAAAATTCAACAAGAAGCGCTTTGGAAAAATATGCCGATGAATGGAAATTTTACATGTGACGCATGTAAGCATGAATATTTCACCTGATTCCAAAATAGCTCAGGATTCCAGACTCACTTGCATTTAAAGGACCTCAAAAGTAAATACCTTCTTGTGAACCAAGTTAGACTCATGAAAATTGCGCGTATCAACACGAACAATAGAGAAAGAAATATGCCATTTTTAATTTTCTTTTAACTCTCATAATTTTCATGTAAATCTCGGAGCATTGTGAAAGAACCTTGAGATTACTGAAATGTAGGTTTGAGGTCACTTGAAGTTTTCATATGGATGAATGAAAGATGGCTGCAATTCATAAACACAGTTCTTGATTAATTGATGTATTTAATAATATACTCAATGATTAAAAAATTTTTGTATTACTTGTACAAATAATTTTTTGACCTAGTAATCACATATGAACGTTTTCGTATTAACATCTAAAATCCGACCATTATCAAACATCGGCCTTACATACAAGTATGGACACCCAGCTTGTCAGCCAAGTACGAAGATTTAAAGAGCGGAACTGCAGCATCACAACTTTTCTGTTCGTAACATGTAATACTGAATAATGGTAGTAATGCCAGTGAGTCACGTGTGAGGGCGACCTTGCGGCCGGCAAGGCTGTTCCTTGCACCGGGCATTCGCCGGCCTCCGGAAGCAGCTCTTTGCGGCCACGTAGGGCACCCTTGCGGAAACTGGCTCCCACGGCCTGGACCCCGCCCCCTCCCCTCCCGCCACCCGCTTGCGTAAGCGGAGAACCGACTTCCTGAGAAGACACTGCGGTCGCTGACGCTCCCTTTTTTTGAAGCCTCTGGGAGGCGGACGCCACCTGAATGTGGAAAACTTGTTTGGCGACGTGCTGTAAAGATGTTCACACTTGTTTTTGCGTTATTCCAAAGTATTTACATAACATAGTGTGTCATCTATACAATACGTTGTGTGTATATTGAATAGTGTATGGGATTATGTTTTGCGGTTTCAGCTATTTTAGTTGTATTACGTATGAGTGGAAACTTACCGCAGTGAAGTTAATCCCTAGCCTGAAAGTAAATATTATTTCTTGAAATTATTTAGTAAACTTGTTTAAACAATTACTTCGCAGAAAGCAATATGTAGACCTGTAGAATTTACTGTGTTTATATCTTGGTTTTTGTATACTATCCTTGCTAATGAACGCTTGGGTGTGATTTTTTCTAGTGATAATTGCGTTGACTTCTCATTAATGTTTCAGTGTAGGTATCTCTAAATTATTTAATAATTTCTTTAAAAAATGTCGCAATTCTATTAGATTCATTTCTGCATTTTTCGTAGATCATAACAATGTGTTAAGATTATTTTCATCTGTGCATTTTATTACTGATTTGTAGTTTTGGAAACGTTAGTGAAGCATTTTAAAACAACAGTGATTGATAACCAATGGAATATTATAAAAGTCGTGAGTAAAGGACGTGATTAAATACAATTTATTTTGTACATGTCACAAATTGAATTAATCATCCCACAATTTTTTAATATATTTAGATCTGGTTCCAGGTGTTAAAGAAAGGAAAATTTCTGTGTCGAGTTGTCGGCGTTAGCTGTTCGGTGTTGCCTTCGTTATTTTGTGCTGAAAGGTCCGTTGCCCGTGCGGCAATCCGGTCGCGTGTGCGGCCGTCCCAGTCTTAGCGAGGGACACGATCCCCCCTTCCCCTCCCCCACCCCCACCCCTCCGCATCCCCCCTCCAGCCGCGCCGTCGCGTCTTTTATTCATGCCGACCTGCAGCCGCGAAGTGCCGTCCAAACGACTCTGTCCCGCTCGCCGCCGTTGCTTCCAGCCGAGAGATTTTCCCCTCCCTCCCTCCCTGCGACGGCCGCTAATCTTGTTTCCAATGCCAGGGCGGTGCACTTGCGATCACTAACCCACACGGCAATGGAGATGGGATCGAACCCGTGTTATCGCGAACGGAAAATGGCGCTCCATCCATTGGGACCCACTCATCGAAATTGCGATAGCAGTGAGCGTGGGCTCTTATCGCCGAGGGGCATTGTGGGAAAGGCAAGGAATACAGTTAACAAACATTTTTTTAATAATCGATTGAATTTTTTATTATTATTATTATTATTATTATTATTATTATTATTATTATTATTCGCAAATGTAGCTTTCATGACTGCAATGATATTGTATTGTACGTAAATTGGTGACTGCATTGCTACTGGTTTCCAATTCGTGTTTTGGTGGTAATTTCCGATATGCACATGTCACTGTGTAGTTTATCTTCATTACGAACTAATGATACTGTTGCCAAATGTACAGCTGTTTGTCGCAAAATGCTATTAACAAATCTACCAAACTCAGGAAACAACGATGTGGCTTTTAATATTCACCACATGCCTTTGATGTTTGACCTCTTTTTGCAACGTACCTCTTGCTTGAAAAAGATTGGAAAAATTTCTCTTGCATTTCATCCCTCACATTGGTTATTGATATCCACTTTTCAATAAAGAGCACATCGTTCAAGTTAAAACTGTTTAATAGAAATTTTTCAACTTTCCGGAAAATCGCCTTTTTTTTATAATGGTACCTTTTCTTCCCTCTCAGCTCGCGCGGGCCCTCGGGAGGCAGGTGGGAAACCCTCGTCACTCGCCGCGACGTGCCTGATCCCAGAGTAGTTCCGTCAAATAGTACAACTGTGTCACAGGATTATTATAGGCATGTTAGACGACTGATGCTGTCAATTGGCTCCTAGAAGAAACTTAATGGCTTGGTCGAGATTCGTATTGTAGGTGGATAGGAGCCGATACAGAGCATCATTCTCTTTTACGTGCTTGGAGTATAGTTGTATTTCCTGGCCAGTGGCGGATCCAGAAAGTATTTCAGGGAGGATGGGTCAATATCAGTTTAAAACCTCCCCCCAATGTTTTTTTGTTCTTTATTAATTTATGGCATCAAATTAAAAAATATACGAATGCATTCCTTACGGGAATTCTGCTTTGGATATGATGAGACCTATATATGGGAATTCTTTTGAATAAATTGAGTAAAATCAGGTAAAATTCAGAGAATTTGTAGAAGAATCTGTAAATGTAAGGGAAAGTTTTGAGAGGGTTCAAAAATTAGTTATTATTACTTCGAAACATTAGTCCAGCATTACATTAACAAACATTTTTGCTCAGTTTTTATATGCTGAGGAAATAGTTGTAATTTGTAGTTTGTCCGGGCGAAATCGGAGCTTGCCGATTAATATCAGGGTAGTTTAGCGTCATAGACTTGACTCCCTGCTCCTGAGTTGCAAGGTATGGGGATGAGGGAGCCAAATATAGGGTCCCGAACAAAGACCACCCCTCACGGAAACCCCAGAGGGTCGGGGGCTGGTTCGTAGCGCCGGGCACAAAATGCGGCATCGGTGGCACTCGCTTCAAGACGCGTGCATGGGGGGCAGATGACGTAGAAGGTCATGTGACTCGGGCCTATATTAAGGTGCGTCGCTGGACCCTTCGGGGGTAACGATTCTGGTTTCCTCGCGGCAAACACCGCAAAAGTTGTCTGGCGCGGAAGTGCTGAAGGCACGAGTAGGTGTTCGAGGTTCGGACACGGTGAAGTATGCCTTATACTTCAGGGCAGATGGTCTGCCGAGGCACATTAGGTGCCCAGTTGCGAATCGGCCGAGTTGGCTACTCGCAGGCGCGGCCGCAAGGCGCGTGTTGGAAGAGGGGGGGGGGCTGCGGCAGGTAGTTCCGACAAACGCCTTAGAGTGAGGTTTTAGTTACTGTAAATAATTTATTGTAAATAAATTATAAATACCCACTCCTGTCTGTTTCTGTGTGGCGTATATCCCTACCCACGACGTTACAGTAGCCTGAATAGTTTATAACGTAGTGTGAAATTGCAAATCTCATCAGAAAAAAAATGTATAATGTACTGGTAAACTATGAAAAGTGAGGGACGTGTTTTGCAGGAAATGGGTGGCCACCCCGTTGTACCATGGGCCGGTGCGAGGCCGCGTGAGCAGCTTTCTCGCGTGGCGAGGGGTCGGGGGCTGCGCTCGTGCGGGGGAGCGCTGCGGCCGTGCCCTTCCGGGGGCAGCGGGCGGGGAAGCGATCGCGGCCGCTCGTGAAGTGCTTTCGTTCCGCGCCGGAGAAACCTCTCGCGACGCGACGGCGGCTTGACGAAACCCGAATTTTCTCCTCGCGGCTCACCTGCCAGCGCCCGCCCCGAACTTACCGCCCGCGACGGATTGCGAGTCGGACAGTAATAGCGCTAGGGTTGCCAACAGTGTTCATGTAAATGGGAGGTCACTCGATTTAGAAAATAAAATAAAAACAAAAAAATCATCCGCACATTTCTTTTTATAAATATGTAATTTATACTAAGCTCTATCTCTTTCTTCTCTCTATTTACGATTCAACTGAAAAGATTCTAAAATCAATGACAACAAATGATAAAAATGTACGAAAAGGAGGGTATTTAAAATGCAATAGAGCACGAAATGACAATTGACGTAAATGAAGGGCGGTTGACAACCCTAAATATGGCGATATGTTTAAAAGTCGTGGAGAAAAAACCTGGGGTTCACCTGCAATAATTATTGAATGATTACAGATTTCATGTATTTGTACAGGATGTATTTAATGATGTCATGAACTGAGATAGTTCAGTCTTTTGGTGAATTTTTGCGGAGATCCGAAAACTAACAACTGCGGAAAATATTGCAGATTGGTAGGACATACCGACAGATTCGCAAACGTACGGTACTGTGTGAATATGATGATTGATATTAGGAAAACCACATAAAAAAATTAACTGCAAGAGAAATAATTCTGAAGAAATTGTCAAAATAGTCTAAAATTCTGACATGCATTACGCATTTGCTTAATTCCAGTAGTTCTTTGCTGTTTTTCTCGATTAGAAAGGGTTATATTTTGTCGTCGAAACTTTCCGTTTCAACATGAGTCATTGCTGGTAGAGAACTTCGGTCACACGTGAAGTGAGATTTCTCAATCATCGTGAAAATATATGTTTGTTTAGAATAATTATCAGCAAGTGAAACACCCCGTGATAACGTCGCAGTTTCTGAAAAATACATTTAACAGTTAAGCCTTGATCTAGTAAGATAAAACCTGTTAATCTGATATAAGAATTGTTCTGACTGGATTTGTGCAATTGACATTGAAGTGACAAGCCTTTGGAAATATTGAGGTCAGAAGGACAATTTCAAGATTACATTACGAATTAATAAAAATTTACAAAAGGTTATGTGCAAATTACGTGTCTGACACCTACGTTCGTACGCACAGTTGCAACACTTACAAATGCGTGTATTAGTATTTTCATGCTGTGCATTAACTTTCAGGTGTACTAACAGCGAGAATTTGTACTGTCATTCATTGACATTCGTGCGTTCATAAATTATAAAGAAAATTTTCAGTATTTAGACCTTTCCTTTTCTCTATGTTACCACGAGTGTAGTTCTGTGTTTTACAGAACCGCCCCTTTGGGGTGTGATACTTCACTAATTGGTGTAACTACCACACTCACAATAAATAACCTATGGGATGATGTTAGATGATAGAAAATACACATCCTTAAGACATGTGTATGAAAAAAGCATGCATATGTAGCTCGTAGTTCTTCGAAGTTTTGTTTTATGTACGACAAATACTAAGTTGCTGTTTAATTTGAATTTGAAAAATAATAAGATTATCTGAAAAAAGTGAAGCACATAACAGAAATCAGTTAATGTACGAGTATCATGGCATGCATAATATCAATAAAACAAACAAAAAGAACAAAATTTGTTTTATTCTGTTTGTGTTATTTGTTTTAGTATTTAATATTAGGTTTCTGATTCATTTTTACATCTGTGTTATACGAGTAAATATAATGACTTACATCTACAGATACCTTATCTTTTCCATTAATGATATACACTTGTTTAAAAAATTAACCCAGCTTGTTTGATGCGTTTTTGTTGAAGTACATTAAGACCTAAACATTTACCAGCCAATTTTCTGAACACACTCCGGTTAAAACATGCGTACCTCTGGTGAGTTTCGGCCCACCATGCTTGTGCCGCGTGTGCCCGAGTAACTGTTGAGGCCGCCCCCTGCCATTGCCAGCGCCCTCTTCCGTGGGAAGCGCTGGCGGAGTTCGTTGCCTCGCCGCCCGCGCGGGTCGAGCGTACGATGCACGCAGTTAGCGCAGACGCCAGCCCCACAGGGAGTGCTCCTGTTAGCGTACTATGTACAGGATGGACGGAAACCACAGGCCGAGGGTTTGTTTATCGAAATCTGTTGCAAGGGGAGAATATTTTTTCTTCTTTTTTTTCCTTTTTTTTCTTTTTTTTTAAGTGAATGTTATCACGTCTCATCGAAGATTAATGACGTGGGTATTATCAGAATATCGATTAGTATTTTTTCTCCTGATGAATAGTTTACGCTTGAAGCCTTCATGAGGATTTAAAGGAAAAGTGTGCAATAATCCACTTTCCGAATATTAGTTTTTGGAAAATAAGCTGTGGAAGATTCAACCGAGCACTCAGCTCGTTTAGAAATGAAAATAATTTATATTTATGGATATATTTATTTTCTATAAAATACTAATTATTAATATATTAGTTAATTTGTAATACACTTTCATACGTTTCTTAATCGACCGTATAAAAATCATTAATATATCATTCTCATTTTAATTGATCGCTCTGTGAAATCTATATCGGTATCGAACGTTTGTTAACAATCCGGACAAATGGGACCGGGACTGTTTATTGAATACAGGCAGTAACTTGATTTTCTGAAAATGCTGAATCGAAATACGTATTTTACTCAATCGAACACCGTAAGTCTATAAAGTATATTGAAAACTTTAACTTGTATTGGTACGACAGATTCTTATCCTGAAGGGCGCCGTCTCCGCAGCTTGTAGAAGGTGAAGGTGATTGCAGTCGGAGATGGCAGCGAAGATGACGGCGCGCCGTCGATAGCGAGAGCGTCGCTTTCTCTCCCCCCTTTGTATTTGGGCGGGGCCGAGCGATCGCCGTGAGGGGGAGTGGAACTCGTTCTCCCGAGCCGTCTTCCTTTTGTTTCGCCGGGGCAAAAAGAAGCGCTCGTATGTCGGAGCGATGGGAGCCGCCGCGCAGCGCCGGTCGCTCTTCCTGTCGAGCGGAGGCGGCGAGGCGGAGGAGGCTGGCGGCGAGCGGGCTCTTCCGACAGGTACGCGACGTCTTGCGGTGGAGGCACTTGCGAGTCAGTTGGGTGCTTTTCGATGGGTACTCCTTCGACAGCATTAACAGTAACGAACTTCTGGTAATGTTTCGGTGGTGGATCCAGCCGATCGTTTTGTTTGGGAGGGGAGCATCGTAGATTTTTTGTTGAATAAACATTTAATTATTATTTCGTGTATGTATTTAATTATTATGTATGTACTGTATATATGATACTATACAATATTATTGTTTGAATAATTACACAATTTGGACAAATATTTAAATCAAATTTGCCTAATAAAGGGTGGTGAACTAAAACAGTAGGCCTTTTGGGGAGGCATGGTCCCCATGCACCCCCCTGGATCCGCCAGTCGTAATGATTTCGATATGTATATATATATATATATATATATATATATATATATATATATATATATATATATATTGTGACATACCGATATGTCATATGAATATAAACTAACATTTATTTGAAGACAATATGGTGGAATATGCATTAAGAAGTTTAGACGATCGAAAGGTTAGCTACATCAAAATATAACGAACGCATGGATTGGCTGGGTGAGAGAAGGACGGTCAAATGTTATGAAAAAAAGAAGGGAGTTTAATAGGAAGCTTCGAGGGGTGAATCATGCAAGAAGAATTCATTCTGATCGGCATCGCGTGTCTGAACGGATCGTGGGTCGTGAGAGGGAGCGAGGTAGTGCAGATAGTCAGAGTCGGGTTATCAGATTGTGAAATTTGAAGGACAGCAAATAATATTGCAGATATTGCATGTGAAAGTAACATTGATGCATAAATTGGGACTTCGTCGGGAGTGGTAATCGAGTTATAGGTTTCGGGACTATGTCATAGGACGTAATCAGGACTGATAATTTTGATAGTTTGACACCATCTTGGATAGGAGCAGAAGAGGATTTCTTTGAACTTTGGACTACGGCAAGCTCGCAAGATATTTCGACTGAGAAGTCTTCGAGGGACATCAACGAAGAATAGATAAGTTAACCGCGGTATAAAATTCTAAATTCAAAGATATCTTGATCAAAGGCCTAACATTAAAATCATGTATTAAATTCACTATATTGTTTGCAAAAAGGTAACAATAAACTTTGTTAAATTTTGTTCTTTAGAAAAAGAAAGTGATCTTTCATTTAGTCAATCCAAACAGTAATGAACTAGGAATTAGAATCATTCTAATTTCAGATTCCCAGCAGCGCTGTATAGTCTGCGGATCCTATAATCCATTATAAAGGTAATAAGGATTATATATATCGTGACCCATTGACCCAGCAAGCCGGACGCTAAGATCTTTGCGAGATATTAAAGCAGAGAGAAAATTTGTATATCTCAATATATATATATATATATATATAATGTCCAGGAAGGAAAAAAACTTTTAAGACCATTTTAAGCATATTTCCTGCTCCATTGGGCTGGTTTGAAAAAATACAATCTAGGCAAAAATTTGCTTTTCAGAAACATAAACAAATAAATTCATTTCTTTTGTAAGTAATAAGCAATTTACATGTCTCTGGAGTGTTTAAATGTTTCTGAAATGCAAAGTTTTGTGCAGGAAGTATTTTTTCAAACCAACTTTTGAATCCTTATCGCGGTTAAGCCATTCGAAATATCGAAGGAGTTGCTTTTTAGACAAAATACGTTTAAATTGTCTTAAGAGCTTATTTTCGAAGTTTCGTAGTTTCCTTCCTGGACCTCCTGCACTTACCCGTGTGCCTCATATTTGAAGGTGCTGTCTTTGGTGACGAGTCTGACCTCTGTGATTGTTTCTCCACTGTGGCAAGTAATTAAACATTCAGAGAAGGTAAAAACGAAAATGTTTTGCTATCGCGTAGATACCATGGCTGTGTTTTGCAAGGATATCTCGGTCATGTGACGAAAGAAAATATAAACACGGTGGTTTGCAAATATCGTTCACAGTTTCACCCGATAAGAACAGAACATTGCAGAGGGATTATTGTTATTATAGAGGATACATCAATGTACTGCAACTGTTGGCCTGACATCAACGAGAACTTGGCTCGTGTGTATACTTTGATAAGTAGACTTGGAGTCTATTTTTAGATTGTGGTTATCAGATGAGCGTCAAGGAGTGTGTGCGGTCAATCAGAGTGGAAGATAACGTTCCGAGAAAGCGATTCGGAGTGGCTTGTTATTTTTTCTGCGTGGTGGTTGGAGAAGTGCGCATTGTTTTGTAAACAAAGTCCTCCGCGAGTCGTGCTGCCCCTTTTATGCTGCGATGATATGTGTACTACGTTCAAGTGCGCTTTGGAGTCGCGCCAGACGCTTTTGGAACCCAACTCCCACGTGACTTCCAGCTGCTGGACGGGTGCACCACAAACACCGTTAGCGATTGTGACCTGCTTTGACCTCTTACAGTGTTCCAAGGATCTAGAGGAGAAAAACTCCCTCATTATTTGCCAATTAACATCTGTGAAATTTTATTTAGCGTAGTTCCACTTTTGACAGTTGGCCCTGGTTTGTAGGCAACCCGTCAAGCATCGGTATTCTGGAAGCCTTCGAAAGCCCTTTGCGTCCGAATGACCTACCGGACACCAGTGTATGATGGGTTGCATACCTATCAGAGGGGCAAATGGCTCTTGCGTAACTCCGTTGCATGAAATTACCCTCCACATGTTCGTATGGCTAAAATGATCTTCTACAATCCCTACATGCTGTAGAAGTTTGTGACATTTATTATGAGACTCTATATTGTTACATCTTCTGTAAAACGGTCCAAATTACAGCCTTCCATATGTCTCCATTGAGTCGTTGCTAAACGTAATTTTCTACGTTTGAAGGACGTGGGATTCGTGACATGATCGCAAATCGATCACACAGTGAAAGCTTCGTAATCGTTCTCTTGAGCATCTTGCAATATTGGCGAATGAATGCATTGATGCAGAAGTGTTCTACGATGTTCATAGTCTAATTCGATTGTGTAAATTACAGCTATATTAAGTTTGCATTAATTAAATTGTGTAGTCGATTTACATTCTTGTCCAATTCGTGGGGTATTACATTTTGGAGGGACAGAAAGCGAATTTGAGTTATTGAATGAGAAAGAAAGTTTGTAGTTATTTGTTAGGGTTCTTTAAGTTGTAGTTTTTTAATATTGTAAGTCTTCAATTGCATGAAGATGAATTTGTAGCGTCATGTCCAATTATTTGATGAGCTTGGGGCTGTAACTAGTAAGCCGCAACAAGCCACCCGCTAATTGTAAATGTTCGATATATCGAAGTGTGGATTATCTTGTTACTACACACTTCTTTTCACATGTATGAAGGGCTTCGGGCAGAAACAAAATGATACTCTTCGTCCAAAATGAAGATATTGACACATAAGAATAGTGATAGACTGTCTGTGGCTGGTGCGGCTTACCTTGTTACTACTCCATGCTATCTTAAGTTCGTAATTGGAGTTAAAGATTGTTCAAGGGAAGATAGAATTAAAAGTGAAAAGATTCAAGAAACTTTTGTGATGGATCAAATCAGTTCCTACATGAAGGCTTGGCTAAACCATATTTTGAAGCCCGAAAAACGATCCCTAAAGCAAATCCTTTCGTCCAGTGTTAAAAGGCATTGGAAGTCACCAAGGTGATCGATATTTCTTCCGGAACAGGTGGCATCACCTCATCCCCGGAGGAAGAAACCAGACTTTTAAAATGGATGTGTGGGAGAAGGGGGCGTCTCGTAGCATCCAGCGCAAGTGTTCACGGTTAATCCATATGGAAATAAGAACCAGATTGGTTCGTGACTCTTTTTGAAGGGGAATAACTTTCCCTGGCCTTCTAGTCTTCCATTCTCGAGTTGATTTTTCATCGTGCCGTTTCTCCATCATCTTAACACAATACGGACTCGGCAGAGACGATGAAAACGGTATTAGCCCACCTCGGATGTCGAGATATCTTGCCATGTACCTTAAATATTCGTGTAAAATGTAAATTATGCCATATTAAATGCAATAAGACTGGCATATTATCCGTGCACGTTTTCTTGCCCCATTTCGTTAGATGCGAGAGCAGTGGGTAGATGGGTGGGTGGATTTCGACGGCAGGTCCTGTATTCTTAATCTGTAGCTAGAGTTTCTATGCTGAATTGTTTCTATTACATGGGAGAAAACTTTTCTGGTTTCATTTGTGCTGAATATAAATCATATTTTTATTTGTTGACTTATAGTAAATGTATCGTAAACGATTCCATATACTGAATGACTTTAGCGAAGAAAATTAGTAAATCCACTGCATGTATACATATAGAACACATTCAGACTTACCTCTTACATTTGCTCGCAGCCCGTCAAGGCTTGGTTTGTAAGCGTACTCCGGTGGGCGCCTGCGGACGAACCACCGTGTCATGGATTCCTTTCCCATGCAGCTGGAATTCCTAGAAGTGTAGTGCAACTGCCGCCATTTAATATCCTCTCACCCTATAGTCCCGCTAGGCAGCATTCAGGAGATGAAAGGAAATTATAACAATTGGTGACAGTTCAGAGATTTTCAAGGATATTAATATTGGTTTGGGATAGGGTCATGTTTCTCGGCATATAAAATACCACACTGCTCCAATTCTGACAACTGGATATCAAATGGCGGGATCAGAGTACAATGGAATGCGCTTCTCTCTGTATGTGTCGAGCGACCGGAAAAGCTGGGAATTTCCTTTTTTATAGTCCTGGAAAAAACGGGAAGGTTTTCGTAAACAGGGATTTTTTAAAATTTGATTCAATTTTCAAAAATATCACAATTTAAAAAAACAAACTTGGATAAACTTTTCATATACTGTACCATTAAATTAGAAAAAAATCAATATGTTTTACGGAGATAATTTTTAATGAAAAATTATTTCGATTTATTGGAATTGCGGGTTAGATGAAAAACGAGACTTGTACTACGCTTTAATTAACACAAACAGTTCTACTTTAAATTTTAGACATTCAGATGTAATTAATTATGATATATTTTGATTACATAGTAGTTAATGAGGTGACGTTTCGGCTACACCTTATAACCCTTATAATCTTCAGACCTGGTTTGCAATTGTACATTTTAACAAATTATAGTGTATAATTTTTAATTTTTTCCTAGGGCTTTTATCCAGCCGGTTGCCCTTTACGTCCCGAAGGGACGCATATTCGACCATACACTAGACAAACACTCTTGCGGCCTCCTCTAATCTGGGGTCAGCAGAACGTGAGGCTCTCCGTGACAACACGTACATACAAAGTCAAGGGACAAACAGCCATGCCCAAGGCGGGACTCGAACCCGCGACCCTTCGGACCGAAGCGCTGAGTCGGTACTCGCTCTCAGCCACCTCGGCCATCCAGGTCGGCCTAATTTTTTATACATATTTAAAATATATATATGTTGACAGAAGATTATCTTTTATAAAATAGAGTTGGAATATTAAAAGAATGCTAAAATATTTACATTATATACATTATTATCTTACATCATAAATCTAAAGACATCGAAGAAGAAAGGAAATAAGTTCACTCCGCTTTAATTTTCTATATATTTTACAGTTTCGATTCCGTGGAATTGTACCGGGAATTTTGTGTAAGAAGTTCTCCGGACAGCCTGATCTCTGGTCGCGAGGTGCAGCCAGTGCAGCGCTGCGCGGCGCGCACTCGTGCGGCTTCTCCGGCGGCGCCCGCGACGCGCCATCCCCTCCCCCTTCGCCTTCTGCACAGTGGCGTGCGCCCCCCGCCCCGCGGCCCGCTGTCGCTTGCGCTGCATGCAACTCTCGGGGTCTGCCTGACGAAAAGAGACAGACAGTCGCTGGTCGATATGCCTGCCGTGTTAAGTTTAGTCGCTGTATACTAAATAGGACGCTCTCCTTTCGTAAATAATGTACGTAGAAGGAAACTTCTTGTTTTACGAATCCATATTAATATGACGTTGAGTTGAATAGCTACATGCTGATGACTAGGGGGCGTAATTTAATGAAATGTCTTTTTTGTTTTACTTTAGAACAACGCCGTTTACTAAAGAAATTCATTTTATGTTATGACAAAAGGAAATGGCCCATTTGTATACTTCATTTTTTTATCGATTTCG
Organism: Teleogryllus occipitalis; assembly: GCA_011170035.1. NCBI lineage: Eukaryota > Metazoa > Arthropoda > Insecta > Orthoptera > Gryllidae > Teleogryllus > Teleogryllus occipitalis. The sequence continues at coordinate 217,186 of BLKR01000923.1, forward strand.
GTTAATAAGTCTTTTTTTACCTTTTCCCGTGATTTTCAATGCATTTTTTGCTGATTTCATCGATTGTATTGTCATTTCAATGGTACTTGCTTCAAATAATGTTTACGATATGCAACAAATGTTCTCCACAGAATTCCTGAGTACCCATACCTGCTAGCCTATTCGATTTCTGAGCTCAGAAGTTGTACTCCAGGGTTCCTGTGACGCCTGTCAGCGTCATTGGCGGTTCAGCCAATTTCGGGATAACTAAAGACAGAGATTTTCAGGTGAAGAACAGTTCAAAAACCAAAAGTTAGCAAGTTCAGTTCATTCAAAGGAATGGAAGAAGCCTTGATTACATCAGTAACATATCCAACAGCTTAAGTTGTTCATCTGATCACATTTTTTACGTCATTTTTCTTTGCTTTTAGGGCATTATTAAAACAATTTAAGAACATTTTATTGATCATTTTTGGCGATGTTTTAGGTCATCAAAATCCGCCCCCTACTGATAACACACCGTTGTGTAAAATCATCTTTTTAGGGAGTTCAGCAATTTTTTTTAACGCTTGGATCCGATTTTTATTCTCCGACCATTGAATGTTCACGTACGTCATAATTAGGTAATACTAATTTTCCTAATAACGCTCATGAGTGTACGAAGATGAGTTTAATTCAATTGATGTATTGTGTATTTAGTGGGAGCACTGTACTTCAAATATCCCCGATATTTCAGGTGTGCGTCATTGGAAAACTCGCGCGATGGGAAAGGAAATAGAAGTGTCGAAGCCTTATTAATGGCTGCTCTTTGAATCTGGGACAATGGGGCGTCCGTCAATCGAAGAACACTCCCCACCACAGAGGAGAAGTAGCGCCTCGCGGTTCGCACAGGGCATCGCCTCGAGCGCTGTTGCCACAACGCCCGCCCCGCCGCATCCCCATCCGTCTTTTGTCCTTTCCACTTTTTTGTGATTCGTACTGGGAACTCGATTTTCGCTTTGTCGCATTCACTGTCATGTGTGTTTATCTTTGGATTTGAGTTCTGTAGTTACTAAGTGGACTTGTGTCTCATGGTTTCTTGCAGAAATAAAATTGTGTGAAGAGTAAATAAGTTATTGTTTTCGTTTGATGTTTTCTTTCTCGGCATTGGGCAAAAACTCTTAAATCACTTCACTATCGAACGATAGTTTTATTTGATGAAGTGATGTTTGCTGCTTTTAATTATTTTATCGGTTTCAAGTGTTTAGCTGCTATCCGTTGTCTCCGTTGAAAAAATCTGCACCTTTCGATGCTTCTCTGCAAAACGTGTGCTCTCTGATGATCTCATTAACATTTGCTATATTCTGTTCACCCCCTGTCATTCCTCGCATCCAACTTTTTTGTGCAGAGGTACAACATTTTTCCCTTCAAATCAGTGTGACAATCACCCGAAGATTTCTCTTGAAGCTATCGTGTATGTGGCTTGCACCACTTCGTTTTGTTCGTCTTGCATCTGCCACTGCCGCACCTCCGCCGCCGCGATCTCCTCCAGCGAGGGTGGCCGCCTGGGCGGCGCCGAAGGTTATCGATCAAACCGCTCACTCGACTCCCGGTCCGCCCACCCGCCCCGCCCCGCCCCGCCCCGCTCCGCTCCGTCTCGCTCCGCCCCTCCGCCCCTCCCCGCCCCGCCCCGCCTCCTAACGCCCGCCAGCCACGCTCCGACCCGCCCCGTTCCGCTCTTCCCCGCTTCTCCCCACTCCACCCCGCTCCAAGCCGACCCGCTCCGCCCCCCACCCCACTGCTCCGCCCCGACCCAAATCGCAACGCCCGCCCCGCCCCGTCCTGCCCCGCCCTGTTCCGTCCCGTCCCGCTCCACCTCGCAACGCCCACCCAGTATGCCCGCCGCCACGCCATGCCCCGCCCCTACCTGACCCGACCGCCCGCCCGCCCGCTCACAGACATCCCGCCCGCCGACCAACCGACAACCCACCGACCAGCTGCCTGCCGACCAACCGACCGCCCACCGACCTCCCGACCGCCCACCGACCTCCCGCCCACCCACCCACCCACCCACCCACCCACCCACCCACCCACCTACCGACCCACCCACCTACCGACCCACCCATCTACCGACCGACCGCTCACTGACCTCCCGACCACCCACCGACCTCCCGCCCGCTGGCCGTCCGACCGCCTGCCGACCGCGCGGTGCGCCGTGGCGTGGCACTGGCCGTCGAAAACTGTCGGGCGGGGCGGGGCGTGGGACGGACCCCCCAGGGCCGGGGGCGCTGCGTGAGTCACCAGAGCGTGCAGCCCGGTTTCGCGGCCGCGGGGTTTCGGTTCGGCCAGGCCCGGTCGCCGCCTTCGGGAAAGCGGTTCTTGGCCTCCGCGTGGGAGGCTGAGGCGGCGCTTCTGAACTTGACGGAAGTAGTTCACCCGGGCACAGGTCACTAATCCTTCCAATTCTTAATCAAATGTATCTTGAGTTATCAGTGGTAGAGGAATATAAAGGAAGTGTTCTAGGGAAAGAAAATGTACAATTTTGGTACATTTCTGAGGAAATAAGATTGGCGCTGTTAGCGGAATAAAATTTTGTTTAATGTTGATTTATTATTACATTTATTACTGTTCTAATACGATTAGTTTATGACATTAAAGTAGGGGATGATGTTTACATCGGCCAGTGGCCTTTAACTTCCTTTCGGAAAAATTATCCGTAATTCGTAAACTGTCTTTCTCACAAGTTCCCAGGTACTCTTCTTACCACAAAAAAAGTACGCACGACTCTCTCCCTTCTATGAAAATTACTCGGGCAACTTAGAGGCGTTGGATATAATGTGTAAATAAGTTAATTTCTTTTTAAGTAGACGGATCTCCTATGACAAATGTTTTGTAGAGATTTCGAGAACTCCTGCCAACACTTGCTTAGAGTCCTCTAGTCTAGTAGAACTAAATAAAGAGACACAGTTTCTCAGAAGTTCGCATCATGCTTAGTACTTAATTGATGTATTGAACTCTTAAATCGCATTGATGTCCTCTTACTTTATCTAGGAGAGTCGACGTGTTGGTGTCTTGTTGGATTTGCTGGGGGCTATTTGGCGCTTAATGAGCGTGTCTGGAGTCGTGGGTCGCTCTTCTGGGCCAGTGGCACGTTGGCACGGCTCGTCGCATTTCCAGTGGGATCGGATCTCTCAAGCCAAGTCGCATTTGAACACCTTCATTTACCCGTCTCCAAACACATAGCCCATCTATCCAATACATTCTATTCAAATATCAACTCAATCCACGCCATCCACTACAACCTGGCCTCAACAGACCATACTCCAACACGCATAAAAAACCGTTACCCTTTTAACGCCTTCCTAACCTTATTTTGCAACAATTGTGAACAGTAGGTGCAGAGTGTAGCTTCCTACCCCTTCCCGTAGTTAGGTAGTTTTTAAGTTTAGGAAATAAGAATAGCTGTAAGCCAGCAATACATATGAAAAAGTAAAATGTTACTGAACTATGTATATCCGAATGGAAAATAAATATTTTTAAAAAAACTTAATTTACGACAATTCAGCAAATGTATTAGTTGATTGTTTAAATCAAGACACGCAGATCATTGTGAGTGCGTATAAGTTAAAATCAATCCACTCAGGAAACTTTTTAGTGTTTGTCTTGTACAAAACATAGTCCTTCACTTATGTTGCAATCGCAGTTGGAGGAAGACGAAATGAGGAAGCATCAGTGCGCATTGTGCTTTGAAGTGGATGGGTGTTTCTTCTTTAGTTTTGCCTCCCACAGCTCACTCGTAAACACATGTCGTAAATATACATGTTGTGTATTGTCAGGATTCTGGGAAGTTGTATTTCTTCGTCTCCGCAAATTGCTTGATGTTTGAATGAGAGTTAATTGAAACCTTTGACGTAAAAAGTAATCTCTAAACTTCGGAGGACCCACATATCGGAGAGCATGTGGAGAAAATGTGGAGTTAATCACTCCTTGGATTTTGCAGTTCTTTCCGTTCTTAATAGTACAGAAGTAGTGCAAGCGATCGATAATCTGTTACAATTTAAAATCGCAGTTCAATTATTTAATGTTGCAAATATTAAAGTATAACAAGTTCTTGTTGCAATCTCGTGTAATACAATTGAGATACTTGCCTGTAATACAATTGGAAAACGCTTCAGATTGATAAGAAGGGAATTACGGCTCTTGAATCGTCTTTACTTTGACGGAGGATAATTTTGTTGTGTACGTGCACCTTTGACTCGGTTTCTAAATGCAATGACGTGTACAACTATTTAAAGAGAGTGAAACAGATAACATTTGCCAAATGCTCAGTGTTGATTAATGAGAGCAAATTTACTGATGTTAAAATTTTTAAAAATACTGTAAATTAGCAGTAAATAAAATGTTTAAAAATTGCTAAATCGTGAAGCTTCGTTCAATACGTGTTGTTTTGTATGCGGAAGTGTGTCTCCATAGTGTTTAGATGTTCCGCGCCGGGAATTGTGCGGGGGGGGGGTGCTTGGCAGGCAGCGCGCAGTGCAAGTGGTTGTGACCTGCACCTGACGGCCAGCGCCCGCTCCTTCGCCGGCCGAGTGCAGCTTTCGCCCGGATGAAAGCGCTGCGCGGCCGTCTGCCCTTTCGGAGAAGTGCATCGCCTGGCCTCTCAGACGGCCAACGCCCCCTTCCCTCCGAGCCCTCTCTCGCACGCCCCTTCCCACCCTCTGCCTCATCCCACCCGCCCCGCTCGATCTCATCACCGCTTTCCCCCTCCCTGTGCCCCATCTCACCCCTCGCCGCCTCCCAACCCCTCACCCACCTCACCCTTGCCCCATCCCACCCCCGCCCTCCCATTCCTTGTCCCTCCCACCCCGCCTCCTCCTACCCGCTACCCCTCACCCGCTGCTCCTCACCCGCACCCTTCCCCCTGCCCCCCACCCCGCCCCCTCTCCCTGCCCTTTCACCTTCTCCCCTCGCCCTTCGCCTCAGCCACCTCGTCTCTTCTAGCCCTTCGATCGCATCCATCCCGCCCCCTTTCCGCTCCCTGCCCCAGCCCTTCCCCGCTTCCTTATCGGAGTGGTTAACGGCGCCCTTGAGGGGGAAGGAAGGATATCGGAAGAGCGGCGCGCGGCACGCGAGGCTAAGCCTCTTTGGAAGACCGTCTTCCTCCGGCTGATAATCATGAAGAGAGGGAGGATAGAAACACATTGGAGCACGCATTCTCATTCTTTATGTTTCCTGCTGAAGTTCTCTATTATTTCAAACTGATTGAACACATTTTTTCCTTCTATTAGAAGTCAAGAAAAAATTAATCGATTAGGTTTTTTATGGAACTCAGTTTGTATGTTTCCAGCACATTCGCAATTTCTTAGTGATCTGCTAGACGAGGTCTTTTCTTGTGGTAATTACTTCCCCGCTAATACGCTTTCCTATAATTAGGCATGTATCCGGTAGACTGAGCCCGAATCTATTAGGCGTTGATGAGCTGAAGCGTCTAGGCCAGGTGAGTGACGTGGAAGGCTGCTTTTGCCTAGCGCTTGCCGTTTTTCATCGCATTATCGCGGCAGGGGCCGCCGCTTCGCTTGCCTTCGATGGAAGGCCTTAGTGAATGGGCGGGGGCGGCGGAAGGGGCCAGGCTGTGCGCACTGCTATTATTAGCTGCTGAATGTGGGGCGCCGTTTTTTCGGAACCTTTTCGGAAGCGGCTCCGGAGCCGGTTCAGTTCTCTGCAATGAGGGGCTCAGCGGTACCACACGAGGCAGATACCTGCCTTTAGGAACTATTATAACCCAAAGTTTTATTCATAAATATATGGGTGTCTATTACTGAATCGTAAATCAATAAGTGGATAAACAGCATATACATCAAAGATTCGACAATTTAAGTTTGGAATATCATTTACACTTTTTTATTAATATTTACGCTAAAGGTTGGAGATAATTTTTGTAGTTAGTTTTATTCTGGCTAATAAAAAGGAAATAATGAAATTCAAGCATGCTTTTTTCTTATTTATATATACTTTCTGTTTTACTGTACAGTGCTCAGACACGGTCTCTGATGCAAAGTTACTAATCATTGAAGAAAAGTGCTTGATGTAACGCCAGGTCACGTCACGTGACTCGACCCACACAGGTGGAAGCACGTGACAACAACGTCGGTCCAAGGATTAAGAAAAGAAATATTGGATCCCCACCCCCAAAAAAAAAATCGAGAGATGAATTTCAAATAAGTACCACTAATATTAATGGATAAGATTAGAGAAGTGCAGTAATGAGTGGAAGGCAGTGTTGAGCAGGGTAGTTGGGCAGTAATTTATAGAATATAATGAACAGTAAGTAAATAAACAAACGGTGCCTAATAAAAATAATGATTTAATTAGCAGAACTGTAATGAACGATGATTAAATGGACAGTTGTTAAGTGACCAGAATCATAAGGTATTACTTATATAGTTTTCGCTGTAGGATTCCAGAGTCTAAACGCTCTTTAGGACTGGCTCATATTGAAGCATTTCTGTACCTTCGTTAAATCGGAGTTCTATAGCATTGTCATTAAGTTTCGAATTATTTAAGTAAGATATAAAAAAACCTGGGAACTCTTTCAAAATCCAATCTGCAACCGGAACCGAAACCTAAACCGAAATATTTTGTGAATCAGAATCAGAACATTATTTGAAAATATTTCGTGCCTTGATAATTCAAACGTTATTTATCGTTATGAAAAATCGGTTCAGAAACTAATTTTTAAGGCCGATGTGTCAACTCTTCTTCGTTCAAATGTCTTCATTTTATTCATTATCTTAATGAATGAATTCCGCTCATTTTACTGAATCGGAGAAGCTATTTTGAGGTAAAAACAGGGATTAGTAATAATGAAGAGAGCCCGTGTCGAAATCTCACCTCGTTATCGTTATCTCTATCCAGTTGATATCTGAAGGCTGGTCCCGACCAGCATTATTAGTTTTATCTGTTTGCACGAGTTCAAGCCTAATGCACTTACGACGTTACCTTCGTTCATTCCTACACATAAGCAACTTTACCTGTTTTGAGATTACATGAAAATAAAACAAAAATTCCTACCTCCTGTAACTCACGGTTACTCTTCCTTGTGGTTGGGTAAACCCCGATTGCTTTCCCTTTAACGACTGCTTGCTGGCAGCTGTGGTTTCGAGAGAGTAGTAAGATCTTGTATTAATCTTACTGACAAGGTAGTGCCGTCTCTTGACGTTTATTTTATAAAGTGATTCTGTGCGCTGTAATGCCAGAGACAGTGAGTGTTGGCGTAAACAGTTACATAAGTAAACCAAAACCACTCGCACGAAAATTCAGTGGTATATTCTTTGGTGTCAACTGTTGATCCCTCTTAGGATTCATCAGCCGAGTACTTTCTGGATGATTATATTTAACTACAACTTAGTTCTCCCAAAACGTTCGATCGTATTGTAGAATGATTAATTATATCCTAGATTTGCTTTAATCGCAATAACTGTATCATAAGTGCCAATCGTAAGCGTTTTGATATTCGTGATTGTTTAGTACTTACAATTGCGTTTCTAGGTTCTCGGGGAATTGCTGTCCTAACGAATGTTCAATTACATTCTATTTTTTCATTAATCGTGCTTTGTGTTTCGCAGTAAAAGTTTTAAAATGTATTATTTACCGGAATCGGCGCTGTTCATGTACTTTTGTTGTGATCCTGTGAGACACCCTACCCGAAATCTTCCGAGGTTTATGTAAGCATGCCAGTCACCCTACGTGACTAGTCACCGATAAAACGTTCTTCCACGACCGATTAGATGTTTCGAGTGTTATTCGAGGACTGTCGTTTTGCCTCAAACGACGAAACAAAGACCCCCGTTTATCGTGATGTCGCGGAGCTAAGTGATATCTACACTCCGAGTGAGGCCCTAGGGCAGAGCGCTATGAAAAAGATGTTCGAAGACATGGCGTGTACTGCGATCATCAGGAGAAATTTCTCTTTCCAACTCGGAATGGATCGCCCACAAAACATCCATATTTTAAGAGAGTTGGATGTTTTGTCTCTATTTTTGTAATCAGTTGGGAGATACGTGTAAACAACAACAAAAAAATTGATACTAAAAATGCTTGAATGAGAAGCGTTGAAGTGATTTTATCGGGGAAATTTTGTTTTAAATAAAACATGTTTGTTTGGTGTCTTCTTTCTTTCTTTCCCTGGGAGCCCTGTGGGTATTATTTACACGAAAGATAGAATTGGCCCCATAGGCTTCGTGCGGTACAGAAATTGGAACAAAAATGGTGTTAATCTAATAGAGTTCATTCATGAAGTAATGGATATTTGCTGGATTCTCCAAACAACCAGCAATTTTGAGTGATTTAGAAGGATGAATGCTGTACCAGCAAAGGGTTGCGATCTGGACACTAGCTATCGTCAATGCAGGGCGTTGAAAGTGATTTCGAACTACACCGAATCCGATGTCTGCGTTGAATCAACACTATGGTTATCGAACAAAGAAGGGAGTTCATTCTTTAGTGGCTTCTGTCCTTTCAGCACTAAGTGCACTTTACATCCTTAAACATGCAAGCCAAACACGATTGTTCTCTTACCAGCAAAAGTATGTTTCGTTTAGATGACTGTTAGGTAAAGTCGGTGAATTGGGTATTGTCAGAAAAGCCATGGACTTGACAGAAAAGTGCTTCAGGAATTTTTTTCTGTGTTGTACTTTTTGTGGGATTGCTATTGTACTGCTTCAGACCTGTCAAGTGTAAAAAGAAGTGAAATATTTTGTCGCACGCCCAGATGTTAACTTAATACAATCATGTTGATCTCTCTTTTTTTAATGCAGAAACTCGAATGTTTTCATGAATCTTAATTGTTCTAACCGCTGCAAAAGTAAGCTGTAACACAGTTCATGCTCTGAAGACATAGCAACTTTTTGTTGCCATCTTTGCATATGTTGCTTGGAGGCTTTCTGATGTGCTTAATTGATATTACTGATTGAATCGCAGCTCAGGATTATGTTAATCTTTATTGATTGATTAATTGGTTCGATCAATGAACTGATTATGATAGGAGAAAGGGGTGTTGGAACTGGATTGCTTGGGGATGTGTCCGTTGAGCTCGTTCACTTTCCATGGTCTCCCTCGAGCAGCCTCTGCGACCATCATTCCTCGCGCGCTCTCACCTGTTTTAAGCGCCAGTGAACGAACGACACAAAGCCCATTCAACGCGGACGGGCATCTTCGATTGGAAAGCCTCGCGCCGCAGACCGATTACGGCCCGCAGAGGGTAATCTGGCGAAAGGCAAGCACGTCCTCAGGGCTGCAACGACGCCGCGGCGCGCAGGGCGGGGGTGGGCGACAGGACGGAAGAAAGTGCTTCGCCGGCGAAGGGGCACTCTCGATTCCCGAGATGGGCAACAGGAGCCCCTTCACTCCTTTTGGAGCCGCCGGCGACGGCTACGAGAGGACGGAGGATAAGGCTGTTCGCCGACCGGCTTTTGTTACGCGCTGGACGTGTACGGAAGTCTCGTCAACAAAACACTATTGTTCTTCAAATTTGGATGTTGAGAAATGGCCTACATAGCTTTTTTGAGCGTCATCGAAGCTAAAAATTGAAAGGTGTATTTTTTTCTTCTTTTCTTTCCTTTGCCTGTCTTCCTTCTAGCAGTTGATTGTTCTGTGTAGGGTAGGTAGTCGCTCCCCGCTAGGCTTGTGGATGAATCCCTCATAAGGCCCTGGTTTTCACCTGTGATCGTTGCGTGATGGGTCAAGATACATCATTGCATGCCCCGTGTAATAATATAAATCTTTACTTGTCATTTGATTATTGTCCAGGAAAACAGGTTTCATTTCTGTCTTCTTGATCGGCAATTAGTCGGGAATAGGTTATAAGAAAAGACATTAAAAATTTTGTAGTTCGCGATGTAATTTTTTTTTAAATTTTCACACACAAACTTAATTACGATCATGGAGTAGACACTTTTATTATTTAAAATGTTTCTTTGCATTTAGTTCTCTATGCATTCTGGGTCAGTGATTGTGAAGGAAACGTTTTTTTGTCGTTCAAAGATAAATGACAATATCAGTGACGCTCGTAATCAGAAGAGGGACCGTTTCGACAATAAGAGAAAAATAAACTTTAAAAATATGTCGCAATTCTGTACGCCGAGTTCCTTCTCCAGCGTTGTATGTTTGCTGCGTTATTGCTGTCATAATTGGCCTAGTTTCCTTTTATAGGACGCGCTTTTTGAGAAACTGCTAATTATATCTCTGCTTCGGTCAATGAAGTCGTTAAAATTACGTGTGTCCATAATATAATTTTGATATGGATGTTTTCCTTACGTTCATTAAATATTCCATTTTCCCTGTAGTATTACTCCGAAATTTGAGTAGACGCCAAATTAATGCATTTCATCATCAAAGATATTGAATTGATCCATCTCACTACTTCATTGTTATAAAGTATTCTTCATTCATATGTGACTTTATGAGAGAGAAAAATTTCTCACGTTGCCTTCTTTAGCAATATTCAAGCAGAAAAATTGAAACGTAGGATTTTTCTAGTACTTGCAAACGTGGGGAAGTGTCGTGAGAGTTTCTCCACGAATAGAAGAATGAAATCGTAGTTGTGGACCGAAATCCGTTGGATTTGGGAACGTATGCATAAGCAACGTGCCTCCCTCTTTACATCTGAATGCAGCGCTGACCCAGATGCACTGCAGGTGGAGCGTGGGCGAATCGATGACGAGTGTCGGTCGTAGGAGAACGTTCCGTGACGGTGGGAAGTCTCGAGAGGACAGAGCTATCGATTGCGAAGTCGCGAGCGCGGCCCGCGGCGCCTTCACGCGTGGCGCACTGCGGGCGGCTGCGTGCACTGTGCACCCGCAGCGCCCCCCCCCCCCCCCCGCGACCCCGCCCCCTGCACCTGGGCCCGCCCCGCCCCGCCCCGCGCCTGTTGCGCCGCTACTTAGCAGCTCGCGTGCCGGGAGCACGCGGCTTGTGATTTCAGTTAAGATTTTTCCTTCCTGCTACCGCGTACGCAGTAGAGAGAAAGTTATGTAATGCTGCGCGAATAAACGGAGAATTTTCGGCAGAAAAATGCTGATTACAGGGACTTGCTAACGAAGCAATATGTAAATACTGTTGATAAATCTTTGGCCCCGGTGAATAAGTTGATAAATAAAAAAAAACGTAATTTTTCAGGGAAGCAAAAAACAACTTTGAACTAATGCTGTAAATCAGGGAATAATGATATTCAAACAGAACCTACACACAAATATTTTCGTTTGTATATCACCTTCGTTTGAATAGCATTAATCCCCGATTTAATTCAGTTAAAAGTTGTTTTTTGCTCTCCTGTAAAATTAAGTGTTTATGACTTATGAGCTAATTCACCGGGATCAAAGAAATTTAGGAGAAAAATCCTCTAACGAGTGGTATAGCTAGAATCCGTGTTTGGTGGGTCCTTGATACCGAAAAATCGAATGACGGCAAAACGTCCGTTCGTGTCCGTCTGTGAACAACGCTAACGGCTGAACCAATCAGCTGATTTTCTCCAAAATTGACATTCCGCAATCGATCTGGCGGAAGTCGCGGACCCCTGAATTTGAAACCGATATTTTAATTGGGGGGGGGGGGTACTTATATGAAGCCCCTGGGACATTTTTCCAAATTTTCAAAAAATGGCTCCATTGTTTCTGAATAAAGTTTGTTGTTGGATAGTGTGAAGGACGGTTAAGAGAATGGTGCAGCCCTCATTTTTGTTAAAACTCAGATTTTTTTCGAAAATTAAAAATATTCAAAATTTCAAAAAAATTGAAATAAGTGATGTACAATTTTTGGAATATTTTAGTGCATTTTGTGTGCGAAAAAGAAAGTACGTGGTGTTTTAGCATTACTAGTTGAACTTTGTTTGCGGGGCTAGAGCCGAGGTGGAGTGGAGTTGGGCGCTGGGAATGGTCGACAAAGTGTAGGCGTTTTCAGTCCTTGCTTTTCTTTCGTATGTAGTCACACTGTGCTTGCAACTTCAAGATTTATGATGTAAAATCCAGGTGGTAAATGCAATTCTTACAAAGAAAATTCAGACAGCTCAATAAAGACAACATCCAGACATTTGCAATCCATCTGTCAGGATATCCATCATTTGTGTCTTTTCTTATAACATGTTTGTGGAGACAGCGCCGGATGTGGGGGCGCGGGGAAAGACAGAAGTCGCCTCGTTCGCCATTGGGCAAATGCAGCAAGGCTGTATCGATGTGTGGTCCCTCGGTGGCGTGCCTTGCGACCTCGTTCTGCGACAGCTAACGATTTGCAGGGTCACTGCAGTGGCCTTCAGGAATTTTTCATGTGCATTTGCTCAGGAATCGTAAACCTCCGTGATGTGAGGTCTCGTGGGAAGCATAACTCGAGATAAATAAAAAGTCGCTTGTAAGAACACGCCCAAGACAATGTGTAAAAGACTAGAGATTTTACTAACTGGCTGTTTTCTTATTAAGTTTTATTTAAAGTACTTTCTTACCTTTTCCAACTTCTTAATGTATCTCTCACGAGAGGAAGATCTGTAGACGAATAATGTCTTGACTTTTTTGAAGTTGTCATGTTACTATTTCACAAAACCTTAAAAAAAACTATTTTCCCTGTATGCGAGAATATGCGAAAATACAAAATGTAATTTGTTGCTATTAAGTAATTTTTTTTAATATAACTTTTTTTGGAAGTAGACAAATTCAAAGGTTGATGTGTCTAAACGAATGTTCCAAATAGTGTATGATTATGCAAACAAATCGAGCATGTTTGCGTGCCTACTGAACAGTGGACTTAGGATTATGTTATTAAAGTACTGAGATTTTGTAGAAGTTAAGTTAGTCCTGTCGTTTACGGCCCCTTTATGCAAAAACACTGGAGCAGTCCTCTTTTAAGTCTTTTAAATATTCATTATACGTTGTGTTGACCCGAAACTTCTTCCGGGACTGCCGGTTCGCTCTTGTTTACTCGCGACAGTTTTCCCACTCTCCGAGACGGCGTCTCCATTGAGGAGTCCCCACGCAGTCCCAAATGCCAGGAGCGGCGGCGGACGCAAACACACGCGATACAAATCTGACCAAGTGGGGTGGGAGGCGCCTGGCATGGGCTTCAGCATTGTTCTGGGGGCGAGATGTTGCCTAACCGGTTACTCACGCGGTTCATACAATTCGTTATCTCTTCGGGAGCTGCTTGAGAAAGGTCGTTCGTGTGGAAGCAGGAAGGATTGGAGAAGAAGGCGGGCCACTTTGTGAACAGTTGTGAATCTCGAAAATGATGCTGTCGTACTTTTTGTTTGTTTGTTTGTTTTTTTCGGCAAAACAGTAGACTTGAAACGAGCAAATGTTTGCCAAGACGCTGATTCTGTAGGCATGTTTATAATAATAATAATAATAATAATAATAATAATAATAATAATAATAATAATAATTTCGCTTCTTGAGATTCCTGGGCACTTTTCGTTAATCTGATCAACATATTCAAACTTCTTGTTTCTTCAAACTTCAATTCTTTATCTCCCTCTCTATTCCTTTGCAGTTTTTACATTAAACTAATGAATGAACCTACTAGTAAGTAAGATTCAGTGTTGTCGAAGTGTGTTGTTTGACGGCATTTCCTTTCTGCGAGGTCATAGTTATTCTAGTTGTTTTGAAGAATCTTGTTTCATCTATTTATCGTGTTCTAATTGCAAAAACTACTTGTGAATCATTTCTTTCGTGGCTGAACGTCGTTTACAGGAATTATAAGCACTGCGCGCACCTCCGGGCTGTCGCCATTACCTTTTCCTTTATTCCTTAGCGTGAATTCAGATGTAATGTTTTAAAAGATTTTAAAATATTCACTTGCGAGAACGCATTGATTTCTTTAGTATACATCTTGCAGTTTTGTAGGGGAAGCACAATATTGTGAAAGCAGTTAGCAATTCTTCGAAGTAGGAAAACGACTTTTTAATTTTTTTTCTCAGCAGTTGGTACGGAGCGAAGGACGAACACATTGCTAAATAGAAGACGGGCAGGAAGACCTTAGATGTTTAAACTGAGAACGCTCTTAACGTAGCTATTTTGAATTCGTTTCTTACACTTTCGTGGTAGTGACCTCATCAGTAGCAGTTGTACGTAGTTGGTGCGTACTGTGTGGGCCATGCTTGGCCGAATTTCTGGACCTGGGGCGACCTCCCAGTGCAGACGCGGGCACACATGTTGCCTCCGCGTAGCCACGCGCACTACTTCAATGTCATTTCTGGGGAAGGCTGGGTTTACAGAAGGGAGTGCGGAGGGGAGGAAGTGGTCCAGGCGGACCAGTAGAGGAAGGTATCAACTGATGTCACTGCAGTGCCTCTGGCCGGGAGGTCTTGGGATTCGAGTCACGTCGGTGGCAGGATTTTCGACACTAACTTGTCAGATGGGTCTTATTTAGTCGCTGTCTGGAGGAGAATTCTCACGACCGGCTGTTCTAATAAATATTTTTTCCGTGGTTTCTCCGATCCGTACCAGGCGAATGCCGGGGCAGTTCCCTGCCATACGGACCGCGCGCGATCGTTCCTTCCCACTCCGTGTCCTATCCTCACCCCTCACTCACACTTACTTGCACTACACTACCACCTGTGTCGGGTGCTGAGAGCTTGTCCCGGCTGGGGCGGTGCCCCGCTGGTGGGAGTGACGTCGTTGGGGGAAACCCTGCTCGGTAGGTCGGCGCCGGAACTCGCCATCCAGCGCGGAAAGATCATCGCCAACTCCCAAGCAAAAACATGCACTACGCTTACGGAACAAATGACCCTCGCAGTTGACGCACCCGGAATCATTAGTAATCAATCAGCGACGCCCCAGGCCATGCTGCCCGGAATCCACCCTACCGGGTCGTCACTGGCGCCGTTTAAAACACGGCGGGGCTGGAAGCTGGTTCTTTCGAGCGCCGCGCTGCCCGCTAAGGCCTTGGCACTTCCGCGTGCGCTCGCTTCCGGGGGATCCCCGGCGCCGCAGCCACAGGAAGGTCCCCCCCCCCCCCCGTCTGTTTGACCGGAACCGCCTTGATCGTTTATTTGCGGACCAACAAACCTTCTGAGTCGGTGGGGTCGATCTGGTAATGGAAATGAAACACTGAAGGCTGAGAAGACTCCGATGTTTGTTCCATGTTCGGAAGATCAAATTACGCTTCGTTCTACGTCGAAAATAGCTCGTTACGTCGGTGGTTAGATGTTAATATTTGCGGTTGAGTGATCTAATAATTTGGCGAGGGTGAAGTGCAATACTTGCTGCAAACAGTGCTACCATTGACACCTAATTAAGCTACGGTCTCTTGTTTGTATTATAATTAATTTTATTACCACGTTTCGTAACCTTCATTCGTCGCATTTGTTTTTCAATTATGCCGATTTGGCTTGGTCACAAACCTAGTCGCGACCTGTGAATGATTATGTATGAGTTTTTTCCTCATATCCCCTCACATGTTGCTTAGATCATTCCGTAGAAGTAGTTATTATTTTTCCGAGGCATTGGAGAATTTATTGCAATATAAATTTTGAATTCCATTTTAATCTTGGTTTTGAGACTATAACATGAAAATAAAAAGATTGAGTGTAAGAAATAGTGTGTAATAGAAATTATCAGCTGGTGAAATGTGTCAGTATAAAAAAGTAAAATGAGCTGCACTCTGCGACATTGTGCTGTGGCGGGATTGCTTGTGCGGGGTTTCTTCAACTGGTTACGCCTGAATACACGGAAAGGTCGGCAGCCTTAATGCAGTAGGCTCTATTTCGTGCTTTCCATGTTCTGCTTTCGTTGACTTTTATTCCGACATTTATCGGGGAAACAATAAATGAAGAAAATGGAATCAGCAAGTGTTTGTGGTTGGCGGGCGACAAAATAACACCGTGGCGTCGGTGCTTGTGAGCAAAGTAAGTAGCGCCGCGTTGCGGAATTTCTGTGCAAAACAAGATGCGTTTTCGCGAGCTGCGGCGACGATTAGCGCCGGGGCGGACTCGCGGGCGACGGGCAGGCGGTGTTGCGCGGCGCGCCCGTGTTTGCGCTCGCGGTTTGCGCTGCCGGCGATTCGACACCCGCAAAATGGATGCCCGCTTAACGCGGCGGAGGTGGATGCACAGCAGGAGGCGAAGGTGGGTTTGGTGGCGGAGCGCTGGCGATGGAGCTGTAGGCGGACGGTAGTGGTAGCGGTGGCGTCGGGTGGCGGTGGAATTGTAGGCGTTGGCTGCGGGGACGGTAGCGGCGTCGGTGGAACTGTAGGCGGCGGTGTTGGTAGAACTGTAGGCGGTGGTGACGGTAGCGGCGGAGGCGGTGGAATTGTAGGCGTTGGCGGCGGTGGAACTGTAGGCGGCGGTGACAGTAGCGGTGTTGGTGAAACTGCAGGCGGTGGTGACGATAGTGGCGGAGGCGGTGGAATTGTAGGCGTTGGCAGCGGTGACTTGTTGTGGCGGTGGAACTGTAGGCGGCGGTGACGGTAGCGGTGTCGGTGGAGCTGTAGGCGGCTGTGGCCGTAGCGGTGACGGTGGAACTGTAGGCGGTGGCGACGGTGACTGTTGCTGTGGCGGTGGAACTGTAGGCGGTGGCGGCGGTGACTGTTGCTGTGGCGGTGGAACTAGGCGGTGGTGATGGTAGCGGTGTCGGTGGAGCTGTAGGCGGCTGTGGCCGTAGCGGTGACGGTGGAACTGTAGGCGGTGGCGACGGTGACTGTTGCTGTGGCGGTGGAACTGTAGGCGGTGACTGTTGCTGTGGCGGTGGAACTGTAGACAGGCGGGTGTGGTGATAGAGGCGGCGGCAGTAGTGGTGTTGGCACAGGAGGCGAAGGCTTCGGTGGTGGTGGTGGCGTGTGCACTGCCCATTAGCTAAAGAACGCTCCTCCATCTTCGCGTTGAGGATGACACACACCTACGCGGGCGTTAACAGCGCCGCATGTCAGGTCGTAGAAGCGCGTCGATGGCTGCAAGGTGCTAGCACTCGCAGGGTGATGCGTCGTTGGACGTGGAGAGTCGGAAGGGCCAGGACTGACGAGACGGTATGCTTAAGACGCTCGCAACGCTCCATGATAGACTTTAAAGGTACATTTAACCATATACTTCGATTTCTGTAGTGGCCGATGACATTAGGTCATTGTTTACACCTCCTGCCGTATAAAATGAATATTTTTATTTAATTCGCGAACGTCCTTCTCAACGGGGCTCGTGGCGTCAGAAATGAGCTTACCACTGTTAAAAACGTTCGTTTTATAAGGCAAATGTAACAATTAATGCCATCGGCCACTTCAAAAAAATAGAAGTACAATAACTCAACTTTTGTGTTCGTCAAATTACAATTTAATTTGTGCGTCGTATTTTAATGATATTTTAAAATACTTCATGCTGTATTATTTGTAGACTTTAGCACTTTCACTTTGCCATTTTTAGGTTGAGAATAACTCAAATGTTAAGTCTTAAAATGCATTTTAAGCCTTCAATCAAATACGTGCCTGTTCTGAAGCTATTGCTGGGCATAGAAAATCAGCATAGACCGACTCGATCTTAAACACTTACACAATTATTAAACAGTGGTTGTCGATCATCGAATTAAGAATATTTCTGGCATTCTTATTTCAATTTTCATTATGTTTATTAATAGTATTCTAAAACTTAATAAATACCAATCGTGAATATTGATGTTTAAGATGATATGTTTTTTTTTTAATTCAATTATATTTTTGAACGGTAATTATTTATTTCGTGACGTATACATGATAATGAATGAAATGATGACGAGCATTAATTAATTGTCTATTTGCTGTTTATTGTTTCAATTAAGGTCGTAAATCATCACGGTGCATGCCCATACTCCGCTTCATAAACCATTCAGCGGGGCGTGGCGGAGTGGGAGGAAACGAGCCAGCGTAGCAGTCAGCCGTCTCTGCGAGAAAGCGCCTATGCGCGGATCACTTCTTTCTGCACGCTCTAGAAACGCCCCCTGGCGGATAAGTTATGCATCTGTCGCGCGCGCACGCACCACAATGATAATTATTACGTTCGCAGCGACGGTCTGAATGGGTAGTTTAATGAGAAAGTGCTGCGCGTCGTGACTGACGAGGTGTGTAATGGAAATTGTCATGCCCATTGCGTCGTTTCAAGAACTGCCGATGGCCAGCGGTAGCTTGAATGCAGGGCGAGCTAAGAGCAAATTAGGTCACTGCCGTTTCTTTGACTGCGTTCGGTACTTTTTGTTTCTTTTATTTGTATTGTTAGAATAGTCGCTATAGAATAGTGAACTTGAATTTAAGATAAGATCTTATGGCTCGCGTCTGTAGTCTGTAGGGTGATTTCTTTCTTTTCTTTTTTTCTTTTTTTTTTCTAGAACGCATATAATGCTCGCTTCGATGATGGTAAAAAACATTTGAAAACTATTTAGTGGATGTCATGAAGCGTAATCATATGAAGTAAAAAGAAACTTACATTGGATCGTATTGTGTATTTGACAGTCTCATTTACATTGCCCCCAATTTTTATTGGGGAATTAGCACGTATGGTGTTTCCTCTATTAACCAAAAAATGATGTAAGAATATTCTTTTACACCGCTACTTTACCATTATTCTCTTCCGCCTTGTTTTCTTTCCAGAACACGTGCAGCCTGGAAATAAGTATACGCAAACAGTGCTGTAATAGACACAAAGGAATCGTTAAAGTCACACTTAGCCTTGTGGACAATGCATGTGTTTGCGGTGAGGAGTAGTTATGAATCTCTAGGCCGGTGAGTTATTTTTCGCGTTGGAAGCTTGGCACGCCCTCTTGTGTGACGGGCTCCGCGCCGAGCCGCCGGTGCTGACGCATTGCTGCCCGATGCACCGCGCCGTCTATCCCTCCCCGCTCGTCATCTCATCCTATCACCCCCACATCCACCCGACTTTGTCCTGTTCCACTCCAACCCGCACTGCCCTGCTTTGCCTTCTCTGTCCTGCACTGCCCTGCCCTGCCCTGCCCTGCCCTGCCCTGCCCTGCCCTGCCCTGCCCTGCCCTGCCCTGCCCTGCCCTGCCCTACCCTGCCCTGCCCTGCCCTGCCCTGCCCTGCCCTGCCCTGCCCTGCCCTACCCTGCCCTGCCCGTCCTGCCCTGCCCTGCCTGGCCCGACCCTGCCCTGCCCTGCCCTGCCCTGCCCTACCCTGCCCTGCCTGGCCCAACCCGACCCGACTCGGTCCTACATGAACCTGGTTTGCTCTGTCCTGCCTGGCCCTAACCTACTCTGCCCTGTCCTACCCTGCCCTCTCCAACCCTGTCGTCCCCTTTCCAGCCGAGCCGCGCCCTGTACCATCCCTTCTCGTCGCGCTATCTGCCCATCCGCCCGATGTTGCCCCGTTCCGCTTCAGCCAGTCCTGCCTCACTCCTGCGGCGTCCCAGCTGGCCCAGTCGGCAGCTCCCGCGGGGCGGGGGCCTAAATTGGCCCCTGCGCGCTATTCTCGGAGGGCGCGTGGGTGCGAAATGAAGCAGCGCCCTTCAAAAACAGCTTTGCTGACGGCGAATGTGGTCTGCACGCTTATGATTCATTTACGATGCAGTTGTGTGGTTCAGATTGCGGTTTTAAGATCTCCTTTCGGTTACCAACGCTATTGGTAAACGAAAACGAAATGAAAGTACTATCTTCAAGTATTTTAACGATTCGAAGAAGTGAGAAAGATAATCACTTCTGTAATCACTAAAATGTATGAGACCAACTTTTTCTTACCAGGTATATGATGTGCTCGAGAAGGTATCTTTAAGATAATGCAGAGTACTCGAGAAGTATCGTTTATTTAATCTGTAATGCGCTGATTGATGAAGTGTTGGAGCGATACAGTGCATTTGGACGAGGAATACTTACGTTTTTGTAGATTTACTCTTCGAAAATAACTGAGCGGAAAAGAGTGGTTTATTATTATTGTGGTCTTGAGGTGAAATAAATGTTGTGTGTAATTTCTCATTCCAGTTACTATTAGGAAACCGCCTTGGTGAAGCTGAACCAGTTTTTCTAAGTGCTAAACAACTAGCAAATATTTCGTAGTTCCCTATGAAAGGAGTAATGTTGATGTTGTGTTCTGAGCTAAAAAAATATTCTTCAAACCAGTTGAAAGTAAATTAAAAAACATTAAGGTATATTTTATAATATTATTTCATAAGAGGAATGACTTCGTTTCATGTAGATAAATTGCTAACGTCGATTGGTGGTGAGTCAAAGTTGCAAAGGGAAATTGGTGAGACACACGTGAACACATGATATAGTAGGAGGATATTCAGTTTTTTAAATAACAATAGTTCCCTAAAGAGAACGAAATTTAGTAAGGCAGTCTTAGGTGACGACAATCTCATTGTCAGACATGTACCATTAATTGTTGGACACTCATTTAGAAATTATTCATTAAAGGAACATGCAATGTATGGAAATGAGAGCTGTAATATGAGTCGCGAGAAGCCGATGTCTTAGTCACTTCAGTGACGAGAGCTGGTTGCTGGAACTTTTTATTTCGCCTTTAAGGAACCTGGATATATTTATTTATAGATCGTCTTTGAGTGACGCGCGGGGTCGGATAGGCGTGGGCGCTCGCAGTTCTCAATTGCATGCTCTTGAGGGATCAGAGCCCCGTCACAAGCTTCCTGAATATTCATTCACCTGGCGCGTGCCCCCAGCGTGTACACTCAGTTTAACGAGCCTGCTGCGGTGCTGTTTACATGTTTACGAGGTAATTTTGTTCACACCCTCGGAGACCAATGAAGATACGCTTGAATTCTAAAGCTTAAACTGGTCTAAGGAATAGAGAATTGATGGAAATTTAAAAATAAAGCTCAATTTCTACGTTTGATGAGTTTATTCGTCTAACAGTCGCTTCATTTTCTCGGTTGCGAAATAATTTATGTGCATCTCTATTTGTGATTGAAACGTAGTAGTTTGCTAGGTCAATATAATGGAAAATTAACATCGAGAACGTAATTCAATATTTAAATGTAACGTGGCGTTCGCTAAACGCCAAACCTGACGTAGGTTATGAAATCAAACTAATATAAATCTTCTTACTCTTTCGTAATGTGTTAAGCATTGCTGCATCTAAATCTGGCATTAAAATTTCTTTACTTTGGATACATTTCATTCATTAGAAATTAGTATGAGGTGTCCTATATCGTGAGTTTCTGGGTGCATTATTCGAATTTAGTGATTTTTTTTAGCGAAAGCTCGTTGGCCTACTGTCTATCAATCGATTTGGCATTGTGGCAACTAGGATGCTCATCTTTTTATTGATCCCTTGCTATGAAAGATTGCCGCGTTGTCAGAACATACCTCTTCCGAAGTATCTGCCCGGCAAATGAACAGCGTGTAACCGAGTTCTTGCACTTAGCAAGGAACTGAATGAACTTCCGTTGCAACTCGTTGTTAGAAGGGAGTGTCCAAGATGCAGCATTCCTCTGAGGCCGGACACGCCTCGCTATTTTTGCCGATGCGGGCCTCCGGAGCGGGCTGGCAACGGCGGCGGAGGCGGGTCGCGGCTCCCCGCGCCGCGATCGATCCGCTAGCGCCCCGCCCCCTCTTCCGGCGGCCGCCCCGCCCCGCCCCGCCCCTCCCCGCCCCGCCCCGCCCCAGCTGCGCCACGCCACGCCCCGCGGCGCGGAGGATGGATCACCCCGCCCTCTGGCCGGCGCCGCGCGAACTGCGGTGGCGCGCCGGGGTGGTCAGGGCGCGAGGGAGAGCATCCAGCGTTGCCGGGGTGTGGCTCCGGGTATCAGCTGATGTCGCTGCAGTCTCTCTGACCAGGAGGTCCGAGGTTCGAGTTCCATCGGTGACACTAGCTTGTCAGTTGAGTCGAGTTCAGTCAATGTCTGGAGGAACAATCTAAAGGCCGGCTGCTCTGATCGGTAGTTTTCCGTGGTTTCACCGAGCAACGCCAGGCGAATGTCGGAGCAGTACCCTAACAATCGGGCCACGAACCGCGCACGATCTTTCTTTCCTCTTCCTTGTCCTATCCTCGCTTTTCATACATGCACTACACTACCACATTCCGGGAGACCGGTCGGGGACTTAGAACTTGTCCCGGCTGGGCGATGACCCCCTGGTGGGGAATATCTGGTTTGGGAAAACTTCGCTAGCCGACGGTAGGTATTATGACATAAGTGTAACATTAATACTCTTCACCTGTGTATTTTGTGGGATTTCTAGCGAAATGCTGTTCAATTGTCCCTAAATTCCCTGTTCCGAGAAAAAAAAGGTTTTGGGGGACTGTCTTCACGCACATTTCAAAATCCTCTACGTTTAGTGTATCGTGAATATTGGTAGTGATAGCATACGCTAAATCACTCAACTGGCTGATATATAAAAGTTTCCCTGATGTTAAAGAGTTTTATTCGCGTGGGAAATGGCTTATTTTACCCACCAGTGTTTAAAAATGTTTTTGTAAATTGCATGGTGAAGTTAGTTTTTCAAATGACGTGTCATTTATGGAAGGCCCCTGACACCGCCCGAACAAAAAATGTTTGATCGATGCAAACTCTGATGCAAACTTCCGATGCAAACTCTGAAATGTACGTTTAACGGAAATTGGCATGACCAAGAATGTACCTGCCATATGGAGTGATAGCATTATCTATTTTGCAAGCAAGATATTGTAATATTCGTTAAACCTATTTGGACGTATAATGAAAGTTGGCCTGGCTATCTTCCCTAACGAAAGTGTTCGCTGAATTCTGTGTGATATTTTATTCAGTATGTGTTTCAGGAGCCGTTCTATGCCTGTGGTAGTTAGAGGCTGATGTGAATGATCAATAGAGTATGTGTGATTAATGGTAATGTGAATGATGGAGAAATTATGGAAAAAGAGACTGGAGAATCGGGAGACCCCCAAGAGAACTCTTTGTCCACCATTAATTCCACATACATTTGGTCGGTGATAGAACCCAGGCTCCAGGGATGGAAAGCGTATATTCTATCCGTGAAGCCACCGGCTTCGCCTTTGTATGCAAACCAATCTGAGTTCAAGAGTATTAAGCAACTGTTCCTTGTCCGTGCTTCCCACAGAGCGGAGTGGGTAACGGTGCGTTGCCATGCCCATGGTCACGTATTAGGGGGGGGGCAAGTAATTCGTAATAACCATTGAACCCCCTTCCGATATCTCGTGGGCGCTTTATCTCCCCGATCAGTGGCTTCGTCGTGCGTGCTGCCGCCTGCCCCGCCCCGGAGGAGCAATACGCGAGGGAGGCGGTAGCGTCTCGTCTCCGACTGGAACGGAAGCATCGTCCACGAAGTGGAATGGGAAGTCGTTGATGAGCACGGTTACTTCGTGGGGGACTCATTGCGTGACGGTTATGGGAAAATAATTGGCGTGCCTTGTTCTCGGGCCGATATGGATATTTGGTAGGAACGTGCTGTTTATTGAACGAGTACTTCAGAAAACATGGAATTTCAGTTCGACGTTATGAAATGGGTCGTCTTCTTGAGAGTATTTTACCGCTCTTGTGGCCATTTTTCGAATCTCAGTCTTCGAGAGAGAAGTGTTCTCTTAGTCAGTTGTTTTCTTCTTATTAAATGAAAAATACTTCTAACGATGATTGAGGGTCAGAAGAGTAAACGTTGATATTTCTCATCTTATTGGTTCAGTACAATTGACATACTTTTTTTTATTTCTGAGAACCAATGAGTGGTCGCTTATCGCGCGCACCCCCCCCCCACACACACACACACACAAACACAATTACACTTCACGTTTTCTCGCTAGCTCTCGTAACTTCGAGAACATTCCATACCTCAATTTTACCATAAAAAGAGCTGTAAATTACCAAAAACTTACCGCACAGTCAGTACTGAACACGCTGAACGCTTCATTATGAACAAATTATTATAATTTGTTGTATTCATATTTTTATTCTTTTTTTCTTTCATTTTTGCTCGTTCCTTAGGATTCCGCATAAATATTGAAGATCCTCTACTAGTGCAAACCGTTCACGCCCGTCAGTCATTTCCGAGAAGCCTTGAGAGTTCAAAGGCGTCGGCTCCACTCCCGCCCTCGCCGTCGCGTCGCCGCCACACGAATGCGCGAGCCGCCGATGAAATCACGCACGCGAGCCCGTCGCGTCACGGATATTCCTGCGGCGCAGCATCGTAACCACGGGCGGCGAATATCGATTCGTTCACGCGCGGCCGATTCGTTCGTCGCGCCAGCCGCCGCGAAACCGGTCGGGGCGGCCATCGGATACGCCGGGCGGCGCTGCAACCGTATACGAGACGCGTGCGACAAGAACGGTTCCGCGCCACTAACCCGTTCCCTCGCCAACATTCAATAGTCGTGTGCCGGCTGCTTTAAAGGCAGGGCTCTGCAACTTACTTAATGGAGCGAATTAATCTTGCTGATGAGTGCTTTCAGTTTCGTTCAAATTCATACATACACATATATATATATATATATATATATATATATATATATATATATTGATTTCTGGCGGAACGCGAGGGAACGGCGTTCCGGTACCTCCGGAATTATTATTAAATTATACAATAAATATAGTTATTTCTATTAAAAATAATAAGTAATTTGAGGCGAGAGTTCCGGTACCTCGATATTTAGCTTTACGTTGGATGTCATGTAAATTTCATTAAAATAAAACCATGAATGTGAAATGTAATTTTGTTATGAAAATATCAATTTTTCCGTCCTAGTCAGTGTAATATAATTTTATCACATTGAGGGGTTCTTATATCATAATCGAAAACTCATTGGACATTTGACGTTATTTCTACATAATCCTAGATATTTTCGGTGGTTAATATTTAGTAAATTGGTTCGGAACGTCTCATTTAAAAAATTGTATAATTATTGTAAAATATTCACAAGGAACCATTTTTATAATTTTCTCTTCATGTTTTCAACAGAAAAAGAAGTACACAACTTGCGGAATGAAAACGTGCGTAATAAAAGTGCACATAAACGTGAGTCATACATAATGCATCGTGATGTGCAGGGCGGTTGCGCGGGTTGCGTCACCACTGTGGCAGGCGTCGGGCAGAGGTTCCGCGGCTATAAAACGTTTCGCCTCGCAAGGTTGAAAGGCATTTACCACTTTCCGTAATTCCTTCGCTTGCGTGCTTCAATTAAACGTTAATGTCTAAAAATTAATTTGCACATCACATTGTTTTCAGCATTTTAATGATTATAATATTATCAATGTTTCAGATAATGTGTGCTAGGTCGAATTTATTGCTTCTGTGAAGTATTCATTGCTTCTGTGAAGTATGTTTACAAAATATTAACCAAAGTTAAATTGGTAATAAATGTCCAACTAGTATTGATGCTAATGAACAAACTTTCAATTAGACGATTAACAACTTTCTTCACTTCCTTTTAATACTTGCCGTTGACAAACTCATTTAATATGCCAGATGTCATAAATAGGGGGAATTTTTTTTTTTTTGTTTTTGTTTTTTTCTTTTCACTTACGAACAGTGCCGCTTAGTATAGACATTAATTTTATGGCCCATTTTTATGAGATTTTTTGTTTGTTTGTATTTTTTCGTCGATTTCACATAATAAGTCATTTTTTACCGTTTTCCGTCATTTTTAATACATTTTCGCTGATTTAATTGATTTTAATGTTATTCATTCATCACATGTACATATTATTTCGGGATGCAACATATCTTCTCTACAGAATTTCTGAGTAGCCTATTCAATTTCTTGGCTCATGTAATGTAAAGTCAGCGAAGGTTCCTGTGACGCTTCTCATCGCCGATTTCGTGATAAAGAGATATCCTGGTAAAGAACAGTCCAAACCAAACGTTTGCAAGTTGAGTTCATTTGAATGAAAAGAAGAAGCCTTGATTATATCAGTAACATATCCAATAGCTTGAGTTGTTTATCTGAACTGGTTTTGATAACATTTTTGCGTCATTTTTCTTTGGTTTTAGGTCATTTTTAAAAACTTTTAAGATCATTTCATTGACCAGGTTTGGCGACATTTTAGGTCATCATCCCTTGTCTTAAATATAGTTGCAGGACATCCGAAAATTGTTTCGCTAGTGTCAAAATAAGTTAATTTATTTTTTCTTAAAAAAAACGGGTTAATCGATTACTCCACGTTACATACGCGATGCCAGTTTCCGGTGCGTCACCTCCTCCTGATGACCTTCGACGATGCGCTGGCGGCTGAACCGGTCCCTCTGGAGTGAGTGGCTCGCGGAGGGCTGGGTGCGACCCTGTTAGTCACTGCGTTCCTCGTCGGCACTTGGGCCTTGGCTGCACTGCTGTTAGGCAAGTTGCTATTTTGACGTGACACTTGCGAAACACGTCCAGTCGCATTGAGCCCGCCTTCATTAACACTTGCAATTTGAGAGATCCTCGACCTGTCAATTTCTCCAGATATTCTGCCCATAAGTGCGTTGGAGCCTATTCCTCATGGCCGCAGAAAGGAAATTAATTATTTTCTCAATCATTCACATCAATATAAGATTGATTCAATATCAATATTAAAAATCAGATTCTGGGATGTCATAATGTAAGTAGTAATTAGTCATAACACATAAGAGATATGTCAAGTTATTTCGTTGTAAAAGAAGAGTAGCAGGTGTAAATATTAAATATATTCGAATGCCGGAATTATCTTTCTTTGAAAAAATAATGGAATGTCGGTAAAATATTTGCTACAGAATTCCTGTTTAATGCAATTTTTAAGAATAATTCGTAAGTAATTCCAATGTTACCTTAATGAATAACAGCAATGTGTTATTGACAGGCTTTAAACGATCTGTGCTTCTGTACGAGAGCTGTTTCTCAGCTTGTCTACAGCCAGTATTAAAACGAAGTGAAGAAAGCTTTCAACCAACTAATTGAAATATTTTGGTTCATTCGCATCAATACTTGTTGGATATTTATTACTAATTTATCATTCGATTAATACTTTGTAAACATACTTTACAGAAACAATGTATGTATCGTTATTTGGTCGGTTACCCGACTTCGCCGGCCAGCTCCCGGTGTCCCCCATGCCTGGGCCTAGTTAAATTCCCATGCTTGGGGTAAGAGCAACATGAGGCGAACATAACGTATTCTCTTCACTGTAACTAGCAAGATCCGTCTGCTTGAGCTTTTCTTCATCACACAGCTACGGAAACTAGAACGATTTTGAAGGAAAGGTTCAAGTATATTATTGCCTCGACCGAGAATCAAACCCGGGACCACAGCACGGGAAGCTAGTACGCCGCCCATGAGCCATCCAGGAGGCTCAGGAGCAATGAATAATTAATTCAACTAACCTAGCACACATTCTGTGAGGCACTGAGAACATTGTCTCCGGCAAGTATTGAAAGCCGCGAGCGCGGGTCGCGACCCGTCTTCTGAAGAGGCGTGCCGGAAGGCGCAGGCCCACGGGCGGGGGGGGGCAGGGGGGCCTTCACACCCCGCGAGTGCGTAAATAGTCGTAAACGTGGGAAGGTTTCCGGCGCGGGCGCGTTGGTCCCGGCGTGCGCGTATGCGTCCGTGGGAGCGCCTCTCTTCCGCCCAGCGCGGCGCCGGATGCGGCACAAGAGCGGCGTCCTACGTTTTCCTCTCCTGAAGACGGAGGTCCTTGCGGCGGTGATGGTGGGCGTGCTTCCGGAGAGCGGTGACCGGGAGGTCTAGGTTCGAGTCCCGACAGTGGCAAGATATTCGACACTAGCTTGACAGCTAGGTCGAATTTAGTCGCTGTCTGGGGGGGAATTCTAGCAGCCGGCTGCTCTGATCAGTAGTTTATTCTCCGATCAACTCCAGGCGAATGCTGGAGCAGTACCCGAACAAACAGGCCACGGACTGCGCGCGATCTTTCCTACCCCTTCCCAGTCCTATCCTCACCCCCTTACACTCATACTAACATGCACTACTAACATGCACTAAACTACCATACATGCCGGGAGATCAGTCGAGGGCTTAGAGCTTGTTCCGCCGGGGGCGGTGCCCCGCTGATGGGAGATATTTGGTTGGGGACCATCCCGCTAGTCGACGGTAGATCGGCGCCGTATCTTGCCATCTAACGGGGCAAGAACACCGCCTCTTCCCCAACAAAAAAGCATGCACTATATAACCCTAGTAGTTGACGCCCCCGGAATGACTAACAATCAATCAATCTCTATACTTCACTTGGCCTAATGAGAACGGTGGTCCTTGCGGCCAGTCCCAGCGCTAGGCATGGGCAGACCGGACGATCGCCCGGAAGCCCGCAAGTCAAGGGGCCCGATGACGGAGAAAAGTAGTGAACAAATTGAAAAAGAAATTAAAAATCGAGAAGATAGTTACCGAAATTGTGTACAGTACGGTAGTCTGATATTTCATAATTTTTTGAATTAGTTTTTTACCTTTACTTGTTTATTATAGTCATTACTTATAAGGTAGGACTCTATGAAATGAAAAAGGTCAGATAATTGTAAAAATTGTATAAAACAGTGCTGTCATTGAAAGCTTTTTAAGTCTTCAAGCTTTGTCCTCATAAAATTTTTGCAATATTATACAGACATTGGCCGTGTATTTTCATTGAAGTTTGGAACTGAATATCCCGAATTGAAATAAAATAACTCTGCAATGTTTTCTTGATACAAGTTTCATATTTTCAATATATCAGGGGGGAGGAGGCCTACGTTTCAGCATTGCCCCAGAGCCAAAATCTCTAGCTCCGGGACTGTTGCGGTGGTGAAGGTGGGCGTGCTTCCGGAGAGCTGTCGGCGTTTATGAGTGTCCTCGCGAGCCGCGCTGCAGGCGGTAAACCTCTGGGGTCACCTTGGCCGACACTGAGGCGTTTGTCACTGAAGACTTTTTTTTTTTTTAAATAGAGGATTGCTCATCCTTGTGTACAGAGATCAGGGTCCGCGTCTTTCGAACTCTACGTGGCGTGACGGAGAAAACTCGCGATGTGTTTTCGACCACGTTTCCTCGTCTTGTGGCTGGAAGTGATCACTGTTTGCTCCTGTCTTTGTGAAGTACATCATATCTGAAAATAATCCAATGCGTTTGGTGTTTTCGTATTTTCTTGTCTCGTTAGAGACTTGTATTCTTTCGTGTTTATTTGCATGTTAGAAGCGATGACTCCTATGCACAGTCTTCAAAGGAACGAATTAGAGTTATTGAGCAAATACTATTGTTTTTCTGAAACCCTCATACGAGTTTGTTAATCAGTTAACTCCAGTCTCTCGGGCACGTGACTGGTGGTATACTTCTCTTTCGACAATTGCATGTATATTTTGACAATTATTTTAATTTGTATAGTAGATTTTATTTAATCACATTCGGTTGATGTGCCATTTTTTTAAATTTTCATTTTTGTTTTTTTATACATTTTTATTAGATATTGTTGAAAATACAATTCTTGCTACGAACTCTTTAAGAAAGGCCTCTCGGTATGAACATTAAAACAACATTGTGATTTCCCTCCGTGGTTGGAGGCGGTAGAAAATCAATTAACTATCCTCTAACACATTTCCTCTTATTCTGCATTTCCTAACACCACAAATATGATTGATGCTAACAATACTCTTTCGATAGCCTTGGTCTTGGGTTTATAAATAACTGCCTTCTGCGGTCACCGTGTGTGGATGTATACACGGTGATGGTCACGTAGGTTCTCCTCGTCCGCGTTGACCTCCCAGGCTGAAGGAGCTAGTGATGCGTCGTCGTCAACATTCGAGCTCGTGTGCGACTGTTTACATGGCAATTTTCGCGCACCTTTACATCGTCTCTGGGCAGGACGCCGAAACAAACTTAAGAGTATGACACGCGTATTTGTATAACGAATCTCACAGCGCTGTTGCCAGACTTTCTGCTGTGTGTACCAGCTAAACACTAGATCAACTTGTAAGATAGCATTGAGTATTGGAGTGTGGGAATTTTAGAATAGATTTCAAAACTTCTTAAAAAGAAATCTAAACTAAGCAAAATCAAAATATTTCATGACTTGCTAATTATTTCTCTCAATGGATGATATCTAATAATGAAAGTTCATTAATATTAATATGAAAGAAATCAACACTCGCATTGGATTTTGAGTGATTATGGGCTTATCGCTTATCGTCTGGATAAGGTATTCTGGTGAAGTAAGCAGTTGCGACTGTAAAAACATATTATAAAGATAAAGAACAGTCTGGAAGTATAACCAGAAAATATCTGTTGGAGGGTTTTGTAATACCATTCGTTCCAACGAGTAACCAATTATAGTTAAAAATTAAATTTTCTGTAACTAATTCTTCGGCTCCCGACAGACTTATTCAATTAATGATGGAAAACAACACACGAAGGAGAAAACGGAAGAAAACTTCGAATAACGTGACATTTATTTTTATCTACGCATTGAGATTCTTCGTAAAATGTTCTGATTTAAAATGCCGTCCACTTATTTGACTGTGTGCTTTGAGACTTAAGAATATGGTCATTGAATCCTCACACTCCATTCAACGGACTCCAAATCAACGTTGTGTGTACTGTTTAGTACTTGAATTTACTCTTACTTTCAATTGAAATGTTCGAGTAGTCTGTACTCGAACTGGATTGAAGTTCGTGTCATCTTTGTTGTATCCAAGAACTTTCGATAGAACTATCAAGCCGCGTGTCAGAATGCCCAACTTCGTAAATCATTGTTTAAAAAATTAAAAGAGTTCATCGAATCCAAATTAAGAACTTTTCTGACAATCCTTGTTACATACATTCATGCATGCATGCAAACTTACGTACATCCTTCAGAAATGCAATAGGCCAATAGCAGCTCATTGGCTAATTTTGTGGGGATGATTTTTTACCCATAAATGGTACAAAATGTCCTTTTTCTTTATCGTATTCTATAGGTAGAGGGGATGCGATGCTCCGCGATAAACAAATGACATGCAAGTTCATTTGTTCATCAAGTAGAAAGGCGCGCACGTGCCGCGCGGGGGAACAACGTTGGGAACTTTTCCCGCCCTCTGCGTGAGGCTTGCGTACGCTCCCGGCGGAGGCGCCTGCTGCGTATTATACAAAGGGGGCTACCGACCCACACACAGCGGCGGTTCCCACTGCGCCCGGAAGGGCCATGAGAAGTGTCATACGCGAATGAAAGGAATAAAAGGCGCGCGCTCGACCCCCGCCGCAGACGCCGCTCGGCTCATCGCGATAATGACGCCCCCTCCCACATCCCTACTCGGTCGCCGTCACACATGCGGTCGGAGCATCGGCGTGAAATGGGATTTTTAATTATTATTATTATTACTATTATTATCCACAATTTTGTTTCAAACGCATCCGATATTGATACCTAACCACGACGTATTTCGAAATATCAATGTTGATTTTAAATTTTATCATTTTTTCTTTTATATATATATATATATATATATATATATTGTATTTATTAAAAAGTGGGTGTGGAGAGTAATGCTGAAGGAACGTTGCCTGATTAACGGTTACTCGAGCAAAAATAATATATAGTAATTCAGTTACTATGTACAAAATGGCGGAATTTAGAGACTTCCTCTCCAAACGCAGTATAAGGTTGCCGTAGTCTACAATAAACATCTCTTAACATCTTGGAAGCCACGGATAAAAGCTGCAGTCGTATTACAGATCCATAACGATAGTGCACATATCTGTGTTGTTTTCAATTGGCAAGTGAAAATTCCTGCCAGGTACTGTGCTAATTGACAATCGAGGTTGATAAAATACATTTTATTTATGATAGAACCCAATACAAGCATTTTATTTTTCTTTGTGATCTTCCCACAATGGAATTTTAGATAATATTAGATAAGCGGAGCACCTTTCAATTCCCCAATATCCGACGAGTCACTGACAAATTGATAAGCATAAAGCGATTCTTAATAGGTTATTGTTCTGTTACTTAATCGTGGCCCCTTGAAGAATATTGCAACACTTACTGCAAAAACACTACATAGCATTGTATAGACCCACACGAAGTTCAGACATAGTCGTGTCCCATTTTATGTCACTCAGAATATACTACAATGGTTCAAGCAATGGAGCATTTTTGCCTCCACTGCGTTGTTAGCTAGTAAAATTAGCGTGTCTCTCGTTTGAAGGGTGGGCAGACCGAAGTGAGTATTGATTCTCGGCACGTCAACTACTTAGGTCATTATTCCCGTAAGTGAAGTGCATATTATCCTAGGATGTGACGTCCCTCGCTGGAACACGAGATCCGGTGCCACCGTACGAGGTTTTCCTCCTCCTGGTATTTCCCCCAGGAGCACCCCCATCCCCTATCGGGACAGGCGAGAAGCTCCCGATTGCGAGCGTAGGCATCCGCGGTCGGAGTGAGTAAAGAGTTTGTGCACACTCGAACATTAAAGCACTATCCATCTTCTGCTCATGCGCAGTTCAAATTTCGCATCACTTCGGTGCACCTGCGCATGCGCAGAAGATCGATAGTGTTGGCCACTATGGCGTGCACAAACTCTCTGGTAGTTACTTGGTTGTTCTGGAGTCGTTACATCCTAGGCAGGTGCCAACAATTCGGGTGCCATCCTGCGACCTTCCTCAGGGCGAAATGCCAATTCGCCCTGAAGATGGTCGCAGAATGGCGACCGAAACTTTGGCACCTCTGCCTAGGAGGTGGAGTCTCCCGGACAACCAAGTAGCTACAAGTAGCTACAAAGGTCCCTATGGGTCTCCCGGCATGTTTGGTAGTGTGCATGAACTGTTGACCTGTGTGACGGGGACGGGATGAAGGGAAAAAACCGCATGCAATCCATGGCTCTTTGGTTAAGGCTCCGGAATACTCCTGGTAATGACCGGAGAAACCACCGAAAACTATCGATCAGTGCAGCCGACCGCTATAATTCCCCTCCAGACAATGGATAAAATCCTCCAAGGTGTTCAGTTATCGTCAAACATCAGCCACCGTAGGGACTTGTAGCACTACGCTGCAGAGGGACCGATGTTACCGCTGAGCTACGGCAGCCTGTCGGGCAGAGCGGAAGGGGGGCCGGAAGGAAGAGAGGGGAGGGGCAAGCAGAAAGAAAGCGGGGGCGGAGGTCAGCGAGGGCACGCCCACACAGGGACACACCGCGCGCCCAGACGCGGACCGTGGGACGTTTTGCTCCCATTAAGAGCACTTCGGCCGGTGCGTTTTAACTTTTAGAAAGTTGACCCGCGATTATTCCTCGCGCACTCCCTCCCTTGGCAGAACCGCGGTGAATGCGTATCTCATCGGGGAGAGTGAAAACGCTTCGAGTTGTTGGGAAATGAGCTTCTTGGTCATTTAGCCTGCGCTTCCTGCGGTTATTTCTTTTAATTCGATAAATTGCGCGAGATGAAGTTCAAGCTACCGCAGAGGTTGAAGTTGGGCCGCCACAAAGGAATGATCGTGAGAAGAGCCCAAGAAATCTCGGTGGCTGCTCTGAAGGAAAGTTGCTATTACAGCCAACATGCAAAGCTTCTGTGAATGTGTGAGAAATGCCAAAGTGCTCATTTAAATCTTAAAAGTGTTTGTTGTGGTAAACTTGTCCTCTGGGAAGATGAGAGAAAACTCGGTTTCATTACGCGGTCGTTGACACGCTTTAGTTTGTTTATTTATTGAATAATTACCATTGCTCCTCGGTTGGCTCGTGGACAGCGTGCTAGCTTTCCTTGGGGCGATCCCGGGTTCGGTTCCCGGTCGGGGCAAAAATAGAGCTGTACACTTCGATTTTTTAATGTGGCGCATAACGTAAATCAACTGTTGACGGTGTCATCCAATCGGGAGCTGCCACCACAATGACGTCACCATGATGACGTTCAAGCTCCAAATTGAATGACACCATAACAGCTGATTTACGTCAAGCGCTACGTTAAAAAATAGAAGTATAGTTTTCCAACTCAATCCTTTCAGTTTCTATAACTGTGTGACGAAAGAGAAGTTCAAGCCGGCCGTGTATGTTAGATGCAGTGAAGGAAATTCGTCGTTCTCGCCTGGCTCTTACCCGCACCTGTGGATATTTAATAACAACAGGGCCCAGGCCTGGAAACACCGCTAGCTGGCAAAAGTCGGATTAATCTAACCGTAAAATTCCAAATGCATACATTGATTAATCATTATTCCAGGCTCTGCTCATTTATCATTTCGTGGACGGATACGATTGATTTTTGCAGAAAATGCTTAAGTGGTGTTAATATCCAACCCCATTGTGATGTATAATTTTGCAACTACGAATAATAAACGTATGGCGACGTTTTTTATTGGAACCAATTCCGTACACAAATCATGTAAAAGTTTTCTAATTCCATGATCTAAGATGATCCTTTAAAAATTATGTGATTATTAGAACAATTTAAAAATTCAGCATTTTCGCCATAAATATACTCTTATCATCACTAGTTCCTTGAATATTTCATTTAGAATATCTGACTTGCTTTTCTCCTGCTATATCTTTGTATGCACAGATTCTTTGCTTGTTTGGGTCGTCCTGATCTGGGTGAACGAAGCAATTGATTTCATGCGATGGTGTCCAAACAGCTGGTCCTTTCAGCTGGCGATGAATTTAATGCACGAGTATTTTATCTCGTATGGAACAGCGAGTGGAGTTTCTGCATGGAGGCCCCGGTCGCTGGCGCATGTAAATGGGGCCCGCATGCCTGTGGCGAAATTACCAGTCTCCCTTTCGGATGAAAGTGCTGGTGCCTGCTTCGCATGATACATCGGCAGGGACAGTGAATGGGGATTTTCGTAGAATGAGAAGACGCGTTGAAAGGCAAAGTAACTGGTGTCTCTAGTTGTGTACTAAAAATACTGATATTTTATCCCAAAAAAAATTTCTATATTGTTTATAATTTATTAACTCATTTTTTTTTACAATTCTGAATTTTTATTTTTACTTCGACAAATTAGTTGGAAAAGGTTTTAATTAAATGGATTGTCTTATTGTGGAAGACAGTTTTCTTTCTTCAAGAGCGTGAAACGTACGGATAATGATTCAATGTAAATAGGGGAAGAGAAATTTTGTGTGGTATGCAGGTTATGAGTTACTGTAAATATCTGACGTGTAATGTCGGTTATTTGCATAAGCTTATTAACTTGTAGACGACCTCTTTCGTGAAAAAAAATTTACGTTTCTCGAATGCGTATTTTATTACAGTTCATATCGCAACTGTACTAGCTAACAAGTATATGATCTTGGCGGTGTCAATGCAAGATAGTCTCGTTTACTTATGATTGAACGAGTAAATGGCTGTTATGGACTTACTTCTGTGTTTTCGACTTAGTACGCTCGAACTGACCGAAAGCACTGAGATTATTTCTGTAAATGTTTAATGTTCTGTACTGTGTTTTTATTTTCCTACGAACGCCTCTTAGTGACTTTGCGAGATGATGCTACTGCGCGTCTAAATATCAACAACAATAACAACAAACCTTGTAAGTTGTAGGCTTGTTTTATGGCAGCGATCCGAGAGGGGGCGGGGGGAGCGTGTGTGCGGCTGTCACGTGACGGGCCGGCGCGGATGCTATTGGAGGGCACGTTCTCAGCGAGTGGTCGTGGCGGCGCGCCTACGTGGGACGGCGACGGCCGCGGCCCCGCCCTCCCCTCCCACGCGGGCCGGGGAAGAGGCGCGAGATAACAAAGATACGGCGGGCTCCGAGCGCGGCGCAGGTGGCGGCCGCAGTTGGGCGGCAGCGACCCTGGCCGGCGGTCGCAGCGACGACGCACTCTGCCGGTGGTTAGCCGTCCCGCCCGCGACGCACCGCGTCCCATTCCATCTCCGCTGGTGTGCCTGCCGGCCGGGGGCGTTCAGCCCGGCCCAGGGCGTCGACGACACCGCCCCTCGAGTGGGACGATTGCAGGAGGCCGAGGCGGGCGGCTAGCGACGTCGCACAGCGGCGAAAACAAGGAAAACTAAGCGAGCGGCCCCGTGTGTCAGCCCCGATATCATCGCCCTCCTAGCTGCGGGCGCACACCTTTTCGTGTCGTGGCGCGTGTCCCAGTCCTCGAGGAAGTCTGGCGTCGCGAGGGCGTGGCGGGAGCGAGCGAGCGTAGGAGGAGAGCGCGCCCGAGCGCTCAGTCGCGCGCCGGCGTCGGTCGGAGGCGATCGCGCTCGTGGAAAGTGCGGAAAGTTGGCGGCGGCGTGTGCGTGCGCTGAACGAGCACGAGCCGAAAGCTGGGGCCGCGGCGCGGGCGTCTTTCGCTCTCGGCCTACCAAGGCGGCGGAGAGACTCGAATGTTGGTGCTGAGTTTGCGAGGGATCGGTTGGAAGTACTGTGTGATTGGAGTTCGCTGATTCGTGGAATCCTCTTGCCGACGTGCTGAATTTCAATGTGCAAAAACTAGGCAGTTCGGGCGTATGTGAAGTGTTTTTTTTTTACAGTGCAACAGTTGAGTGCTATTGAACTGTGATCTCAAGATAGTCGTAGAATTCGCTATTGTGTCTAGTGTCAGATTGAGATTTCGAGATAGCATCTAGAGTTGTTGCTTATCGAAGTTGGACTTGGGAGGATGATTAGGATGCTAATTTGTAAGGAACGTGGCAGTCAGTCGTCGGTGTCGTGAATTTTGGATAGTGACAAAAATGCCTATGATCGATTGGTATATTTGGGGTTGGGCATACGTGTTAGGACGTGAAGCTGTGGGTTATAGCTTTTCTGTCACCAGTGTGTTTGTGCAGCACTAAAACATTGTAGAGTGGCGGATAGTGTGTGTTTGGGATCCCCGCCTGATCCGCGAGGCAATGGAAGACAGTGACGAGTGGTGGTGCGAAGTCTGACATCCGCCGCGTCGTGGGCGTCATCGCCGTTCGCTGGACCTTGTCGACCGTTGTGCCCAGGCGACGATCCGCCGGCGAGGGCTGACTGATCGCGGTCGAAGGGACTCTTTAGGCGCCACGCCCCCTCGCGTGGGAGGAGCCACAGCCCCCGGGAGCCCGCGCTCGCGCCACGGGCCAGCCGCCATGGCGTCCGCCGTCGCTAAACCCCCGTGGTATTGCCAGACGCTCGCCAGTCAGTGGGAGGAGGCCGCCGCCACCGCCGCCGTGGATTTCTCGCCGGATGACGCCCAGGACGAGGAGGCGGAGGAGGAGGAGGAAGAGGAGACGGAGGAGGACGACCCCTACGAGTACGATGACGAGATCACCCCGCCCGACGTCCGCCCGCGCACGGTCGACGACGACCTCATGCTGGAAGGTAAGCGCCGGAGGGAGCACAGGCCCAGGCCCGCCTGGCCCCCGCGCCCCGCCGCACGCGCCCTCCGGCGCCCTTCGGACACCCTCCGCCGCCCTTGCACTCCCACGTAAACCCTGCGCCGCCCTTCGAGCCCCCACACGCCCACGAACACCCTCGGGCACCCTTCAAGCCCTTACACTCCCACATATACCCTCCGGCGCCCTTCGAGCCCCCACACGTCTACCAACACCCGACGGTGCACTTACACTCCCACGTAAACCCTCCGCCGCCCTTCGAGCCCCCACACTCCCACTTACACCTCCCGGCGCCCTTCGAGCTCTCACACACCCACGTACGCCCTCCAGCGCCCTTCCAACCCTCGCATGCCCTTCAAGCCCTTACACTCCCACGTACACCCTCCGGCGCCCTTCAAACCCTTATACTTCCACGTATACCCTCCGGCTCCCTTCAAGCCCTTACACTCCCACGTACACCCTCCAGCGCCCTTCGAACCCTCACAAGCCCCCGTATACCCTCCGGCGTATACCATTCAAGTCCTTAAACTCCCACGACTCCGGCTCACTTCAAGCCCTTACACTCCCATGTACACCCTCCAGCGCCCTTCGAGCTCTCACAAACCTACGCACACCCTTTTAGCCCTTACATTCCCACGTACACCCTTCGAACCCTTACACTCCCAAGTACACCCTCCTGCGCCCTTCAAGCCCTCACACGCAACCCGAACACCCCCCGGCGCCCCTTTCCTGTGTACCTTCACTTCTTTCCCGGTTTTTTATTTGGCGTTCCCTTTTTTCGAGGTCGTCTTAATGTTTTCATTCCAGTCAGTTTTTGACTTAACGTCATAATACATATTTATAATACTGTTGACAAATTGATATTACGCTCAACGCCGTAAGATGCTTTGTAATTGTCACAATACCGGGAATGGAAGTCAAGGAATTTGGTATTGCTTCGGAAGACAATGAAGTTATCAGGAGATTTCGTGACTTATTGCTGCAGTATTACTTTTCTTACTGATAAGCTCTAAGAGAGAGAATTTTACCATGCACTAGTGAGCCCTCGTGTCTAAACTGAAGAACACAATTGTTCTGACACCACTACATTAAATCTGTATGTGGAATTTGTCAACTAAATCGCGAAATTGTAAAAAGCGATTTTCCAGAAAAAAAAATCAAGAATGCCGTCAGGGAATGTCAGAGAATTTATATTTGCTGACTGCCTTGATGCTACTGGCCATGCGTCTTCCGGGCCCATTTGACAGTCGCCTTTACGCCCGACCTTTCCTCCTGTGATCCTCTTTTGATGTTACAATTTTCTCCGTCTACGTTTAATGCATTGTTACCCTCTAATATCAACCACCAGCACTGCCCTCGTGTTGTCGAATGCCTCATTAAGCCCACTTGATACCTTTGGATGTTTTCATTATTTCTGTGCTCTTTCCTATTGTCACAATATGCAGTCGCCACCCACGAGCGTAGTCTGTATTTATATTTCTACTTCCAAAGTTTATTTTTGAATTTTTAGTATTTTGATACGAGGTAGTATTTTTAGTATTTTGTTTACGAGGGTATCTTTTTTTCTTATTTCCATAAATTTTGTAAAGAGAGGAACTGAAGATATTTTATAATATCCGGGTTTTCGTCAGATTTTTAATTAGCAAGTCGAACTATACAACGTCCAATCAACTTGACATATTTATAAAACCTAAACACTTTAAATTAGCATCTCTCCTATTACTCTTACTATATTTTTAAAATGGTCTGTCAACTGAACTTATAGTCATTCGCACATTCCTTGAACATGGATCGTATCATTTACTATTTTAAACTGACCGGTGCCAAACACGTTCCTGGTACTTTCTTGCCTCTCCGATGTCATCTGTTTTCTGCTTCAACGACTGGGAGTACAATGGCAGAAGACTCGTGAGATGTAAGACTAAATGCACAGTAGTGTACACCTAGACATGCTTCGCAATGTTAATCGATTCCATGCATCCATGGGCGTCGAGTATTTGAATCAATTCCAGGCAGGACATCTTAACCGCTTTTGGATAACAACGGGTTGCACATTAAAAGGTGATCTATTATTTATTTTTTCATTTACTCTAAAAAACGTCATGTGGCTTGTTCGACTCTGGTATTTTCGCTGAAATTTTGTGCCTCGTACTATATTTTTTCTCCATTCAAATAGTATTACAAAAACATTAACATTTTTAATAAATTAACACTTGTAATATTACTGGTTTACCGCCAAAGTTTTCGATCCTATGAGTATACGTGGCTTTTTGCTATGGACCAAGCTGCGTTGCCCATGGATGCACACTTTCTCAGACAACTGAAGGATACCTTTGAGTGCAGATCCAGCGTTTAATCTTGTTTATCTGTACACAAACTATCTGAAAGGGAGCTTTCGTGTGGCACTATATTTGTGGTGAAATTGATGTGTGTACAGTATTTCTTGGTATTTAGCAAAATTAAAATTGTGTAGAAGCTTGTTCGTTGTGATGTTTTATGGACAAATATAATTGTAATGTAGTGTACTTTTTGGTTGCTGCGCTTTATGTAGTATTGTATTGATTGAGAGTACCGCTTTTGCAGATGGCATGTTAGTTACTTGGACTATTCGCTTTGCAATTGAATGCATTACTGCAATTTGTTTTATTTTTTCAGCCGGTATATATGTAAATAAAATTGACAAGGAGACTACGGCGAAGTTGCCATCGTTCTAGATGCTATAATAGTTTTGAACTTGTGCGTTTACAGGTGACTGACGTGTGGACACTTTTACCGTACTTCTTTCAGTATTGACCGGAAA
This sequence comes from Teleogryllus occipitalis, assembly GCA_011170035.1. Classification (NCBI taxonomy): domain Eukaryota; kingdom Metazoa; phylum Arthropoda; class Insecta; order Orthoptera; family Gryllidae; genus Teleogryllus; species Teleogryllus occipitalis. The sequence continues at coordinate 257,018 of BLKR01000923.1, forward strand.
ATTACCGAATTACTTGGGTGGTCGATATACGTTGATATTGTTGAACTTTTAAAATGTTTCATCTGAGCAATTTCTCTCTCTTTTGTAAATGACTTCCTGTAAGAACAACTTTAGGTACAAGTTTTCTTGGTATTCCACAACGGGGGGTAGGGGGAGAAAAGGGCTCTGGCTACACCACGGCTTAAAAGGGGGTACCAATTGTTGGCAAGAACTTAACACACCAACGCGTGCCTCGAGAAATGCTACAAATGTTTTGAAGGCACAAGGTGGTTGTTGGCAGCATTGTAAATTGTTTCGTGCCGTTCCAAGTCGGACCTAAGTATCTCAGTGGGCTGGGCCAAACCCTTCCTTACACGAAGGCTTTGGCCGTGCTATTCAGAGCTGGGGAGCTCGTGTATCAAGAAAACACGCGCGAGCAATATAATCCCAACAGTATTCAATGAAATATGTTCCTGACATTTATTTATTTAGTCAAAAACAGTAAAAGACTGTATGTGACATATGGGGGAGAAAATCATCTGCGCACGCCTTCTTGAGCTTCAGAATCCCTTCCCAACAACTTAACTATTAATAGTTGAAAGATAGTAATAGTTAAATTGTTGGGAAGGGACTCCGAAACTCAAGAAAACGTGCGCAGATGATTTTCTCCCCCGACTTTCCACTTCTTTTTTCTCAATTATTTTTTATTCTCCGGGAGGCCTCCACAATAAAGATCCTTAATCCAGTAACTTGCGTTGGAAGTGAATTTACGTGTAGCTCAGTGGGTCATCTTTCGCACGATGCTCATGGTTCAAGATGACTCTCCATCGCGCAGAAGCGTGCGCTGGCGCAGTTTGTTTCCTGAGGCACTAAATCACTCGTAATTTTCGTAACTGCGCCTTTGTACTTTCTCTTTTCGTGCGAATTTGGTTGGTGGGATGAAATGGATTCAGAAGTACGCGTTCTGCGATGGGAAGTCACTGATCTCTAACTTATCTCTACGGAATTGAGGCGCCCAGAATAACGGCAGATCCCAACCGACCTCTCATTTTCAGTTATAATTATGATAGTAAACTCCTGCCATATGCCTGTGCTGAAATATCAAATGACTTGGGATGTGACAAAACCCTCAAATTCAATGTTTAAAAGTTTGTCCGGAATGAAAATGAACGTGACTGAAAAGAGAAGTGTGTTGTTTTGTTTGTTTTTTTTTCTCAAAACGAGCTTCGGTGGGATGTGCTTATTATTCTGAACGCCTCAATTCATTTTATATTTTTTCGGGGTACGTAAAATATTAATTGTTAAAAGAATTTTAGCAAAATGTCTCGTTAGAGATGGTGGGCAAGAATTACCTTCAGATTATATTGTTATATTCATTTTAACCGTGCAGAGTAGAAGTGTTAAAAAATATTTTCATTTTGTTACAAAGAATAAAACATATTAGGTTAATTTTGGTCTGTGACGTCTGTTCTATTTCTATCCTAGCGGACACGCCTCTACCCCTGTCATTGCAACTTCCTACAATCCTTCAGAAGTCGATTGTTGCTCTGCTAATTTCCCAGGCAACAAGGGCGCGTGGAGACGGACTAGGCCGAATTGTCTCGTATCCCTTTGTCTATGTCGGCGTCTCATAAGCATTCCTTGCTTAAAACGCTACAAGTTGTCTGTAAATTATTTATCTACCTAAAAGTCATGTGTGCCTCCGACTTCGAAACTTCGCCAATGGATAGTGAGTACAAATAATTTGCTTTTTGTGTGAGGTATTTAGTGTACTTAAAGTCTCATTCGAATAATGAATCATCGACGTGAAACAGTGTTTCGATAATAATCGAAATTGTAATCGCATCGAGCGTGACGAACAAGAAGTAAAATATTCCAACTAACAATCTAGATTGTAGATTGATCTGTATTTTAATTTTCGTGAGGAGTACGTCATTCGATTGTTTTGCAGAGCAGTTGAGGTCGTAAATATTCATCTTGCTGTTCTAGAAATTAATACGTATTTTAATTTTATCAGATTAGACCGCATTCTCAATCAGACTGTTTAATCCGCCGTGGTTAAATTAAAAAGAAAACACAAGCAATATGTCTTATAAAAAACGACAGTAAAAGGTGATCCTGTCTCTTCCTTGCCATTTCTGACGCGTGATGGATGTGGCGGGAACTTGAGCGTTGACTCCCAGAGCACGCGTCGGCGCCGAAGTTTCTCCGGTCGAAGCGGCGAGCAATAAACGAGATGAAAGCGCGCGTGGAGCAAGTGAATCCGCAAACGACAGGCCTGTCGCGCGTGCTCCAGGGACGAACGCTTCCCGTGGGAATCTGCCGCGGATAAGCATCATTCCCGGAGCTGCGTCTTCATTGAGCGGAGCCTTCGTTAAATCATGCGGATACTTCGATTTAAACTTGGAGTCCGTTGACGTTTAATCAGCTGTTTCGGTGAGACCCAATCGGGAGCTTAAACGTCACTATTGTAGCTGTGTTGAAGCTTCCGATTGGATTACACTATAAAAGCTGATAAATATCAACGGTCTCTACGTTTAAATCGAAGTGTAAATCAGTCGGAAATTAATTCAGTTCGGAATATTGATTGGCATATGCAAAAATTCATAAATTTGAATGTGGATTGATACCGGGTGCGTCGACAACGGAGGTTATTAGTGTCATAAGTGTAGTGCATGTTATATTCTGTGAGATGGTTATGTTCCTTGATGAACATGCGATCCGACGCTAAACTGCACGACAGCTTGCGGACTGTGCGCCTCCAGTTTCTTTCCCAGTGGGGCTCCGTCTAGGCCGAGACAAGCTCCCGGCACGTATGGTGGCGTAGTGTGTGCGTGTGATGGGAGAGGGGACGAAGGTGAAGGAAAGATGGCGTACTTCCCGTGACCCTTTTGTTAGGTTACTACACTCCAATTGAATTTGAAAGGAGTTTAATGTCGGGGTCTCTCCAAACAACACTCCCGCCTATAGAGCTGGGATGTGGAGCGATAAGCATGTGTGCAAGATGTTCGCGCTGCAGTGATTTTTTTGCTGGTTGTAGATATTGCCAGTTTGAACGATGAATGATGTTAATATATTTATGCGTTCACTCAGGCTGGAAAACTACGGATCTGGATAGCAATAGATGAAGTTTCTACTACTGACGGAAAAGTTGTATGGTGCAAAGTGTGAATTAACTTGTGCCCTCCAAATTATTTTTAAAACGATTATATTATTTTAAAATTTTGTTTAGGAATTTTTTTATAAATGTAATTTTGTAATACGTGAATGTGTTTTATTATTAGTGAATTTTAGTCTTACAGATTATATTCGATTTTACATATTTATTACGTATTCTTACTGCTTTCATTGCGTATTTTTGTACATATTTTGACGTTTCATACTACATTTTTTCCGGTCTCTAGTGATAAGCCAGTGCGCAAGAGAGGGGTGGAGCCCTTACAATACCGGCAGCGTATAAGCGACTCTCACAGTTCGATGCGCCGTTGCCATGCATTGCTATGCACATGGCATCACCTACATGAGAGATAAATGAAATCTCAAATCGTTAACACTTACCGACAGGCGATGAGACGTCTTGATATGATGTTCATAACCTTTGCCACAATCGAACCTTATCGCGTCCCAAACCGCGTTGGAAACATGATGCGTCAGCTCCGGGTGGCTTCATTCTCTAGTGGGACTATTTGCAGTGTAGCCGCAACTCTACCTACAACATTGGCGAGAGGTAATAATCATCCATCGTTTACCTTTTCTGACTCGAAATAATCGCGAAAACATACTAAAATTCGCGATCCTCTTAAACATTACTTCACGTTTGCGCGATAGCCTTCACGAAACCTCAGCCTTGGTCCAAAGCACTGGGCGCTCGGAAGTCGCACACCAACTGGCCGGACACGCATTGGCAGAGATATATTTCATTCGCGCTGATACTGATGATGACAGGGATCTGCGCGCTTCTCGAGCGACTTCGTGTGAGTCAGATAAACGGTAAAGCTGAACCGTGGCTGTGAGAAAGTAAACAAATCCTAGCCAGCTGATTGCTTCAGAGCAGGTCACATGTCGGACCACAGCACCTGGCGAGAGAACTGTCGTATACTCCGAATAAAAGAAGAATGTGGTTGACAGTTCGGTGTGGAGGGGGGCGGCGTTGCCGCGTACTGCGCGCTCTACCACGTGCTTTGAACAATAACAAGGAGAAAAAAATACAACTATAACAACAAATCTAACAGAACACACTTCTCTGAATTCCCGCTCTCACAATACACTTGGACACTGTAAGCTCAACACTCGTCGTCGCTCAGCCGATAAACTGCAGCACTCCGGATACGCGATTCATTTCGCAGTTCAAACGTGTCAACATCGGGCAAATGGCGATACTTCCGATTCGCTGTTGCCTAGGTTACGGAGCTGACGTCACCATGTTACCGGGAACTGTCAACCACATTCTTCTTTTATTCGGATAATAGTCGCTGCCGGTCCTGTAGGAGAGCTGCTCGCCGTCTCATCCGCTTGAAGGCAGCTGGGCGCAATCGATGCGGGTGTTACTCGCGGTCACGCGGATTCGGTCATGGCGCGCGACGCGCTTCCCGCAGCGCGCCGTCCGCCCCTTAGCGTTCGCTCAGAGTAGGTCCGTGTCCAGATGAAGAATGGGTCGGACGCCAACGGCCGACTCACACTGCACAACTGTAGTGGTCACTGCATTCGACTGCAACAGACATTTGTGATCAAGTCGTTGCTTGTAGGCGACATGTAATGGAACCTAACATAACATTAATAGCTATATGTGAGATGTGTTATGTATGACACGAGGGTAAAATAACTGTTGCATTAGTGATTAGGATGAAGGCTGCAACTAGCAGCTACCCATTTCATTAATTTGTTCTTAAATGTCCTGCAGTATTTGCGGAGAAAACAGAGCTTCTAATGGAATGTTCGTTCATAAAGTAACAAAACATGATTATCTGTAAGTTTAATTGCTTCAATTCGGCCGAATAATTCAACATTTTTGATATTGTTCTGCCGTCTTGGAATTTCGGCCGTGTTCTTCCGAACGATGATTCAGTAGAACGCGGATGCACAGGCCGACCCTTCAGCGGTCCGTTCACACGCCGTGGATCGTGCATACGAATAACAGCTCACTCCTGTTGCTTTCCAGGAGTGGATTATGACGCAAGTAGGGTGTATCCGAGTTGTTTATGTCATTTACAGAAAGGACTGCCTGTATAATGCAAGCAAGGCTAGACAGTAGCTAATTACTATTTCTGGCGGACGTTTTTGGGGAACTGAGAAAGTATTTATAGGCAAATCTTGATAAGAAGTGGTCTAACATAAATTAGAATTTCACAAAAAAGCAGCTTGTTTCTTTTCTAAATATGCATAGTGAAGATGCGATCTGGCCATTTTCGTCAAAAAGAACTCTTAAAAGGGGGATGAATTGAGTAACTCGAAGACTATTTTCTTAAGTGGTACATTCACAATTATTATTTTTGCGAAAGTTTAATTTTCCAATTTCCTTGAATTGGACATTTTAGTGTGTGGAGAATTCATAAATGGCACACCTAGAAATGAATTTTGCCCCTGGCAAGTACAAATGAATACTCTTCCAGCAGGGGACATCATTCTCTCAAGGGTTTTAATTTCCGACATATCACTGCAAATTCGCACCCTACGTGTATAGTTTCTCTTCTTTCAACTCGTCAACTTTTCAACTTTTTGTTTTTGCATTTGCGTTAAATTTGAGCCGAGTGACTCCTTTCAATATGTTTTTCCCGTGGGTTTTGGAACGATTATGGCGGTGCGAAGACGCAATTCCAATCGCCTTCTGCTGAATTCTCTGGTTTGCTATTTCCTCGGCAGGCGGGAACCGGAAGTAATCCCCCTCGTAATATCCGCCGCGGCGCCCAACGAGAAGCCCTTCAGATCAGTGGCGAATTCTCCGATACACCGCGTATACCGCCGGTATACCTAGTAATTCGAAGTGTATAAGAAATATTTCATACGTTTGGTTATCCTCTAAAAAGTTATTGATATTATGAAAACTTTAAAACAGATGCGAAAAAATATCTGTTTTGCTACAGAGAGCCAGTCACTCTTCCACGTCCGTAAGGGCTATGAAGTGCGGTAGAGTGAGAAGTTTCAAACAGTTCTTAATGCTGTCCAGAGAATACGCTAGTGCAGGCGAAGGCACCGCATGCCAGCCGCGATAACCTAGGGCTCTTCACGTTGCAAGGCCGGGGAGAGGGGGGGATGCGCGTCTGGACGGTCGGTAGTCACCGTAAACTATTGCGGTGAACAGACCTTTGGTCGTTCGTTAGTTCCGCTTCTCTCAAGTTTTTTGTGAAAATGGAGTGTGTTAATGATCAAGAAGTTACTAGTTTGTTTAATTGTCTTATAGAACAAATATTAAGGACGGAATTTCGTAGTATTGGGATTTCAGAAAAGCTCAAAATTAAAGACAACGGTAGAGGTAGCTCCCATAAAGTGCGGTATGCTTGAAATGATATTTAGGATTCGCCACTGCTTCAGATCAGCGTGCTCGGTGTCCGTGCAGGCCAGCGCCTGCTCAGGCGGAACGTTTGGTGCTTCGTTGTGCCAAAGCCAAACTCACGGAGCAGCAGAGATTTCGCTTACACTGAAAATAACGGATCCGTGAAACATTATTTACACGTTATAATAACTCATTGAAAAATTCAACTTAGTAGTATATTTTATTACTCGCTATTATTATCGTCTTTGAATACTGTAAATCATTAGTAATTATACGTAATATAATGGCTTCGGAACCATAAATGAGACGTACGAAAAAGATAGTGCAAATTTGTATTCTCTGAAATTTTATTGTCCTGTGAAAGTTTGAGTTAAAATAGGGAAAAACTAATTCAATTGAGCTGTCCCGCTTCTTCTGAAAGCTTATAATGTGCACCTATTAAATTAAGTTTACCTAACGTAAGATTTAAAGCCGTGACTTCAAAGATCCTCTTAATTTTCTAACGATAATTCCGAAGAAGTCTTAATCGTCAGAAAACTCATGTAATCTCAATCACTTAGTTTAAACTGTCCGTTTTAAGGAAAAAGTAAAAATAACTCCCGGTCTTTAAAGGGTCATCTAGGGTGGCGGCTGTGCTTCCATTTTGATTTAACCTTAACCGATGTCAGCTTCTGCCTCGTAGTCACGCTACGTAGGTACTAAAAACGAGGTCTTGCCATCGATTCCTCCTCCCAACCTTGGCCTAGTAGCAGAATGCATCTTTCGCGAGTTCGGTAGAGTTGGTTTACTTAAAGTTTTTCGGCGGACCTTTGATCTCACGAACAAAAACCGGAATTCGTTCAAGTTCAAAATATCTCATACCTTAAGTCAGAAATTATTATTCGTTGAGTTCAATTCTTTGTAGAGGTCTCCGGATGATCTTGAGTCTACCCATGAAAACATACTTCCTTGTATATGCTCCCTACGTAATCTTCACATTTCAGCAAGAACAATATTACGTAGTTGTTCGCCGTCTTCGAGTTGTTACGCAATAAGAATCTATTATAAATCGACAATTGGTGTACGTAACAAGGCCTGGCATAGAAAGGAATCGATAGCGACTTCTAGAAGGACACTCGTTTAAGTTATTTAACAATGGCCTCAACGGGAAGTCTAGAGGGCAGAAACGCGACGTATGAATGGAAAGAAAACTATCCGCGAATAGCAATTATTTTTCAATTATCCGTCTTCGTCTTGCATGCTTTTCAGGTGACCAGAGTTTCAATGAATTAGTGCCTTTGACAGGGGCATCCAAAAGGGGGGGGTAGCTGGGACAACTTGTCCCAGGCCCCGACTTAATTGAGGCCTCGAATTTTTTTTCATTCAAAAGAAATGAAAAATATATTTATCTCTAATCCAAATTTAACGCTGTCAGTTATTTCTGGTGCTTGGAGAAATGCATTCTGTTTATGAATTGAGGGAGGATGTTTTTTTTTTGTCATTGGATTTTGTATTTGGATCAACTGCTCCGGGCCCCTGATTTTCTCTGAGAACCTCTGGCCTTTGAATTCATTTCCTTTCGGGATTTTGGAACATATTCCTTTTCACTAATGAAGTAGCTCGTTGTTGAATATTCGAGAAGAGAATTTGTCGTCCGAAAGAAACTGGATTTTGCTAAGCGCCTTAACCATCGTAGTGACGCGCAAACGTCTCCGTCGATGATTAGCAGCGCAGTAGCAGCAGCGATTTCTTCAGCCTGCTGCGCTTCAAGGAGCACAGAAAGCGACTTATCTTTTTATCCCGATGGCCTTGTTATCACTTCGCAGGCATTTCGGAGTGATCGTGTTGGCCTCGCAAAATTTGACGAGCAAGTAAATACTGCCATTGAATCAGTTTGAAGACTTCCAGTACCACTGAACGTTTCTTGTCTTCATACATAGTTTGTTTCGCCATGCCCTACGCTAACGAACATGGTCATTTACCCAATTTTTTCAAGGCATGGCCGGATCAAGCTTCTGGAGACCGAATTGTCCAGTTGAATTTGTCCTATGGAAAAATGGATACTTACAGAATGTTATCCGCTATTCGACCTCTTTAAGTTTCTGAAGTAAAGCTCGTAACCTTTAAAAGTAAACAAAGTATCTGTTTCTATCTACTGGATATTTACTGATTGGGGTAGAGAAACTCCCAGATGTGATGAATAAGACACTCATCGTAAGCTCGTTCAAAAGTTGCTCTAGAATTACCTCCCTGGGATATTTCGGCATTGAATTAGTCAATTACTTACCGTAGCAGAAGTCGTTACCCGGGGGTGCTTTCATTTCGGAAAATTAACGTTTGCCCGCCCTTCGGCTTCCTGCTGAATTAGCTCATTTGCTGCTGAATTCGCTGCGAACGTTAACTGCGTTCCACAATTTTCTCATTGATATTGCAATAATTTTGTTAATTCTAACGGTAATGCACCTGCAAAGAAAATGTACTATTTTTAAAGAGTTCCATTTTCTCAAGAAGGCATTAACCATACCTCAGTAACTAATAACAGTCCTGTCATTTGAATCTAACTGCACCCCGCCGTCACTTACATCGGTGATGAAATGGAGATCGCATATTGTGAGACAATGCGCCAGACCTTATTGGTATTCTTGCACCATTTCCTATCTTACCGAACGCTGCAATGTCTTGCTGTTAAAGCACAAACCCATTTGTTCTTACAGACCACGCTCCACAATTAACAAAAACAAAGTTTCGAAGTCAGCTGCGTGAATGATCTAGTGATGGACTTGTCCGTTTTACATCTTAACACTTGTATAACGAGAAATAATTTGATGTTGCGATTTAAATACTCCATTAACTTCGAAGACGTGTAACAAAAACAAGAAAGAAACAGGGAATGGAAAGGGGAATTTGTTTGATAACCTTGAGGTCAAAAAATGTCATTGGTTCCTCTCCTGACACCTCAAATATAACCTTGATGTTCATCAGATGGACCCAGAAGGAAAAATGGCAGGGAGGAGGTAAAACTGTAAGGGTTTCAATTATAATAGTCCCATTACACATATTATACCAAGTATCTCCTTTCTCTATTGTGGCAAATTAAGTCCAGTCATTCTTTCTATTACATTTTTCTCCTGTTATTCTTTCCTTCCGTGGGCGTGGTGCAGCAAATGTGGTTTACGGCTTCTCAGCGTCCCTCTCGTCTGTGTTAATTGGCTCTCGGGCGCGGCTTCAATGGCGCCCTTGGCAGCGCGAGGGCTGCAGAAGCTGCCGCTGCTGCCGCGGGCGGGGGAGGGCGGCTGACGCAAGGGTTGCAGGGGGTTGCCGCCCGTTGCGTTCTGAGCCGCCGGCGGGCGGTCGATATCGTCGCCGGCTGTCGCGCCTGGCAGTGCGCGGGGGGGCGGGGCGGAGCGGCGCCGGCGCCTGGCGACGTCGAGGGGGTTGTGTAGCGCCGGCGACTGCGTAGCGTTGCAGCAGTTGCGTGAGCGCGTTGGGGGTGGGTGGTGCGTGCGTCCCGCGTGTGCTGCGTGCCGGACAGTCTCCCGGGCTCGGGAGTTTTTCGGTGGTTCCGTTTCGGGCGTTCGCCTCTGAGCGTCGGAGCCATCGATCTCGTCGTGGTAACAGGTCGCCCGCCCGCCCGGTCGGGGAAGCGAGGGTGGCGGCGGCGTGCTCGTGTACGGATGAGCGTGGTATTGGCACGGACCGTGTACATCGGCACGCGTCGAGTCTAGAACGTCGCAGGAAGTGCATTACGCTCCAGGATGGTGTGCTCCGGTGGCGTCGTAATGTGACGTGTGGCTGTTCCGTTTTGTGATCGCGATCTCGCGAAGGAGCTGCTGGGGCTTTTTCGCCCCGTGACGGCGGCCCGTTGTTGTCTGTTGTGGTGGCCGCGTGGCCGTCTGACAGCAGCGCTGACGTTTTCCTTCCCATCTCCCTCCCCCACCTCTTCCCGGACGCGCTGTCCGTTCTCCTGCCCTTGTGATCGCGCGTAGCTAGAGATTTCTGACAGCTCGCGACGTGCGAGGGCTGAAGGTTCGTGACAAGCGAGCCCTGACGGGCGAAGCGTAGGCGGGTAGTGCCGTCCGGATACCCGCCCTATTTTAGTATTTTGACAGTTTTTACTTTCGGTGAGACCACTTGCGATAGTGGTGGTGTTTAATTTGGGGCGGGTTTCCACGAAGTGTGCGTTGCGCTTCTTAATCCGTTAACCATGGGGGATCGTTTAGGTACACCTGCTTCCTACGCGGAAGAACTGGAAGGTAATTTTTATGCGGCACCTTATCTCTACTATCTGTACAGTTTATGGTTTTGGCATTCTGCTGAAGTTAGGTTTTGAAGAATGAGATTAATCCATTATATTACTAACATGTTTGGGTATCTACACATCAGCATGAATTACTAGTAGTCTTATTATGTATATACTGGCTGATTAATACTACTGTTTTTTTCGTTTTTCTTTTTCGCTTTTATTTGTGTAGGATGTTAATGCTTTTTGTACTCGCATTTGTTTTTGAAATTTTCTCATCTGCGCCTCCAATACTGATTGCTTTCTTTTTCTTTTTTGCAGTTCTATGCAGCAATCGTGTAAGCCAAATGACTAAGACCTACAATGATATAGAAGCAGTAACACGGCTTCTAGAAGAGGTGAATATTCAATAACAGTATTTATTTATTTGATATTCTTGTGTATTCGTCATGTGTAGTTGTTTTTATCATTTGGATACATTTTCAGAAAGAGAAAGACCTTGAATTGACTGCACGGATAGGCAAGCAACTGTTGGCTGATAATCAAAGACTAGAAGCTACTGTTGCTCAACTTGATACAGAACTTCGTACAACAAATGAACAAGTCACTCAACTTACCCATGAACTGCATAAGAAGACAGAACTTATTCAGATCCTCACAAATGATGTGGATGACAGTGGATCAGAAGCAGGTGAATTTTTAGGTTGTCATGAAATCTTTTGCCACTCAATTACTCAACATGTTTATTTTCAATTGACTGCAAAGAATATGAGTGTGTTAGTAAAAAATTTAGAAGATCATTCACTTCAATGTTGACCCTATTTTTTAACATTATTTTATAATCTTCTATGTAGTCTTTTAGTTAAACTTACTCCATAATGCATTTATCTCAAAACTTGTGTTAGTGGTACCAATATTCCATTTGAACTATATAATTAAGGAAAATAACTTGAAGTGTAATTATTTCTTCTCTTTATTTTCATGAGAGTGCATTATCATCCAAAATTACAAAGCTAGTTTCAAACTGAAAACTCAATTGGATAATTGTTGCATATTTGATTATTTGTTTGTTCGTATTCATTTGTGTATTTGTCAAGTTTAAGGCTGCAAATAATTTGTCAAATCATAATCATAACCATGGTACATTAGCTTATTTTATTGTCTTCTAAATCCAATCGTGTTGTTTTTTTCATCATCTTGTTTTTATGGAAAATAAATCATCATGTTTTAAAAAGTGTACACGTACTAGACCCTCTAAAGAAATGAAGTGGTGAGTTAGTGATAGAAGGAGCTAGAATATAAAACGAGTTAGGGGGGGGGGTGTACTTTTGGTTAAATTTCTCAACATTTTTATTTAGGGGATGTCATCCTTATTGTGAAGATAACAAACTTGTTAATTTGGGAAAATCTGAATGAACAATTTTAGAATCATTTTATGGGTAAGGCAGCATTTTTATTAATTTTTTATCTGTTAATTTAAATCAAGTAATTATTTTTAACATTATAGGCAAACCACACAATTTCAAAAACTATATATACTAAAATATGATAATAGTGACAAATTAAAATGTATTTATATTCACATTTGTTAACGTTGATATTAAAATCTCTTCAAAATCTTTAACTTCCATATTTTGTGTTATATTGTATCATGGGGTTGTGAACACGATACCAATTCACAAAAGTCCACATTGGGATATAAGAATATGAATATCTTATTAATCCAAAATTCCAACTCCTTGTTTTTTTGGGCACCAAAATATTTAATATCGCTACATAATTCATTCCAAGGACGTTTTCACTTATTCAGGATAGTATTCCATATAATACTTCCTCAGAATTTTTGATGGAGGTGGTGATGTGACTAATGACCTCCGTAGCTGAGTTGCTACAGAGCTCTCCGTTCTGCCTAGCTACAGTTGCTCTCTGTTCTCTGGAAATTGATTTAAGTTGATGTCACCAATTTTAAAAACTGATGTGCAACTGGCAAATTACAGTTCATGCTTGAAAATTCGTGAATAAATGAGTGATAGGAGGAGATTGTGGAATAGATTAATTACTTGATGTAATTGGTTTGTGTTTATTTGCTGTCTCATGAGATGCCTCAATTGTAGTGGTAAAATTAAAATGTTTTGACTTCACTTATATATTTTATGGCCATTTTAAGAATGTAGAATATCCTTGTTCAGGAGATGCTTGAAAACTTTGCACAGATGTATGTTGTATACATTCCAAAATAGTTATTTACTTGATTTCTTATTGACAATATTGTTTACGTGGCTGAAGGAACTCCATCTGGAGGTCTGCGCTCCATCAATCTGGAACTTCTCCAAAAACATGTGTCGTCTCTGGAGGAGGAGAACCGCTCCCTGCGGCATGAGGCCAGCCAACTGGCTCATGAAACAGCAGATTGTGAGCAAGCGGAACAGCGTCTTGTGCAGGAGCTTTCCTTACAGTTGTGTAAGTTATCACCTTCAAGTTGGTAATAATTACAGTGCTTGGTAGGATAATAATACTGAATAATTGCATAATTTGTCTTCATCTGTAATAACACAATTTGCATTTGGAATAAGTCGGGAAATCTACTAGCTACAATTCTAAAAACTGCTGTAGTCAAAATCTAATGGTTTTTATGTATTGTCTGTGTGTGATTTCAAAGTAATATTTATATCCTTTCCTTCTAAAGTTCCAACCATTCCAAAAAATTGATTGTGTTTAATTTGCATATATACCTGCAAAAACTTCATTTATAGAAAGTAATTGAAAACAGATGTATTTTCTCAAACAATATGAAAAGTTTTGTTCATACTTTCTTTTTATTTTAGCATATTTAACATTTAATTACAAAATTCCTTAATATTAGTACTACCCTTTGCTTAATACACTTACAAGTACATAGCTTCAGTACATTAGCTACACTTACAAGTTCATACTCATCTTTGCATTTGTTACAGCCAGTGCAAATCAAGAGATGTCTGCATTGTCGGTTGAGTTGGAACGTGTCAAGGAAGAAAGCAGACTCCAGCATGAAGAAATAGTAAGCTTAACATGTAAACTCAATGATGCTGAGACCAAGTTGCAAAAGGTGACTATTTAACTAGTAATGTGATTATTGAAATCAGTGAATTGAGAATATAATGTACTCTTGTACTTCATTTCATTGAAGACAACTGTAGAGAATGAAGAGCTCTCAAGCACACTGAATATTACAAGGGATAATCAGAACAAATTGGCTATGGAGCTAGCAGAGTTCAAAGATCGTTACGCTGAAGTTATGAACCTTCTAAGAGACACACAAGAGCAGCTACGTCGACAGAGACGTAAAGGTCTTCCCACTGCACGAGGGGGTTCATTGTTCCCATCACTAAATGCTACGGCAAATCCTGATTCTATTGCCAGTGAACTAGAGAGTTCTCTCTACTCTGAGCTCAGTCTAGATTCAGGCATCAGCACTGACAAACCGTAAGTTTCATTGTGTAAAAAGACATATTTCCATGTTATTGCAGTTCTCTAAGTGATTAAGTGATCATTAGACATCGAATGTTTAGGCACTAAAAAATCGTCTTTTAGGCGCCTAAAAAGGCGCTGAAAAAGTCAAGAATAAGGAGAAAAAAGGCACTGTCATAAGTCATTCACAATAAAATGGAAAAATTGTATTTTTTGTCTAAATTATTTTGTAAACTTAAATGCACAAAACCAGTTTGTATATTTTAATGTACAACTAGATTTACACATTTACAACTCTTCGACATTTTATTCTTAATAGTTTCTATTAACCAGTAATATTTACATATTACCAGTAACTTTTCAAGGATCACAATTTCAAATTTGCGACGACTGGGAGACAAAATCAGTTTGAATGTGGAGAAGGATATCTGAACGATGTGACTGGCATATATTTTAGCAATCCAACACTAGCACCACTGAAACCTTCTGGGAATTTATCTTTATTTCTACTTAAAATTTCGGTTCTCTCGGTGTATCGTTTGTGTTCTCAGATCATGGCTGGTATTTATGAAATAGGGAAATGGAGAAAAATCAGTTGGTATACTTTCGGGAATTCACTCGTAATTTTAAATTTCAAGACGTGAATCGAAGATTTCATAATGAATGGTGACGTTGGACTATCACCGATTTTCCGATATCTTAGCATTGTATATAAGTATAATAAATAAAAGGCAAAAAAAAAAGTCCTAAAAAAGGTATTTGTGCAAAAAATAGGCATTTATGCTAAAATAAGTAAAAATAAGCATTATAAAACTTCGTCATATGTCATCATTTGTCATGATTCGTGGACATATATTATCAGCCTTTGAATAAGTTCTCTAGAAAAAAATAGGCATTTCCCTAAACATCCGATGTCTAGTGATCATTATGTAAACAATCTTAATGAAATTTGATAATATATTTTAGGTAATATAAATTATATTTTATTATTTTGTGAGTTACATACTTAAAATTTAGTTGTTTTTTTTAATGATACTTTCGAAGTGATTATGAGGAAGGGGGAAATGACAACTGAAACGTGTGTCAATCTCTTAATTTTTTGTTGTTCTTCATTCAGTTTCTGAGTTAATTGTTTCAAGTATAGAATTAACAATTACCAGTGATTTAAGGAGTTGAACTTTCAGTAAATGTTTGTATTGCATTCTTAAAAGAAGTGTAGACGCATGAAGTGTGAAACTCTATAATATTACTAATGATTATGATACTTTGTTTTCCATTTCTTTTTCACAGTTTGCTTTAAATGGTGTTGTGGAAACAGAATCTTTATAAAATATTTTTTATTTCTTTTCCAGTTCTTCGTTCAAAAAAGTGTTTGAAACTGTACGATGTGCCTCTAGAGGTTCAGCTCACAGCACAACCAGTAGCAGTCCTATTCATCAGATGTACCCCCGTTTGAGCACAGGAGCAACTTCTGTTCTGTCTTCAACTGCATCTACTGGGCCACGCATGTCTGCGTTTGCCTCTACTGCCCATGCTACATCCACTCCAGGGCTGCCTTTGCACCAGTCGCCTGCTGGCCTCTTTCCTGTGCCTCCTCCGCATCATCGCCCTACTCCCCAGTACGGCAGCGCTCTCAGTTTCCCCAGCCTGGATTCTGTTGGTCAGAGTGACTCGGAGAGTTCAATGATGACTGACAGTGAGCCTGAATGTTATCCGTAAGTATGTTTATGTTATTTGATTTTTATTATTATATATCTCGGTGTTGTCCAACTGGTGACCTGTCGGCCGCATGCATCATGTGGTGCCTTTCATTGTGGCTTGCAAAAGGTTATTAGCTGAAAGTCCCGTGCAACCATGTCGAGTGAGAATGTTGTGCACCTATCGCACGCAGCTTGCCAGTATCTAGACCCCCTTTAATGTAAAAATAGAAGAAGTTTAGATTTAAGGATTTTTTTGTAGTAAATTCAGAAATTCAAAATCATCTCAATGTGTTCCACTGTGTTACGCATAGTATGGTCTGATATCACACATGGTTTGATCTCCCCATTTTAGAACAGCCGGGCAGAATCCCGAGATCAACATTACAGGAAAGTCAGGTGTGTATCACCTGAGTAATGAAAATATGGTCTGTAACCATATCAAAGGTTTTAGTTTTGGCCCTGGAGGTCTTGCAAGTTGGACACCCCTGATATATCTACAAAGAAGCACTGAGGGTTGAATAGAACAATGCTTTAGACTAGAACATACGGGTGAATAGAACACTTTAGAACAGTGCCTTTTAGTATAGACATTAATTTTGTTATGACAAAAGGAAATTTCCCATGTTTATGACTTTGCGTTTTTTATTGATTTTGGCCAATTTTTTTACCTTTACGGTCTTTTTCCAAGCATTTTTCAACAATTTCATTGATTTTATTATAATTTTAAAGGTTCTTGCTTCCAATAATATTTATGGGATGAAACAAATATTCTCCACAGAATTCCTGAGTAGCCTATTTGATTTCTTCACTCAGTAATTGTAATGTCAGCCGTTGTGAGTTGTAATATCATGTTCCTGGGACACCTATCAGTACCATTGTCAGTATAGCCGATTTCGTGATGACCGAAGATAGCCATTTCCTGGTAAAGAACAGTCCAAGCCAGATGTTTGCAAGCTGAGTTCACTTGAACATCAGTAACATATCTGAAAACTGGAGCTGTTTCATCTGTTTTTTATCAAATTTTTTAAATAGTTTTCCTTTGCTTTCAGTGCTTTTTTGAAACATTGTAAGAGCATTTTATTGATTGTTTTTGGCAGTGTTTTAGGTATTCAAAATCCACCCCCTAATCATAATGAAACTCATCACTTTTGCACCAAAATGTAGCTGCAATCAAAATTTTTAGTCAGGTTTTTAAGTTTTCTGTTCAGGATATCTGTTTAATTTTTATTTCTCTATTTAAAGTTTCACATCCACTAAAATCAGTTACCCATTTTCCTTCTCTCATATTTATCTCATCCTAAGATCACACTCCCTTCACCATAAGATCATACACAGATTGCTGGACACACACTGTATAAACATTTGCAAATTAACAAATGTTTATTGAGTAAATAATGCATGTATTCAAATTACAATAATAACATCTTGCAAATAAGTTGTCTGACAAGCTCAGACAGTTCTCAGCGCAACTGATTTATAGAAATATTTCGGATATCCAGTTGTAGTGTACCTTCTATAGTAATTGTAATATGTTATGACTTGTTAATTCTTAATTAAGGGCATTGGATTTGCACAACTACCATTTTATATGTTGCCATGTACTAAATGCTTCATTACAGTGGTGGTGCTCGGCCTGGAATACCTGGAGTTCCTGGAGCAGCTGACCTGGAAGATGCCCTGAGGAGGTTGACACCTGCAGAAGTAATAGCTCGTCGTGCCATGTTGTCTTCCGGTGCTTTCATTGGTTATGAAGATGGTGGTACAGGAGGTCTCTCTCCTCCTACTTATTTGCCATATGGTTGTCGCACACCTGACAGTATTATGTCTACAGGAAGTAGTGGGCTCAGTGGCTTTAGTGGGCACAGCAATGGATGGAAACTCCCAGAAAAACTACAGGTATTGGAAAGTGTTTTTAGTTTCTCGATCTGCCGTATCTATTCCAAAGAAAAATGTATTTGTGTATGTGTGTTAATATGTATATTCTACTTTCTGGAAATAGTTTCCTTTAACAAACATGTGACATATTGTGTTCAAACTTTAAATAGTCTTTTGAAAATTTAGGAATCCTGAATACTTAGCTTACACTTTTTAAAAATGGTTGAATATAGTGGTTAGCTGTTGTATTTTTTTTTAATGGTAAATTTACAGTCAGAGTTTAAAAAATTAATGTTCAGAATTTTAATTGTTAAATTTGAATTGGATGTTGTTGTCAGATTGTGAAACCTATGGAAGGTTCATTAACATTGGCTGCATGGTCGCAATTGGCTACCCCTACTCTTGGGGGTTTGCTTGATGAACGACCAGGAGTGAAGACGAGAGGGGGCCGTCCTCTGGAAGAATTGGGTCTCCATACCTACACTCTGTCAGACTTGGAAGAAGACGATGAGGATCTGGGAAATCCTGGTAAAAGCTTCCAGAGCTCAAGCTCCGTCTTCACGTACACGAACAGCACTGTGCTTCATCCTGATGACAACACAACTGTCACTCACAGGTTTGTGGAGCTCTTTTTCATATTTTAGCATTGAAACTGGCGCTTTGCTTTCAATCCCATCTCGATCAGGTTTCAAGCCCATCTCGATCAGGTTTTTCGTCCAGTTTCCCTGATCCATTGAGCAAATGCTGAGATGGCCCCTTGTTTTGCTTCTGGACATAAACGTAACTTCATTTTCTGAGCATGTCTTCTAGAATTCAGTGGGAAATACAATTATTCAAATTATCGTTTCCATGTTGTCGCGGCAGGAAGTAATAAGAGCCAAAATTTATTGCTTATTTATCCTTGAAAATAGATTTTATTACACGGGAGTTTTTTTGTTTTTGTTTTTTCTCCCTTTCAAAATTCAAAATTTATAGTAGTATATGACTTAGTGTAGGGATCACAGAATTTTGAAAATGTGCACACAATTCACTTTTCCCCATAGCACGTCATACACAGTTTTTAACTGTTTTTTTGACGTAAAATAAATAAATAAAACTTTGTTGATTAGATCAATTTAAATCCAGGTCTGTGTGAAGTCATGATAAATTGCGACATGGTGCACCAGACCTCTAGTTTCTTGGAAGTGACATCCCATGTCCTGATCGAATAGGGATCTTAAACAAATTATATTCATACAACAAAAACGTTGCCTTTTTTCTATTAGTCTGAAGGAATAGGAATTTGTAACATTAAACAAAAATAATTTTAAAAGGGGACATTTATTTCAAATAAAATCAATTTTCTCTTTTGATCAACTGCCTCAGACCTTATTGTTGTTGTTTGAACCCCCCTATATTTATAGGCTAGCAAATACCAATATTAATCATTTTTTTCAACGCTTTTCCAATCTTAATGTTGAACTTCATTTTAGGAAGGTCAAAAACAATTCAGATGTTAATTTTTGCTTTTTTTGAATGTTAGTATATTAGAAACTGCTGATTGCTTTTCAAAATGTAATTTTTTATCTCCTCAGCGAGTGATTTGTTTTGTATTTTTTTTAGCCTTCAGGGAAGTCAAATGTGTCCGTCAGCTCCAATGAGTCACCAGATTAGTCGACAATCTACTGCTCCTCCCACTCCAGGGACAAGAAGTAGACGCAATTCTACCTCCACTTTCAGCACCACTTTAGGTCTAGCAAAATTGCTAAATGAACGAGGCATTAAGGCTGTGACTCCATCAGCTGTTGCCACCCCTTGTCACCCAAGTAGTTTTACTCCTACTGCTACCCCTTGCAACAGCCCTGATGGAACACCACCACCATCTCCTCCTGCGTCTCCGCCACCTTATAATCCCTTGAAACTAGGTGAGTTTTTATTGTGGGACAATTTGAGATTGGCTCTGTTCATTTATAGTCATATTATTAGAATTTACAATTGCTTGCAAATTTACTTTGTTAATTTTAGTCCTTATCCAAGCTTAGGACTAGTTGATTCATCCCTTAAATTTTTTTAAATTATTTTTTCCAGGTTTTCTGAGTAGTGGAGCAGATTTATTGAGGCGGACGTTCTCAGCTGAAAATGAAAGAGTTAAACCAAGTCAAAAGCAAAAGAGAAACAAAATGTCATTATCACGCTCAGATAGAAAGGTTGGCATTTCTTTCCAAAACTGTGGTTGTAAAAAATTTGTGAATTGCTGTTCTAACTTCATTCCGTTTTCCAGGCACTAACGGGCATTCGGCTTGTGGAGAAACTTGAGAGAATTGGCCTGGAAACCATCATGTCTACTACTGCTTCAAGTATTTCCCCACTAACTCTCCAGGGAGCACTGTATTCACGACGAACTCTGAAGAGCCCCATGGCCCAACTTACCAGCTTTAAGAATACTATTACTTCACCTGCTGTATCCTCCAAAGTTGAACCTCCCCGTAAAGAACCCATACCAGAGCAACTGAGCTCCCCTCGGAGCCGACCTATCACTGAGCCTAAAATTAGCCACAAGATGAAGCCTGGTGAACTGGGTGTACCTTGTCGTCCTGGTACTGGTGCGTTAGATAGGCTATCTTCGCATCGGCAGCCAAACGGGATGGTTCGCCCAGACCTTGGTACAGTATTTGGGAATGGTCCCCCTGTTCGAGGTAGCCAGTCTGAATCTTGTGTATCACCTGCTTTAGGATCAGTCAGCTCCATGTCTTTAGGAAGAAAAGGTGGTCTTCTCTGAATATCTGTTTCTTCAGTCCATTAACTTTTCTAAAACGAGTCCTGAGTTAAATGCCAAAATTCATGTATTGTAATTGCAACTATGCTGTCTATTCCAGTTGCAGCAAAACTGGATTAGTGTGATGGTCTGCAATGTTCCTACTTCTCTATGTGATATGTTATTTTTACATATAAAGTTTCAATGGACAATTTGTCACACCTTGAAAGAAAGTATTTTTATTTGTGATCTTTTAAGAGAGGTGTGCCTTTATATTTGGAATAGCAAAACACTCAAGAAGAATGAAGGCCCTCTTCTGGTCATGCATCATTATTGTATTTATTTATGTAATATATATTTGTTCAAGGACTAGTTTTATATGGTTATAATTAATCATGTATTATTTATGAACTGGAACTGTCTGCAATAGTGCTATTTACGTGCTAATATGTTGGTACTTCCACGTTTTGTAATTTTTTTTATAAGAACTTTTCTTATGAAAGTTTGCATTTGTCCATTTTGTTCATATTTAACATGCAAGCATCAATACTGTTTCAATTGATGTTCTGTGTAGTTAAGAGAAAGGTTTTTGTCATGTGATTTGATTAATTGTTTTATTGATTGACTTAATCAACTTTGTTTTTGATGAAGTAGGTCATTGCTTTCCAATAAGAGAGTGAATTTAGTTTTCTCTCCTGTTAGAAAGTAGACTACAGTTCAACCAAAGAACAGTTATGGAAGCTTCCAATGAAGTGACGCTTGATATTTATGGCACTGACTGAGAAAGAATATTGTATATAGTGTATATAGTGGCTGCTACCAAGCTACAATTAACAATTGAATAATTTTAAAACTCTGTATTGATTATTTCAAACAATACGTTAAAAGTTCTTTTCCTGAGGTCTCCAACCAATTAATAAAGTATACATGAGATCATTTAATATCAGGACCAATTCATGAATCGTGACTTAACCTATTTGGCAGTTGATAGTTTGACGATCAGTATTATCTTTATTTTGGCACATTTAAAAAGAATTTTACATTTAGAAAGACTTAATACATTTCTGAGAAATAATAAACTGAGTATAAAGACTTCTCTTAAGTTTCTTTGAAATATACATTTCTTATACAAGATTTCTCATTTATTTTCTATAGGCAGCTGTATACGGAATGAGTGGTTGTGAAGTCTTGTGGGTTATGTACCTTGTACAGCTCGTGTCAGTCTTTTTTTGGAAGACTGTGCATTAAGCTGTAAGTGAACTTTGAGGTTCACAGTGTATAAAAAATATTTGTAAATAAATATATTTGTTCTTCATTACTTAGCAGACTTGTTTTGAGTCGCAGATAAAATGAGGAATTAATTTATTGTAAATGTTTTTCAGTGAGACTGGAAAATTCATTTACACTTACTTAGTCATAAATTTTGTTCCCGTTTTTATTTAAGATAGCTGCAGCAGTTAACAGTAGTAAACAGTTTTGATCTTGTCATTTACTACTAAATATTTTGTAGGTAGTGATTTATTTTGTACAAATAGTTTGTAATAATACCCTTAAGTTGTATTGAAGGAGGGTTTTGGTTCATTCTAATTTTCTGAAAAAGCTGATTGCATAGAAGTTAGAGGTTGAAGTTTTTTAAAATGATTCCTTAGGTAACATTTTTCTTAGTTATAAATTCATTTGTACCTTTGCTGCAGCTGCATTGTAGGGAATAATACCTGTTATCTAAATATGCAGGAGAAATTTACATTTATTGCAGCAGTATTGAATTTTCATATTCTCTTGAATGAAGTCCTGATCTATGTACATTAATCATGGTGCTGTTTTATTTATAAAATATACTTTGAAGTAGTATATTAAAGTAAATTTTTTTGTGGATATGTGACTTTCTTTTGGGGGTAAGGGCAGTGCCACTAACTAATCCTGAGAAGTGACATTTTTAGTACTCTGCAGATAGCTAGCTTCATCACTTAGCACTTGGACTGCTGTCCTGATGAAATGCCTCTAATTTAATGACAGTTACCAAACCTTTCAAAATATAGAAGGCATGCAATGGAAGTATTGTGTATTGTATACAAAATCAGTTTCCATTGCACATCTTAAATACAATTAGTGTCAGATTTACATGTTCTAGGAGCCCCAAACTCAGGTTTGTTACATTAATCGACAAATTTGTCCTTTTCCATTGTCGTTAAAAAGTCTGTTTTGCTAAAGTGTCTTAATTTCACTAGCACTTACATACTACATTAACTACTGTAGCATATTAGCTCTAGTGGAATTTTTTTAAGTTGAAAAGTTTTATTTGTGCTTTGCAAGTTCATAACCAAAATATATTTTAAACTTTGTTGGCTCGTCCATTTTCACGCATAGAAAGTATATGAATTAGTGGTGCAACAACAGAACAATTTTTTCAAAATAAATTTTGCAATTTTGAAAATTCAGAAAGTCCAAAGAAAATGAGACTGTGCCATTATTTTAAGGCTTTGCTCTGTATGTGGAAAAAATTTGGAGCCTTCTTTTTGAAAAAATTTCTATTTCTTTTATAAATTACATTCAAATAAAAATTACTCTAAAACTACTCATTTTTTCAAAAAGTTGTACGTAACTATTTAAAGATCTGATTTTTTTGAGCGGATTTCATTTAAGACAAAAATCACTATCTTCAATATTGTATTTTTGCAATCCTTCAAAGTACAAAGAGTTCATTGAAACTGGGACCAACAACTGTGTGTAGCCATCCTTTCATACATTAAGATGTGAAAAGGCCCTAACCAGATAAGGTGGGTTTCCGGGCTTAGTTTGCAAATCGACTTGGATTTTTCTCACATGTTTGGATGTAGAAAATGTTATGATTTCCAAAATATAAGGCTAAAATATCCACATGGTAAGTGCTTACAGCGAAAAAAAACTCTTTTTCATGTTTAAATTAAGAAAAGAATCATTTTGTGTCATTTATTTTATTTCTTTGCTTCTGATGAACTTAACCACAATAATCGGTTAAAACATCGACTTGTAATGCCTTTCAATTCATAAACAGAGTAATAAATTGATTAAAATAATTTTTTTAATAAAAATATTAACCAAAAGTTTTTTCACCTACTTCATAAACTTCCAGAAGGAGTTTCAGATAGTGCTACTTATGAAATGTAGACATTTTCATATGCTTTTGAGGGCTCAAACAGGCAAATGTCTAGGAATTGATTTACAAGCTGATTTTTTTAAACCATGCTTTTTTACGATTTCCGGGTCTTAAATAATACAATATGCTTATAAACTATGTAATATTGTCAAAGTTGATAAGTAATAAAAAAGTCTTAATTTTGTTGGAAATCTTTATTATACATCAAATAATATTTTTTATAAAAAAAAAAAAAATTAATCGATTTATTACTCTACTTATGAATTGACAGGCATCTACAAATCAATGTTTTAACCAATTATTATGGCAAAGTTCATATCAGAAACAAAGAAATATAATAAATGCCATAAAATGATTTTCTTAATTCAAACACGAAAAAACCTTCTTTTCGCTGTAAGTACTTACCATGTGGATATTTTAGCCTTGTATTTTAAGAATAATAATATTTTCTACATCCAAACATGTGGAAAAAATCTCAATCGAATAGCAAACGTAAGGCCGGAAACCCCCTTCTTACAGTTAGAGCCTTTAAAGAAAAAATTGTTTGAAAGATTTTTTATATTGCCCAAATTTTACACACATTTATCCAAAAACTGCTTGTATTTTTTAAAAATTGCACAATACCTTGATTCTCAATCTGTTCTTGAAGAACAGATTTCATTAAGGAAAGAAGTCTCTTACCTTCAGTTTTTTAGTTGTAGGAAGATGCTGAAAACATTTGAATTTTGCAATTTTCAAAAAATCTGGTATGTCAATGAAAATGCAACCTGCACTAATTTTTTAGCATTCTTTATGCTATCCAAGGACAAAGTGTAATAAAACATGTGGAGCTATTAGAGAAGATTTGGAAAATGTCTTAGCTTCGTGTAAAGTACTCGCAAAAATCACAATAGCTGTTTCAAACTCCTAGGGCCTTTTTATTATATTTATGGAATTCATACAATTTTTGTTGTCTTCTCTTTCACTTATATCATTTCCTTCATACATCAAATAACTCTTACTTGTTTGTCTCCCCATGGCTATGTATTTTACAAGGTTCTATGTCAATATGCAGCTCACACAATATTCTATGCTATAAAACTATCAAAAACTAGTTGTTTTGTAGAATTCTTTCAGAATATCCTAGAGGGAACCAGCAAAGAATTGTGCCAATTGAATTGTTGAGTTGAGAAGAATCGATCATCACCTCTGTAGGTACTGTAAATCAATCGGAATCTGATGTCGTTGCCTAAAAAAACACATTTTTGGAGCAATTTTTTAGAATCTTGTAAATGAATCAGCAAAACAATGATAAATTCCCCTCTAGGAGTCTCTCTAGTAAGACGCATTCGAGACTCATCTTGATTGGTGAAGATTGATCTAGAAGGTTTGTAACCATGAGTGCTGGACAAACACACTAGTTACTCAGTTACTTCATAAGGATATCAAACACATTAAGCACTGAAAAAATAGGAAATTAGAAGATGGATTTTTAAAAACAACTGGACTCCAAAGAAACGTACAAGGAAAATCAGAACAATTAAAAAAGGAGGAAGTATGAATAGCAGACTGCACACTTAAAAGGGATAATAAATTTAAGTACATAAAGTATTTAAATTATGGGCTTGCAGCAAAACGTTTCAATGACACTGGAAAAGCTATAATGTTGACTCTCAGGTGCAATGAGAAATGAATGTGAAGTTCCATCTGACTGTAGTCTTGTAGAGATGCAAGAAAATGATACTATATTTTGAAACAATAACAAAGAAAGTTATGATAATGATAGATAATGGATAAAGAATATTGATTGTGAATAAATATGAGGATTCAAATATAATGGTATTCTAAAATATTAAACAATTTCATATTGAATAAAAATTACTGTAGTAAAATCATAATTGTGAGAATCATTTCACTTAACTGAATTTATAAAGAAAATTGTGCAAAGTTTTCTGAATTAACATCAGTTTAAATTTGTTATGAAATAACGTATTTTTTATTTTAAAAAATAAAAACAGGATATTGTGTAGTTTTTTAAAAGAAGAAATTGAAAAAACTAACAGTAAATAGGGCAAGGATTTGTAATTATATATTTCTTTGTTCATTAGATACCAACAAACTTGCTATGTAGTATTTACAAAGTAGGGTGATACAAATTTTTAAAAGAAATTCATTATCCTTAATTGTATTTTCAGGAATTACATATTTTCACACATTTCAAGAAAACTTAGTTTGATATTTGTACCTTTTATTTGCAGTATGTTCCTTTTTGTTTCTTAATTATTCTTGAAAGATTATTTTTAAATTAAAATAGTTTAGAAGTAGCTAGATTTTTAACTCCACAAGATATTGCACTCCACAAGATATCGGAAGAGGTGGCTCACTGCATCAACTGATATTACTGCAGTGCCTCTGACTGGGAGGTCCTAGGTTGCGGTCCCGACAGTGACAAGATTTTCGACACTACCTTGTCAGCCAGATCGAATTCAGTTGCTGTCTGGAGGAGAATTCTAGACGCCGGCTGCTCTAATTGGTAGTTTTCTGTGGTTTCTCTGATCAACAACAGGCGAATGCTGGAGCAGTACCCTAACAAACAGACCACGTGCAATCTTTCCTTCCTCTACGTTGTGCTATCCTCACCCCTTACACACATTTATACCAACATGCACTACACTACCACTTGTGTCAGGAGACCAGTTGGGGGCTTAGAGCTTGTCCAGACTGGGGAGTTGCCCTGCTGGTGGGAGATACCTAGTTAGGGGAATCCTCGCTAGCCGACGGTAGGTCAGCGCTGGATCTCACCATCCAGTGGGGGGAAAATCACTGCCACCTCCGGATGAAAAAACCTGCATTACACTTACAGGACTAATGACCTCGGTAGTCAAATGTGCCCGGAATCGCTAACAACTAAACAACCAACGAGATATTCTGAGGTTCAAGATGGTTCCCATTACAGCTGATGATAAGTAGAGTTTTGCTAGTACAAATCAATATTAAGAGACGAAACATGCATATTAACATTTGAAACTTTTTAAAGGGCCTTCTGAAATTCACTCTTTTCAAAATGAACAATTGTCAGAAAAAGATTTTGAAACTTCCAACAACACAGAAATGTATGTAAGAAATTCTTCAATCTTACTCTAGGGCTTATTATTAAAACTTATGTTCTTAGACTGTTCAATGGAAATGTTACTTCTAGGGCATGTGAAAAGGTTTTGTGCCAGTAAAAAAAAAGATGGGGAAGTCTCTTGTAAATTGGTTATTAATGTGCCATTTGTTGAGTTGTAGGGTAACCAGTGTTGACCCTGTTTGTTGGGCAACCACCATTGTTTGACAAGTAAAAAGAAATTATTTGACAGCATCAGGATGCCAAACACTAGTACAATTGGAATCTCAAAACAATCAGGCAAATGTTGCAAATGTAACTTCGTTGCTTGAAATTTCACACCACATGATCATTGGCAAAAAGTGATAGTCTTAGATTCTGATGCTCCCCATCATTTTATAGACATTATATAGTGTTAAAAGGATTATTGCTCAATTGTTCAACTTCTGATGCAAAAATTTTAAAGAAATATTACATTAAGTTTATTTCTTACATTTGATCACCAAGTAAATACTAACCACCAATAATCAAAATGCTGATTTATGCCTCTATGATGCATTGAAATCATCCAAATTTCTCCATTATTTTCTCATTTTCTTCATGAATAAGCACTTCCTCTCTTGAGTGCCAGGGTGTAGTTGAACAGAAAATGTTTGGATTTTTATTTCCGAACATCTTGTTTCCAAATGTCAACCATGCTTGTTGATACCCCTAGTCATAATTCAACTATGAATTATGTATTGTAACAAACTGAGGTAGGGATCCAGGAGCTCAAAAAAAGTCTGCAGATTATATTTCTCCTCAATATATTGATAGCTTTCCAAGACTTCTAACCTGCCATTTATACACTTTGCATTTTATTCAATTAATGCTCAGTCTTCATCCATGTATGAAAATAAAAAGGATTATTGGATAAGATAAAATTTAAACTAATGGTGCAGCAACAGCTCATACTTTCTCACATTGCATATTTCTTCAATTTTGAAAAACTCAAGTGTGTTCAATAAGAATGAGGCCTGCACCATTTTTTTAAGTATCTTTTTCTCTATCTGTGGAAAAATATGGAACCGTTTTTGAGAACCAGAAAGAATTTGGAACCGTTTTCGAGAATTTTTTTTAAGCATTGCATTGCATTAATTTCAAACAAAACTTTTTTTTTTTTCCAAAAAATTGTACATTGTCATTTTTAAAGATTAATTATTTAGAACAGATTTTATAAAAGAAAAAACATTTCTAACATTAATATTGTACTTTTGCCTTTTTTCGAAAATTCTGTGAGTTTGTCAACAATAGGAGGAGCTCCATTTTTTCACTGTCCTTATGGGAAATATATTTGTTCAAATAATCGTCCTGGTAGTAAGTCTTTAGGACATGATAAGGTATAAGAGGCTAAATTTGAAGCTTATTCAACACTGCAAACAGATTTTATTACATGGAAGCATGTTATCAATTCTTGGCAAAAACACTTGTTGCTACCATTTAATAATTCAACTTAAAGAGGTGGTGTAGAGATTCAAGAGTGCAAGAAAATGTGCACAAATTGCCCTTCTGTCCATCTAACACATTGAACTGTATTTTAATCAGTCACACATTTAACTGTATTTTTACAGGGGAAAGAAATACATCAGGCACCAATGTGTCACTCATGGGCTACAATGGAGGCACAACTTCAAAAATATGGATTTTTTATCTTTGCCATTATTTTATATTTTTACATTTTATAATACCAGGGGCAGATCCAGATGATCATTGGGGGGGGGGTCATAGATTTTTATTAAATAATAAACATTTGTTATTACATGGTACATTATTTACTGTAGATATGATTCTAAACAATATTGTTTAAATAATTACATCATTTCAACATTTATAAACATTTAAATCAAGTGTGACACATAAAGGAAGGTAAACGAAAAGTCTCTGCCTTTTTTTTGGGGGGGGGGGTCCATGCCCCCCCACCTCCACCTATCCGCCAGTGTATGAAACTTGCTTTTTAGCAGATATGCAATGAAGCATTTTAGTAATGCTTACTCCTTACTTCATTGATTACTAAGTGTAGTTATTTCTGTATTTCAGTTAACTTAGCGAAGATGGCTCAGGACAACAACTGTTGGTTCTGGAAAGCCTCTTACCGGGAGATCCAGTTCGACTTCCGAGTGACGATTTTCGTTACTACCTAAGAGAATCTTGGTGGAATTCAGGCGTTATATGTAGAAGAATTCTAGCGGCCGGCTGCAGTGATCGATAGCTTTCCGAGGCGAATGCTAGAGCAGTACCTTAACAAACGGGCCACCGACCCCCACATGATCTTTCCTTCCCCCTTTCTTTCCTCCTCATTTTTTTGTCTCCTCACGCACATGCACATACACACTAAAAACGTCGGAAGCGTGGAGTTGTTCCAGCAGGGCGGTACCCCGTTGGTGGAGATACCTCGAGAACTCCCGTGATCCGATGTGTAGGTCGACGCTGGATTTCACGATCTAGGGAAGAGGAACACTGCCACCTCTCGGGATAATATGATTTGCACTACACTTACGGAAATAACGACTACAGCTGTTGACGCGCCCGAAAACAAAGTAAACAATCAACGATCGCAAACGCTTTTAAGTATACTTGGGGTTTTCTAACGAGGCTGCAGAGGGTACTATCTTCAAGATGGAATATGGCACGGCTTTTCGCGTCTTTCTCGGTCGTGCCGCTAGAGTCACTTGATCTGCAGCAGTGCTTGATACAGTAGCGATCATGTGACATCTTGCGGCAGACCAAGAAAGACGCAAAAAGTCGTGCCGTATTCCATCGTGAAGATAATACTATGGGGTTAATCTATGGTACTCATGGTGTTAATCTATGATAATACCCTCAGCCTAACGTTAAAAAAATATTGTACGTTAACATTTGGATTTTCATGTTTCTTATAATTTAATTTTTAAGTTGCGCCAGAATGGTGATGTGTCATGAACGATACGTTCACTAAAAATAACGCGAAAACGATTCACTTTTTCAAAAACGAAAATTACTCGTTTTTATCAAAAAACAAATTGCAAGACTTATTTTAAAGAGTTGATGTTTTAGAAAATATTTTGCTTCGGGCAAAAATATTTACGCTCAATTTTGTAATTTTGAAATGTTAAGTTTTTGCAGTTTTCGAAATTTCAACGAAGTTGAGACCTGCACCTTCTCTTAGTCGTCCTTTACTTTATCCTAGGTCAAAGTTTAATAAAAAAAATTGGAGCCATTTTTGAGAAAATTTTGAAAGTGTTGACGTTTCATGTAAAGTACCCACAAAAATCAAAATATCTTTTTCAAACCCAGAGTGTCTCGAGTTCATTTAAATATATGGGGAATATCGTGTAATTGCAATTTTGGAGGAAATCGGCTGAACGGTTTAGACACTACCGTTGGCCACGGAGGAACGGACAAACACGTTTTGCCGTGAATCGATTTTTCGGTATCAAGAACCTACAAAACGTGGATTCTGATTACACGACGAGTTAGAGGGAGTAATTTTCTATATTTAGGAACAAGATTTATCCTCTTTTCGTTTCCATGGCTCGGCAATTTTCGGCCGAAAATTCGCGGTTTTCGATGCACGATTACAATACTTCTTACAAAATAAGGACGAGAAAGTAAAAATGAGGAGGTGGAGGCCCTTTTGTTCGAATAGCTTAGTGGCCCGGATTGATAGCACTGTTCATTAACATTCAATCGGAAGGTACAAATTAATGGCTAAATGACAACCGCATATTGTACTTTTTTTCTTTAGAAATGTTACTGAGGAAATGCATCTTTATATGGCACCAAATTAAAAACAGACTGCAGCACCGAGGTGACGAACTGACCAAACGCCTCCTGTGTACTTTCTTTCGTATCTTCATAAATTTCTTTCCAGTTTTGGTTGGCGATTTCCAAAGCTGCTTTATCTGAAAAATTAATTTAATTCTTGAAAACATATAATACTAAAAAACATACTTTCTAAATTCTAAAACAATGCACCTGTCAGGGTTAGAAACAGCATGTTTATACGTTTATGTGAAACGAATCTAGCGAACTGCCATGATGATGTGAACGATCCGGCAACAGTGGCTAGTCTCTTTAACCAAAACTTTTCGAGAATTGCTGCCGATCTCACTAAGGGTCTTCAGCCAAAAAATTCAATATCAGACATTTCCCCAAAATTTTAGACACGATGTTCGTTTCCGAAACTTCTTCCTATGAAATTCCCAAAAATAATCGCTAAACTAAAAAATAAATATTCAGCCGGTTTAGATGAATTCCCAGATTCTTTGTTAAAGACCTATGCGCCTGCCATTATACACCCGTTAACTCACATATTTAATGCATCCTTATGCACCGGAACGTTTCCAGATATTTTCAAAACGGCTACGATTAAGCCGCTCTTCACAAGAGGCAACAAAAATAAAATTCAAAATTATCGGCCTATTTCTCTTCTGTCAGTTTTTTCAAAAACATTAGATATTTTTTTACGGACGAGTGGAAACTTTTTACAGGAAACACGACGTGCTTTTAGATTGCCAACATGGATTTAGAAAATCAAAATCTATGGAGACAGCCATATTTTCCTTTCTTAAAGATGTCGCCTCGTCATTGGACCAAAACGAAGCACCTATTGGATTATTTTTAGATCTCTCAAAAGCTTTTGACGTCATTGATCATGCCATTTTACTTTCAAAATTACCTTCATATGGAATCCGTGGTATTGCCCTAGATTGGTTATGTTCGTACCTTAAACAACGATCTCAGAGAGTGGAAATACCTTACTGGAATGATGGAACATCATGTACACACCTTTCCGACTCTTTGCCAATTGCACGTGAAGTTCCTCAAGGATCCATTTTAGGCCCTATTCTCTTCTTACTATACGTAAACGATATGCCCACGACGATTCGAAACGGAAAAACAATTCTCTTTGCGGATGATAGAACATTCTTTGCATTAAAGAAACCGTAAATAGTACAATATCAGATGTTTCAAATTGGTTCCGAAATAACAAATTCTGTACTCCATTGAAAATGAACGGTGTACCATTGACTGATGTTAAGGAAACAAAATTTTTAGGTCTCTGAATTCAGTCAAACCTCAAATGGAACGTCCATTTAAGTGAATTGAACACAAAATTAAGTTCATTATGCTACGAGTTCAGAATTCTTGCAAATTCAGTCAGCCTTCATACTGCTCGTTGTGTATATTTCGCGAATGTTCATTCCCGCCTGAGATATGGCATAATATTCTGGGGAAATACATCTTATAGCTCCCAGACTTTCAGATTACAAAAACGAATTGTACGAATAATAACCAAATCCCACCCACATGATTCTTGTAAGCCTTTCTTCATTAATCCAGGAATGTTACCATTACCTTGTCTGTTCATTTACGAATCAGTGGTTTGTCAAAAATGACTTGCTAAAGGGCAGGAATATATATTCAGAAAATGCCGATGTCTATTACTATAACACTCGATGATATTCATCAGGTGACAGTATCAACAGCTCATTACAAAAAATCCACATACAATACATGTACATTATTTTACAACACATTGCCAGATGACATTAAACGATTAAATTCGATAGACAAGTTTAAATCCGAAGTGAAATCGTTTCTGCTGCATAACTGTTTCTATACAATTAGAGACTATACTGAGCATCACAAGGAAAGTAACATTAATTTTAACAGTGATATTTAATGTATTAGTAGCCATTGGACTGTATAATTCTAAACAATATGTAACAAGTATTGTATCGCAGCTTCTGGATCAATGACCCCTATCTCGATCAGGTTTTTCGTCCAGTTTCCCTGATCCATTGAGCAAATGCTGAGATGCTCTGTTTTGCTTCTGGCCATAAATGTAACTTCATTTTCTGTGCACGTCTTCTAGAATTCAGTGGGAAATATAGTTATTCAAACTATCGTTTCCATGTTGTTGCGGCAGGACATATTATTCCTTGACGAAAGACATGATGGATAAGAGTCAGAAATTTATTGCTGATTTATCCATGGAAATATATTTTATTACATCAGAGCTTTTTTTTTCTGTATTCAAAATTCAAGTAGTATATGGCTTAGTGTATGGATCACAGAATTTGGAAAAAGTGCACAGAATTCACTTCTCCCTATAGCACGTCATACAGTTTTTAACTGTTTTTGACGTAAATAAATAAATAAGTAAATAAATGATCGATCTTAAAACTTTTAAAATTACATGTATTTTGATACTATCCATTGAATCTGTGATTTTGTTCAGAGAAGACATCAGTGAAAAATTCTCTTTTTATACCAATTAATCAGTTGCTTTCATCAATAAATGGTCGTTAAGGTCTGCCTAACCTATTCATTCCCGTCAAAGAGCAGCAAGAACGTTTGATGTGTATTATATGGGAGATAGGGTATCACCCTGCGCTACATACGAATACGTAATACTACCACAGAAACAACTAGAGATGCTACAGAATGGCACAGACTTTCTCGTAGGAAAGTTTTCTAATTTCCTTGGTGTGGACTGTTACTGTACAGTCTTGCCCTTCCTTCTTGCTAGCTGCCATCTATCGCCGCCAAAATACTTTTTTTTTTATTTTTTTAATTTTCAACTCTTCGCTTTCTACTCTTCGGTAATAGAACCGAATTATTACTTTAAGAATATTAAAGAAGACTAAAACCTTGTTCTCAATAGCAATTTTCATTGAAAAATATATAACCGTCTATAAGAAAATGACGTTAACCGTTACTGTAAATGCGAAATTTAAAGCTCTTTTTCATAGGAAACTATTGAGTTTTCGAAAAACTTCGAAGTCCTTCGAAGCACTTCTACTCACAAATGTAGTAATGTACACAAATTGATGGAAATGTGCATATTAACAGCGTGAGAGATATTTAAAAAAATTACAATTGTGTAATTTTTGAAAAAACAAAAGAATACAAGAAAATGAACTTTACGTCACATTAAAAAATGCAATTAGCACTATCCGTAGGAAAAATTTGAAGAAAAAATCTGGGGCAATTTTTGAGAAAATGGCGTTTCAGTGTTTCTTATAATTCGGAATTTAGAGCTCAATTTTACAGAAAACTGTTGAGTTCTCGAGAAACTTTATTTGACATTATTTAAAGCACATGTACTCATAAATGTAACGGTGTAAAGAAATTGCGTCTAATATTACCGACGTGAGAGACAAGTAAAAAAATTAAATTCTTGTAATTTTTTAAAAAAAAGAATAGAGCAATATGGCGTTTATGTCATCGTATAGGGTTCGTCTGGCACTACCCTTACCAAAAATGTAAAGAAAAAAATTGGAGTCGTTTTTGAGAAAATCTTGCTTTTGTAATTTTTGAAAAGTGCAAATATTGCGCGCTCTATTGCACAAAAACTACTAAAATTTTCAAAAAAGTCTACATCACCTTAATGAAAGAACTATCTATGAGCAACAAATTTCATTTGAAGGAAATATGTGTTTTCAATTTTATAGTTGTAGGAAGACGCTGAAAAAAAACTCAAACATTTGCAATTTTCGAAACTTTAAGAGTTAAACGTGAAAATCGGACCAATGTCACCTTTATAAGTGTATTTTACGCTATTCTTACATGAAATTTAAAGAAAAATTTGCAGCTGTTTTTGAGAAAATGTTTGAAATGTCCAGAGGGCTTTATGTAAAGTACCTCCAAATTTTAAAGAATGTTTTTCAAAATTTCAGAGCTTGAACTAGAGTCATATATACAGGGGTTTCTTCTATTTGGAAAAGATCGTATGTGTGGTTTAGGTGATAGGTTTGTTCACATACGACAGCTGGACGGACGGACGGACGGACGGACGGACGGACGGATGGATGGACGTTTTGCTTTCAATTGGTTTTTTCGGCATCAAGGACCCATAAAACAGGGATTCTGACTACTCCACGTGTTAGGGGATTTTTTTCTTAATTTAGCAACTGCATTTATTCACTTGTTCCTTGTCAGTGCCCGGCAATTAATTTTTTTGTGCCCAAAATCCGCCGTTTTTTCGCACAGCATTACATAACTTTCTCTATACAACGAATATTTCTCCGTGTACGTACGTATATGAGAAAGTAAAAATTTTAATTTTTGGATTGAATAGAGGAACTTCATACTGGATCCCATCTTCGAACTGCCGGCCCGAGAACTGGGTGGGTCAGCATCCGATAATGTGCTTAGATAAACATTTTAGCCATGCTAAGCGTTTATTGACAAATAGAAGGACAACGCATGAGTTTAATTTGCCCAGAATATCAAATGGTCAATTTAATTTTCCATATATTTGGAGATTCCGCTCTTTCTGACCACTCATGTTTAGGGTGTGGGGGTACTCAGAAGAGCTGAAGCTCCAAAATGTAATAAAAGGTTCCAAGAGGACCCTTTTTTGTAGAATAGGTCTTGAGAAACATTCCACTGGCTCCAACTGTCCCCCGGCGAATTGCCCTTGATGTTTATTGAGGAGCGCAACTGATTTGTTGGTACAACGAGCCAATTTTTCACTGATATCCTCTCTGAACAAAATCGATTGCATCAGAATACATGACATTTTAAAAGTTTTAAGATCCATCATTGCTGTTAGCTAGATTCGTTTCACATAATCGTGTAAACATGCTGCTTCTAAACGTGGACTGGTTTTGAACTTGTTCCCCGCACGTTCCCGCATCTTTCACACAGTCTTCCGAGGAATGGTGGTAACGTGTGTCGCCACGTGGTTAGTGTGGCATTTTCCCCCTCATCGTTAAGTCTTTTTAATTAAGTGGGTAATAATATTTTGAATGAATGAGTTTTCACACACTTTTGTCGTTCCGCTTCTAACTAATTCTCATGTATGGTATTATATTATGTACTTTTTCCCTTGTAGAAGGTAAAAACTGTTCCCATTACTTAGTGAAATAATGGTTATTGATTGGAGTAGTTATTGTTTTGGCAAAGATGAATTTTTTTCTTCCTCTTCTAAATATTATATTTTAAAAAGGATAATAAAGGAACGCGTACCAACCGATACAGGAATATTTGGCTCCTTTTTGAAAAATATAACACCCTTCACAGAAACAAAAACTACACAGGAAATTGAAAGAATTCAAAAAGTCTGAATTAAATGAGTGTGTGAATTAAAAGAGTTCAAAAAGTATTGCATTTTATAGTGATAAATGTTGGCAGAATATACTTAATAAAATTAAAGTAATTCAAAATATATTTATAAGAAATACTCTAAATGCCCCCTGGTTCATTACAAATGAACAAATTAATTGAGAATTAAAAATTACCAAATTAGAAGAAACCATAGCTAAATTAGCTAACAATTTTTACAACAATCTGCATACCTCACCAAGTACCATCATTTTTAACATGGGAAAAAATGCGGTCCACCCACGCATAAAGTCAAGATTTCCCAAAGACAAATTCAAACCCCCGTAAACCACTATACCCTCATCTCCTTAACATAATCATATTCCTTTCTCTTCTTAATTAACAATAACATTAAGTCAATAATTATGTCAGAGTTTAAACCTCACCTACCTTATGGATGGCCAATCCAAAATTGTCATATAATAATATTATGTATTTTTAAAACCATTGAAAGACTGTATTGTCGAACAAGAAGAAATAAATTTAAAAAAAAGGAATATACTTACTAAGTGTGTCTTGCCCTTGAAAGAGGTTGTTAAATTTGTATGTTGACTTAGTAACATTGGCATCCAGTTTAGGGTTTTTCAGTTTTACATATTCCAGGCCATCCTTGTCGTTTTTGACTAAGTCGAAAAGTACCGTGTTAGACGCACTATAGTTTTCTGAAATGGGAAAGGTAAACATTTTTCTTGTAGGATTTTAAGCAAACTAGAAAACTCTCAGAAGAAAAACATTTTACGAGAGCAAAATATTATGATCTAAAGGAGAGCCAGAAACGTTTTTAGTGTTTACTCACCATATCGCACTTCGCAATCACCAGAACCTTTCAGATATACGAGAAGGATTCGCCCTTGAATGCGGTAATCGGACTTCAAGACGAGAGTTGGCGTCGAGTAGCGAAAATGTATGTACCGTTTGTCAAGGTTAAGACTGAAACAAATGGCGAAACATAATTAGTTTTCTCTGAAAAAGTTAAACAGTTTCATCATCTCAAAGCGTTTAACTGATCAGTATGTGTCTGATTGAAATGACTCGTGATATTTTTTCTTTAAGCCTGTAAAGTGATAAAAAGCATTCTGATAAAAAAATGTATTTAACATATCAATGCATATTATGTAACTATAGGTATACACGAGCATATTTATGAAATTTCACAATATACAGTGGATATTTCAGATTCTTTGTACTGACAAATAATTGAACGGCTCAGTCGAAAATGGGGCTATCATTCAGTTTTTGAGAAGTTGAGTTAATAGCGTTATACAAAACTTCAAATATTATTCATTTAGTGTAATATTATATTTAAATCAAATATAGACTTATATGCAAGTGTTCTGTGTTTAAAAGTTAAACTAGTAGTGCAGCATAATGGCACAGACTTTCTCTAATTTCGTTGGTGTGGACTGGCTTTACGGACCTACCCTATCCTGTTGCAAGCTGTCATCTATCGCTGCTCAAATTTGTTAAAATAATTCTCATTTTTTCGGTTTCCTAATAGTAAAATCGAAATATTACTTTAAGATTATTAGAGAAGAGTAAAACCTCGTCCCAGTGGAAATTTTCGTTGAAAGAGTTAGAGTTTTTAAGAAAATGGCGTTTAAGCGTTACTGTAAATGCGAAATTTAAAGCTCTTTTTCACAGAAATCTATTGAGTTTCTGAAAAACTTTTTTTGAAGTTATTTGAAGCACTTCCACTCACAAATTCAGTAATGAATACAAATTGCTGGAAATGTGCATAGTAACGACGTGAGAGATATTTCGTAAAAATTATATTTGTGTAATTTTTAAAAAAACAAAACAAATGAATACACTAAAATGAGCTTTACGTCATATTAAACAGTACAATTAGCGCTATTCGCCGGAAGAGTTTGAAGAAAAATTGGGAGCTATTTTTGAGAAAATAGCATTTGAGCGTTTCTCAAAATGCGAAAATTTGAACTCAATTTCACAAAAAAATTCTTGAGATTTCGAGAAATTTTATAAACCTTATTTAAAGCATATGTACTCATAAATGCAATAATGTCAACAAATTGCCGCTAATGTTAATATTAACAACGTGAGAGACACGTCAAAAAATTACATTTTTGTAAATTACATTTTTGTAATTAATTTAAAGAAAACATTTGGAGCAGTTTTGAGAAAATCTTGCTTTCGTAATTTTTTAAAAATTGCAAAAAACCTTTATTTTCAATTGTATAGTTGTAGGATGACGCCGAAAAAATTCAAACTTTTGCAATTTTCGAAAATGCAAAGTTAACCGTGAAAATCGGACCTATGCAACCTTTGTAAGTGTATTTTACTCTATTTATACAAGAAATTTAAAGAAAAGGGGTACCCCCGGATAAGAAGGTAAAAAGTTACCCTAAACCAAATGGCATATAAGTAGTAACACTATAATTCTAACATAAAAATAATATTTTTGAAAGGTTTCTTAGCCTCCGTCGGACAGCCCAACAGCCGAACATCCCTCGAACATCCAAACATCCGAACATCCTCGAACATCCCCCATTCGAACATCCCTCTACAGCCCAAAATGTGTTTATTTAATTTTTTCATCA
Source organism: Teleogryllus occipitalis (assembly GCA_011170035.1). NCBI lineage: Eukaryota > Metazoa > Arthropoda > Insecta > Orthoptera > Gryllidae > Teleogryllus > Teleogryllus occipitalis. Next base: position 295,373 of record BLKR01000923.1, read on the forward strand.
ACTTAACACTATTTATCTGACTGAAAAGTATGGTAAATAAAACAATTCTCACTATCAAAAAATCATTTTTTTATATTTTCTCAGACCCAAATTCAACTAAAAAACTTTCTTTTTAAATAACAAAAACAATTTTTTACTGTCTTTGAACCCTTGAACAGGCTTGAAAAATATCAAACGTTCCTCTTAAACACAAATTGTTGTGAATTTTTTCAGATTTTTTCGGTAACTGGGTTGAAGTTAAAAAAATAAAAACCTTTTTTTCCCTTTAAATCACCTTGACTTTAAATATACTTTAAGGCTAAATGTACCGACACTAGTTCCATTTGTCGCCACCACGTGGCAGCACCAAAATAAGCAAAATTTACTAGACCGATAACGTCTGAACAAATTGTCCGATTTTCGATCTGTAAACGGCATTGGACTCCTTTTTAAAATAGAATTCACGCTACGATGCCGTTTTTTCAAAAAATATTTCCAAAAAAAATTTAAAATGATTTCTCATAGTTTCGGGAAGAAATTAAAAAATGTGGGCTTATAGCGCGATGACGACGTGCTTCCTGAATCCAACGCCGTGTCAATCATGCAAATCGGATGAATAGGAGCGGCGTAAAGTGAAATTTCGGAAAAAATACCTGACCCCCCTTCCCCCTTCCCCCCTTCCCGCAGTGAACTTGGAGTGAGCATTCGCAACGATATTCGAGAACCACTGTCCCAGTGCCATATCGGATTTGGAAATCCCGGAACCCCTCCCCCACGGTCACTTTAGCCTAGCCCTTCGCGGCGGGCGCTGAAAGAACGCCCGCCGGTGCCTAGAGGTTCTCACACAGTAACAACCTGCTCCATGGTTTCACAATGGGCAAACTGAATCAGACCTGTAGAGATATTTCAAGATTTTCACCGTGAAATATAAAGATGGAGTCTCACAATTGTTATAAATCTTGGGAACTCAGTCATCGAAGTGAAGATTCGAAGGATTATATAGTACGAGTATATACACTTTACCTTCGATTCCTCTCCATTCGCGTGATTGTGATTATTATTATTATTATTATTTTTTAATTATAATAATAATAAAGTCCTAATGTTTCGTTCTTTTCAAGTATTATATTTCTCTGCTAAGAAAGCAAAGGATAAAAGTCAGAGAACTCAGCAGGGTATTCCAGCGTAGACCAAGACAAGATAAAGAAAAGTTTCTTCAAGAAATATAGCACGTCATACGTAGTTTTTAACTATTTTTTGACGCTAAATAAATAAATAAATAAAAAGAAAAATGCAAAGAAGTGGAAGAACATAACAACAAAAGGAGACCTAAAGATATGTTCCGAGTCATTCGAAATATGACCAGGGAGTGTAAACTGGCAATGAGGAAGAGGCAGGGACCGAAAAGGTATTAGATACCGATAAAATACCGGTATTTTACATACCTTTTTCAAATACCTATGTTCTTTTATACCGGTAAAATACCTCTATAGGACGTCTATAACGGTATGGACGTCCATAAAGGTTATAAGGGTATTATACCTGTATTTTCAATGAAAAACAATAGCTTACCATCTATAAATGTCGACTAAATAAGTTATTTTAGTTAATAATATCTCACAAAATGTTTATTAAACTAATATACTTTTATAATTGTTATTTATTGTTTGAATTATTATCTTGTTCATATATAACACTCGGTTACTAATAATTAACGAAACGCGAATGATTCCACTAATTCTTGTATAGTAAATATAATCTCCACTTCGTCACTGCACAATCTTCTCGTCCACTGAAAACTGCTCACCGCCCTCTTCCTACGCTTGGGCATATCGAATTGCCCTAGTGTAGCACGCAGCCCGCCGATGAACGCGGCGAGATGTCTGCAGAGGTCAGAAAAGTCACGTTATCAGAACAGCAGTGTGCCAGAGGTGCGACCCTGCTTCCAGCTTAGAAGGGTGACTACACTTGAGCGCGTGCCCTGGCGGCGCTGGGCTTGGATAGAAAGGAGCGCGAAATGAGGAGCAAACATTCAAAACGTGACATGTCCACTTTACTCCTTTTCGAGAAAACGCAAAAATGTTATGTCATCAAAATTATGCAGATGTTTTATTTATACTTAATTCTGAATTATGTAATAATGATAGCTAAATATATTATTAATATAAAATTTAAATATTCTATGAACTTACATTTAAAGAAAACAACATTTATGTCAACTGGTAAAAAAGGAAGCCTGAACATCAACGGAGAAGTGACATACATGGCAGGCGAAGTTAAATACTCATGAATTACAATAACAAATTCTGGATACTGTACAGAAAAACTTAAGAGAGGAATAATTTTAGAAAAAGAAAAGGAAAGAAAATTACACAAATTCATAAAATATGCAGGCATATCAAGTGATTGATTTTTAAAATTTTAGGTCCCGGAACGCGCTCAAAATGATTTATTAATTTAATAGAAATAATTATATATTTATAATATAATGTAATAATTATCAGCGAGATACAGGAACGCCGTTCCGTCGTGTTCCGTCAGAAATCAAGCCTTGCGTAAGACCAAAATACAAATAATCGAGAAAATGGTATTTCTAATCCTGTTGTGTGGGTGTAAAAGCTGAACATTGAGATAGGCCGAAAAAAGGAAGATGCTTTTGAAGTATGGACACGGAAGAAAATATACGTACAATGGGAGGGCAAAAAGATAGGGATGGCTTGCGATCTATGTTCTAGTACTATTTCTCTGCGCGTTCAGACCCGCGAAGAATTGGGACCTGCAGATGAAAGGAGAGATGCTCACAGCCGCTGCTTGACCGGGACTGGAGCCGACAAATAGACATCATCGCACTGAACAGTGTGTTTGATACCCGCAGTCTTTCATGTGTACATTCAGCCATTATTAGGGAAGAACTCGCTGAATTATCGGCGCGTCCCCTCCCAGTTTCGGATAGCAAGAAAAGCGAAGGAATGATGCTCAAGTAATACAAATGGAAATATCAATGTTCAAAATTAAAACATCTTTAAAAAACCTGGTTTAGAAACATCGATCATGTTCGTGCGGAAGATAATTTGTTTTGACAGTGGCCGTGATTGTTAATTTATAATTACGATTTAGACAAAAGGCAAAAGAAAGTTTTCAGGCTTAGTTTCGCTGTTATTCTTTTTACTATCGCCCAGGGTCATCTTATGGAGTCACAACTTCCTCAAATGGGTACAGGAAGGTGGGCGAGAGACCTTACACATAGAGTGCTTGCGTTGGCCGCCTCTCTGCGTACGGTTGGAAATACGTAGGAAATGCCAGAAAAATGGGGTCATTTCTTGGGCTGAAGATAGTCTACTGGATGAGGATGTTACAATCACCGTTCGCTTTATTCGAACACATGAATTGACAGTGGTATAATGCAATATTATTTCATATTTTAACTTTTTTATAAAATTGTGATTATCGGTTCTTTTCATTCACAACAACTCATCAAGCACATCGATAATAAACATCAGGTTTTATAAATGTTTAATTTTTTTACGAAATATGTTCATGTGTCTATACAAAATCTATGTTTTGAAAATATCAACATTATGTTGCATCCCTATTCTCGACACCTAGATGAGGATCGCCGATTTAATACGTTTGCATTCTGATTCCCTAAAATGAGGTTTATCAGTGACTGGTATGCTACGTTTTACTAGTAGCATATAAATCTTATAAATTGAATTGCTACCCGATTAAATATTACTGATAAGCGTGTACGATGTTTAGAAAAATGGTATCTTAATGTAGAAATGTAAAAGTTGCCGAACTTTATAACAAAACATAATTTATCCCCCTCATAGACGGATATTCCTCTTCTAGTGTGGTGTTCCTGTCTAAGGGTTAAAGTTGTATTGCTTTCATGACAATTTAATGCATTAAAAATACATATATATCTCACAATACAATGATTTACACTACATCCTTTTACATTATCATTTACGTAGTTTGTATCAAAATGACGCGCCGGGAATTACTTTTTCCAATCTTCAAGTTTATACAAATATAACATAATCATTTTATATCAATATAACTTACTAAGTAAGCTGGGACATGTCACGATTCTTAATATTAGATTTTAATGTTTGTTACAGTGTTGGATTCAGGATGCATCTCGCCTGCGCGCTATTTTACCACTTCTTCAATTTTGTCCGAAAGTACGAAAACAGTTTTAAAATTTTACTTGAGAAAACAGATTCATCAGGTGAAGTCTATCAAGGAGACAAACGCCGTTTTGAGATCAAAAATCGAGTCGCAGGATAAAAGAGCTCGTGCGTAATTTCGGCTCATTCTTTCTGATAGTGGAATGATAACGGAAGATCTTAGAAGTAAAATGTATGTAAAATAAGATGTTAGGACATGGAATATTGGTGATATCTACACAATTAGTTCAATTTTCTTTTTGAAATCAGTTTCCAAATCGGAATTGATATTTTGAGTAGTGCCTCAAATAACTTTTTGATGGTATGAAGACGAAAATATGTGAACAAGATATACAGTTTTATATGACTATTACAGATGATATGAGACCGTTTGGTTGTGTTACAGCATCACTAGTTTGATAAGTGGAGAAAAATATATTGAGATTGAAAGGGACGAAAAAGGACGAACCGACTGCCCGGCTTGCCTGCCTGAGAGCACGGCCTCCTCCCGTGCCGCCCTCCTCTTGAGGCCGCCGGGTTTGGCCGTTCGGCCGCGTCGAGGGAGCCTCCAAAAGGGTCGGGTGACGCAAGCGTGAAGCGGGAAGGGGGGGGGTCAGGTAGTTTTTCCGAAATTTCACTTTACGCCGCTCCTATTCATCCGATTTGCATGATTGATACGGCGTTGGATTCAGGAAGCACGTCGTCATCGCGCTATAAGCCCACATTTTTTAATTTCTTCCCGGAACTATGAGAAATCGTTTTAAATTTTTTTGGAAATATGTTTTGAAAAAACGGCATGGTAGCGTGAATTCTATTTTAAAAAGGAGTCCAATGCCGTTTACAGATCGAAATTCGGACAATTTGTTCAGACGTTATCGATCTAGTAAATTCCGTGTGATAGTGCTGCGATCTATTGATTTTTCCTATAAGTATTTTTCGGTGCATTTAGCCTTAAAATGACTGCAACAGTCCTGTGCATTTATTTTAGTGTTTATTATACATTGTTGTAGAACACAAGAAATTTAAAGAAAAAAATTGGAGCCGTTTTTGAGAAAATTTTGAAAATGTTCCTAGGGCTTCATATAAGGTTCCCCAAAAATTAATGAATGTTTTTCAAAATCGTAGAGCTACATCTAACGCAAAAACGACAGGGGTTTCTTCAATTTGGAAAAAAAATCCTACGCATGGTTTAGGCGCTAGGTTTTTTCACATACGACAGACGGACAGACGGACGGACGGACGGACGGACGGACGTTTTGCTTTGAATTGTTTTTGTGGCATCAAGGACCTACGAAACAGGGATTCTAGCTACACCCCGTGTAAGAGGATTTTCCCACTTAAATAAGCAACTGAATTTATCTAATTCTTCGTTATCAGGGCCGGCAATGAATTTTTTTCTGCCGAAAATACGCCTTTTTTTCGCGCAGCATTACGTAACTTTTTCTATACTACGTATATTACTCCGTATATACGTACATATACGAGAGAGTAAAAATGTATTGAGTTATATGAGGGAAGTTCAGGTAAAACCCTCATTTTCTCGGAACTACGTACCGGTAGCGGTAGCTCAGTGCATCAACTGATGTCACTGCAGCGCCTCTAACCGGGAGGTCCTAGGTTCGAGTCCTGACGGCGGCAGGATTTTCGACACTAACTTTTCAGCTAGGTCGAATTCAGCTGCTGTCTGGAGGAGAATTCTAGCGGCCGGCTGCTCTGATCGGTAGTTTTCCGTGGTTTCTCCGATCAACACCAGGTGAATGCCGGAGCAGTACCCTACCAAACGGGCCACGGACCGCGCGCGATCTTTCCTTCTTCTTCCTTGTCCTGTCCTATCCTCTCCCCTTACACACACACTTACACTAACATGCACTACACTACCACATATTCCGGGAGACCGATCGGGATCTTAGAGCTTGTCCTGACTGGGGCGGTGCCCCGTTGGTGGGAGAGTCCTGGTTAGGGGGAAACCTCACTAGCCGACGGTAGGTCGGCGCCGGATCTCACCATCCAGCGGGGGAAGATCACCGCCCATGGCACTACACTAACGGGACTAATGACCGAAGCAGATGACGCGCCCGGAAACACGAAAAAATCAATCAATCGGAACTACGTCAATGTGGGAGAGCCCCTTGTTCTACTGGGACCTTCAATTATATTATTAGAATTAGATGTTTTTAAGCGAAATATTTGTTTATATGTATATTATTTATTTATATATTAACGTGAAATAAATGTTTAAATCTATATTTGGCTTTCGGGAATTAAGAGCAATAAGTGCACGTTATGGCCGACCTGGATGGCCGAGGTGGCTAAGAGCGAGTACCGACTCAGCGCTTCGGTCCGAAGGTTGCGGGTTCGAGTCCCGCCTTGGGCATGGCTGTTTGTCCCTTGAATTTGTGTGTGTGTGTTGTCGCGGAGGGCCTCGCGTTCTGCTGACCCCAGATCAGAGGAGCCCGCAAGTGTTTGTCTAGTGTACGATCGAATATGCGTCCCTTCGGGACGTTAAGGGCAACCGGCTGTCGGCTGGATAAAAGCCCTAGGAAAACAAAAGTGCATGTTATGTTGTGCTCTGATTTCCGTGACCGCATTCTTACTTTCTCGGTCACTCGTCGTTCAGCAGCGGTGGTGTGCGGACGTGCCCAGCTCCGCTGTGCTTACCTTGCTAGCGCTCAGTCCCGACTTGTTCGCCTACCAGGGAACATAGTGCCGAGTGTTTGTGCTCCCGCAGTGCGTAGCAACGAAGACTGGTGCTCGTAGTGACCAGTCTGTCATGCGACACAGACTCATCAACAGGGCATGCTATTATTCAAGCTCTGATAACGCTTCACAATATGGACATCAACAATTTCACCAACGGTGACGAAAATCCGACGCCGCAAGTTCCACCATCAGAGGACGTAGTACCCGGCAAGGCCCCGCCCCTGACCAACACTCAAGGAAGCTTGGAGATTACCCAGTCAACAAGAGCTACAAGCAGCACGGAGCATCAACCTCTAACATCAGGTGCAGTGAGAAAAAGGTCAGTCTGTGAACTTGATGACTTTCATAATAAAAAAAGAAGTGCGGAATCCAGCAATTACAGTGATCCATCTGCTGATGATAGTGACCTTCAATATAACGTGCCAGTGAATAACAGATTTCGTCTGCTTGCTAGTAAAGACCCCATGCCCGAGGACACAAGGTTCGAGTATCTAAAAAATCAACAAGATCAAATTAGTGTATCAAAGAGAATCCCACCAATATTTGTAGCCCGCATCGATCAAGTTAATAACTTGGTCAAGGAATTAAAAATTAATGTTACCCAAAATTTCGTAGCAGACATCAAAAACAACAAAGTTAAAATCAGTGCCAACACATCTACAGGCTTTCGTAGCATAATCAAATATTTAATACAAACTCAGAGAAAGTTTCACTCGTTTAAAGATCCATCTAACAAAAAATATTCAGTTTATTTAAAAACGTACATCAGTCAATTACGGAACTCGAAATCTTCTCAGATTTAAAACAACGCTACCCATCAATCACCAAAGTTACAAGACTACTAAAAGGCAATAATCCAGTTCCTGTTGTGGCCGCCGAGTTTAACGGAGGTGAACCAATGGAAACAATCTTAGCAATAACGCAAATATGTAATCATCGTGTGAAAACAGAAAGACGTAGAAAACTTCAAGGCCCCTTGCAGTGTCAGAGATGGTTAGATTACGGTCACACGAAGAATAATTGTAATCATGTTATCAATTGTGCTTTTTGTGCCGGAAATCACTATTCTGTGACGTGCCTCAACAAAAGTAAAAGCCCTCTCTGTGCGAACTGCAACGGAAATCATCAAGCGGACATACGAAACCCAAATTGTTCTTATTTTAAAGAAATCCTTGAAAGAAAAATCAATGATCGCAACAAAACTTACAGAAATGAAAACCCTCAAAACTCTCAATCCCCTCCCCCACCCCTCCTCCAAATCAATCCAGAGAAAATTTCCCAAAATTACCCCAAACCAGTTCTCTCCGAAACTTCACCCACATCTCAAACTCCAGAAATCGAATCCAATCCAACTCACAAAATTCTTACACCCACTCCCAGTCCTCTTCCCATCCAAATGATTCTGAATCTAATAATCCAATTATCAGCACAATAATCAACTCAATTACTTCATGTATCATTAATTTCATAAATTCTTTAATCCCTACCACCATCAGCACCATTCAAAACTCTTGTTACCGCCTATCTAAGCAATAATAGTGTCAACTCAACCCACTAATAATATATCCATCTTGAATTGGAATTCCAATAGCATCAATAATAAAAAAACAGAACTAATTCATTTTCTGCATCATCATAAAATTGACGTAGCATCACTGAAACACACCTGAATAAAAAAAAATAAACTATTTATTCCAGGTTACAGCACTTATAGAACAGATCGAACGGAAAATAAAGGAGGAGGGGTACTTATCTCGGTCAAAAATTATCTTTATCACCACCAAATTAATCTACCCGCCACACGAGGAATCGAAACTGTTGCTATCCAAATATTTATAAATAGCCAACCATGGAAAATTATAACAGCTTGTAAGCCCCCCACAGCCAAAATTATAAATGCAAACTTTCCTAATTTATTTCAACCTACCGAGAAAACTTTGCTGTTGGGTGACCTTAATTCAAAACACATAAGCTGGGGGTGTCAAAATAATAATCACAACGGGAAAGTTCTAGCTCAACTAATAAACATTTCAAACCTAAGAATACTCACCCCCTCGGAGCCAACATATCACCCTCAGGATCGTACTCGTAAATCGGACATCCTTGACATAGGCATCACAAATACTAATATTAAATTCTACTCTACACCTACCTTCTAACTTGGCTCTGATCATATCCCGGTAATTATTACTACACACCAACTTATACCGCAACACGCCCCTGCCCCTAAACCAAACTCAATAAAAATTAATTGGCACAAATTTCAAGAAACAGTAATAAATTCCTTTCCCAAAATAAAAACATTGAAAACCCCGTTGGATATAGACCAATCCATCTCTCATTTCAACGAATTAATACACTCTACCCTAAAAAGTACACAATTAACTACTCCATCCGGCTCAAATACAACCAGACATAAAATATTACCCATTGAAAGCAATTTCAATAAAAAATAAAACTAGAAGACTTTGGTACCGATTAAGAACACATGAACTTAAGAGGGAACTAAACCTATTAACGAATATCGTAAAGAGACTTATAACTAACTTCAATACCCAAAACTATCATAACTTAATCCACTCGCTCAGTGTCAGTAATAACACTCTGTGGCAATTCACACGAAAAATACATAAGAAGAAAAACACGATACCTCCCATAAACTCAACAACAGATAAAGCGTACACATCCTACCAAAAGTCAGAAGAACTAGCAAGCTATTTTGCTTCAACTTTCATAGTCAACAACACTAATTTCCATCCTGGACACATCACTATAACCAAATCAGCATCAGAACAAGAATATGGACCTCGCCAAAAAATACACTACATTTCACCCTCTGAAATTAAAAAAAATATTAATAAACTGCCTCTTAAAAAATCACCCGGACACGACAATATAAATAATATCGTATTAAAACTTTTACCTGCACCAGCAATAGCTACCCTCACAAACATCTACAATTCGTGTCTCAGAACAAATTACTTTTCGCATACCTGGAAACATGCTATCATTATTCATATTCGTAAACCGAATAAAAATCCTGCAAACGTTGACAGTTATCGTCCGATCAGTCTATTACCATCCTTATCAAAGATATTCGAGAAAATTATTCTAAAAAAAGATTAAACAATTACCTACACATAACGAAAATAATTCCTAAAGAACATTTTGGATTTATCAAAAATTGGCTACTCAACACCAGTTACTAAGAATATCCGAACATATACAAGTATACACAGCATTCCAGAAAAAACATCACACAATAGGCGTATTTATAGATATCACTCAGGCGTTTCATAGGCCATGGCACCAAGCCTTAATGTACAAGATCGGACCGCGCGCGATCTTTCCTTCCACTTCCTTGTCCTGTCCTATCCTCTCCCCTCACACACACACTTACACTAACATGCACTACACTACCACATATTCCGGGAGATCGGTCGAGAGCTTGTCCCGGCTGGGGCGGTGCCCCGCTGGTGGGAGAGTCCTGGTGAGGGGGAAACCCCACTAGTCGACGGTAGGTCGGCGCCGGATCTCACCATCCAGCGGGGGAAGATCACCGCCATCTACCGAGAAAATCATGCACTACACTAACGGGACTAATGACCGAAGCAGTTGACGCGCCCGGAAACACGAAAAAATCAATCAATCAATCAATCAATCTGGTCGCCGAACGCAGCGCGGTGACCAGAAAGAAAATGAAAAAACTAATAAGAAAGCCAAATGAATAAAACAGAAAGTTGTCGCAGGACTTACTCGACGGACTCAATGTGCCAGGAGCCGATTGGCAGCGTGGAGATGGTCATGTTGGTGAACTCCAGCAAGAAGCCATTCTCCTCCACGGCCAACTTCTCGATGAACGCAGGGTCGAAAGGGGCCACGCCATACTTGCGATCTCCTGCGGAATGATGCCAAGGATAAACATTGTTATGGCACTGGGGACTCTGGGTTATCCATTGTTTATATGTTCGCATTGTAATCTTGTATGTTTATGGATTAACTGCCCCAGGGGAGACTCCAACTTTGGCAGTCATTTTAAATTTCAAGTAGTATCATTAAAGAATTTGATTGCTTATAAAGTAGGAAGGCCAGCGATATTAATCGTTGTTTTTTTTCGCGAAGTGTCATGAGACTTATTTTTCTATTAAGTGTGTGAAATGATAGAGAATGAGTTTTTTTATCGAAACCGACTGGTTATGACGTAGTATTAACTTTTTTACGATCGTATAATATAAGTATGAAACATTTTTTTATTTCTAGTCTTCATGGTTTTCGAAACAATTCACCACTTTCGTTCGCCAATTTTTTGTGAAAAATCGTTTTAACGGCGATGGAAAATTCACTTAAGCGTAGCATTAATTAAAGTACCTCATATTTTTACGATTGTACAATACTTCAATTTTGAGATGTCGCATGTAAATCAGCAAACCATTTTACTTTCTCGCCTTACTTCGTGAATAGAGAACGTATTCTAATCGCGCGTCTGAAATCAGCGATTTTTCGGCAGAAAAACAGTCACTCCAGTTTGTTCGTCTGTAAGAGAAAAGTTCACACGATTTTCTCCAGAATTGATATTACCCGATCAATCTGAAGGAACTCAAGGTTCTGAGAAGTCAAAGTGTATATTTTGATTTTCTTGGGATGAGAGGTAATTTACATAAAGTTCCAACATTTACGAAATTTTCTCAAAAATGGCACGACGTTCTTTATTAATCTCTGATCTCCAGTAGCATCCTCTCATTTTCGTTGAAATACCTGATTTTTTGATAATCGGAAAGTTCATTTTTTTCGGCGCCTTACAATATTGAAAAGAGAAGTGCTCTAAGCACTTTTTTCTCGCTATCTTTCAAAGTTTCTGAATTTTTGAAAATTAAGTTCTACGAAAATAAGACCTATGCCATTTTTAAGTGTCCGTTACTCCACAAGAGTAAGAAATTAAAGAAAAAATTGGAGACGTTTATGGGAAAAAATTGTGCATTGCATTAAATTCAAGCTAAAATTTGGCAAAAATCTCTCCTTTTAAAAACATTAACATGACTTTATTTAAATGTCTATTTTATGACAAAAAATCTCTATCATCAGTGTAGTACTTTTGCAATGTTGGAATTTTTGCAATACTCGAAATTATAAGAAGTTCGTCAAAAAAGGGACTTCTTTTACCATCCATTGCTTCGCCCGGAGAAAAAAATTAAAGAAAAATCTTGGAGCCGTTTTTAAGATTTAAAAAAAATACATTTCAGGCAGAATTATTCGAAAACTGATCATATTTTCGAAATATCGTACATGATCTTATTTCAAGTTTTGACTTTCAACAACAGATAACATTAAGGAAAATCTCCATATTCAATATTGTAGTAGTAGGAAAAAGCCGAAACAATTTTGTACTTTTGCATGTTTTTTTTTAATTCAGAGAGTTTAGCGGACATTATACCTGCGCTTTGTTGAAAACGTTCTTTCTGCATAAGGAGAAAGGTTAATCAAAAATGTTTGAAGCTGTTTTTGAGAATCTTCTTAAAATGTTTTTAAAGTTTTATGTTAAGTATCCCTAGTATTAAAATATCAAGTTTGCAAACTTGAAAAGACGCGAGCTGACTCCCACCAAGTGCGTGGATTTTAACCTTCTTTTCGCTGACTTAGTTCAGTAGATACGTTGGTAAACATAAACATTGCACTGATTTGCAATTAACTCTTTTTTGGAGAGATTTTGGATCTTGAAATTTGAGAAAATTTAGATTTAGGTCCATGTGTAAGATTGGGTAATTACTACGCGTTTTCTAAGTTTAATAAAAGGAATACAATGTAGGTAGAAGTCTAGGAGAGAGGCTCTATGTTCCATGAAAGTAAGGCCAACCGTAGGCTGCGCCAAATCTGGTCATCCAGCGGGGGAATACAGCCGCGACCTCCCGATGAAAAACATGCACTGCTCTTACGGGTACCGGGAGCGGAAGCTCAGTGCATCAACTGATGTCACTGCAGCGCCTCTGATCGCGTGGTCCTAGGTTCGCGTTCTGACGGCGGCAGGATTTTCGACGCTAGCTTTTCAGCTAGGTCGAATTCAGTCGCTGTCTCGAGGAGAATTCTAGAGGCCGGCTGCTCTGATCGGTAGTTTTCCGTGGTTTCTCCGATCAACATCAGGCGAATGCCGGAGCAGTACCCTACCAAACGGGCCACGGACCGCGCGCGATCTTTCCTTCCACTTCCTTGTCCTGTCCTATCCTCTCCCCTCACACACACACTTACACTAACATGCACTCCACTACCACATATCCCTGGAGACCGATCGGAAGCTTAGAGCTTGTCCCGGCTTGGGCGGTGCCCCGCTGGTGGGAGATACTTGGTTGAGGAAAAGCCCGCTAGTCGACGGTAGGTCGTTGCTGGATCTCGTCATCCAGCGGGGGAAAGTCATCGCCACCTCCCGATGAAAAAACACGCTCTCCACTTACGGGACTAATGACCTCAGTAGTTGACGCGCTGCCGTGTTTGATCACCAACAATCAATGAATCCATGAAAGTGGGAGTGGGAGTGGGAGTGGGGCGTGGGGGCGTGGCTGAGGTACTTGCCTGTGGCCGCAACCGCCGCCACCGCGCGCCGCGCGTTCTCCGTGGCGCAGGCGTTGAGCGCCGCTGGCTCGCGCGTCGTGCACTTCGTCAGGAACGGCGCTGCAACACCAAGTCAAAGGCGATCTCTCAGCAAGACGATGGACAGAGGTTTTTCTTCGGGAGGTGGAGGTGGTTGGTGTATTGCCCGCGCCAGACGTTTTCCCCAGATCTGAACCGGGAGAGGTGGCTCAGTGCATCAACTGATGTCACTGTAATGCCTCTGACTGGGAGGTTCTAGGGTCGAGTCCCGACGATTACAAGATTTTCGACTCTACCTTGTCAGCTAGGTAAAATTCAGTCGCTGTCTGGGGGAGAATTTTAGTGGATGGCTGCTCTGATAGCTAGATTTCCGTGGTTTCTCCGATCAACACCAGGCGAATGCCGGAGCAGTACCCTGCCAAAGGGGCCACGGACCGCGCGCGATCTTTCCTTCCTCTTCCTTGTCCTATCCTCTCCATTTACACACACACTTACACTAACATGCACTACACTACCACATTTCGGGAGACCTGTCGGGAGCCTAGAGCTTGTACCGGTTGGGGCGGTGCCCCGCTGGTGGGAGATACCTGGTTGAGTGAAACCCCTGCTAACCGACGGTAGGTCGGCGCCGAGAACCCGGCACCCGAGACAGAACTTGTGCTGACTATGCGAGAGCGGTGAATATCTGTAAAGGAATCTTTCGAATGGACTCATTATTGTGAGTTCACCTAGAAAGGAAAAAAAATTTAAAAAGTACTAAGTGCGAAATAGTTGACTATTCATTAGCGTGCTAAAAATTAATTAAAAGTAGCCACGATTAAAGATTAATCACCCTTTTGTAGTCAGGGCTTGGAGTTTATATTCATAAATATCAGAGTTTGATTAAACTACCTTTGTGTTGCGTCTATTTTTGTTGATTGCTTTTACACGAGTCCTTCAAATATTCCAAATAGGCGTAATCTCACGTTATTTGAAAATGCTTAGAGACATGACATTTTTGCTCGTAAATATCCCCTTCTCTCACTTTCTAGAGTGTTTACTATTCCTGAAATACACTGAACTTTCGTCTAAGGTTGTTGTATTAGAAAAATTCTGAAGAAGAGCAGGTATACACGAGAGAACATGCGAGCGAACCTATGCAGAAACCATGAGGAAAAGTCGCTATGAAACATGTGGGGAACATACGGGGCAACATGCAGAGAGCATGCGGGGAAACTGAGGAGGGGAACATGTACAAGAGAGAAGAGGGAGCGATGGAAATTTCTTGACGCCGTGTACTACACAACTAACCCCTTTCGAACGTTCTATTATATTTTTTGTGTTTGTTTTACCTAAAATGCGGGTGCATAGGTGATTTTGTGCACCCGGAACCACGGTTGCACAAAAGCAAGCAGAATTTCGAAATCCTTGTAAAATGAAATTCATTATTTGATATTTTGTGCAATGTAACCTGATGAGCCTTAGTAGTTTCCATTTCTTAATAATAAGTTAGGGTTGTTAAAATGTTTATTCGCACACAGTATCGAATAATTGGTGTGACGCGCAGTTGATGGGCTGGCCAATTGAAGTTGGGTACCAGTACAAAGTTCCTATTTTCACGTTTCAAACAAACCCAATTTGCGGAATGCTCGCACGGGCCTAAGAAATAAAGAATAACAAATATTAGACAATTATTACGCTATTAATACGTAATATTAGATAATTATTACGTTTTATTACGCTGCAAAAATTGTGTTGGCATCTCGGCAAAAAATAGGTTTTGGGCAGAAAAAGCGTTTTTTAAACGCATGTCTATCTATGAGCATCACTAGCGTCTAAATATTAAACAGAATTGTTTTCAAGCAGTTTGATCTGCCCGATTTTGAATCCTGGTGAATTAGAAACGGATCTTCTTACTTTTGGGAGTATTTCTATTATGCCCTCAGACCGTATTTAAAACTTCCTCGAAATGTGAAGCAATTTTTTCTTTAAATAGGAATATTTTGCTCGAATAGAGGTAAGTACGCTTATAAATATGGAAAACTCATCTTTTAATGAGAGATCTGAAATTTTGAGAATTAGGGGCCTTCAACTCTTTTTCGAACCGGCCGAAGGCTTCCGTCATTGAAGCAAGATATTTTGCTCTTAAAGCCATCGATTCTTCATGTTCGAAAACCGTTTTCCGAAGTGCTGATTCGGAAATTCTGAGCATGCGCGAATATTTAAAAACACCTTGCTCATATTTAAAAATACCTTTGTGGAGAGAATGTTTATCTTACTTCGTCCACTTTCAATCGTCTCATTTCCGAAGGGTAGTAAATAATACAGAAACGAAGGATAGTAAGGACAGGAAATAATAGAGACACGGTGGAGAGAAATAATTGTAAATAATAGAGAAACGGAGAACAGTTAAGATAGTAAATAGAGAAATGAAAGACAGTAAGAATAGTAAATAATAGAGAAACGAAGGACAGTAAGGATAGTAAATAATAGAGAAACGAAGGACAGTAAGGATAGTAAATAATAGAGAAACGAAGGACAGTAAGGATAGTAAATAATAGAGAAACGAAGGACAGTAAGGATAGTAAATAATAGAGAAACGAAGGACAGTAAGGGTAGTAAATAGAGAAACGAAGGACAGTAAGGATAGTAAATAATAGAGAAACGAAGGACAGTAAGGATAGTAAATAATAGAGAAACAAAGGACAGTAAGGGTAGTAAATAGAGAAACGAAGGACAGTAAGGATAGTAAATAATAGAGAAACGAAGGACAGTAAGGATAGTAAATAATAGAGAAACGAAGGACAGTAAGGGTAGTAAATAGAGAAACGAAGGACAGTAAATAGAGAAACACTGGGTACTCACGCAGAGGCAACGCGGCTTGTACTGCCCCGATGAGGACGACGAATGAAATCTCGGGCAGCCACATGGTGATCGCGATCTCTCAACTGAAGATGACGGCTATTGTGACAGAATTGAGTTCTTTCGTTGGAAAAGGTGGTTGCGATGATATTTCGGCAATGTGATGAAGTTCGGTAACAGACCTTTTTCTCCGAAGATCCGATCCTTCCCTGTCGTGCGCTGGGAAGTGACTGCGGTTTGGAAGTTCTGCGCTGTTCCTTCTGAACACTAAAACCCGTCTTAGCCTCATTTCCCCCTAAGGATTGGCGAAACCCAAGGAGAGGGGTCTTGAATATTTTGCGTTTTTCCTCTTAACGGCCTTGGGAATGGCAGTTCTCATATTTTTTGGAGGTCGTCTTGTCAGGTCCCTCTCCTCCCCCCCCCCTTGCCCAATTATCTCCATCGTCGGGACCCCGCAAGAGTCATAATAAATTCCAGTCAGCCTACAGCATGTGCAGTAGTTTCTGTAAGGGTAACTGTGTGTATAAGGGAGAAGAGGCAAGGATGAGGAAGATTAAGATCGTGGTTCGTAGTCCAAATGGATAGATACTAGTCCGACATTTGCCTCGTATTACTTGGAGAAATCACGGAATAGTTCCAATCAGAGATGCCGGCCGCTAGAATTATCCTGACAGCGGCTAAATTCGACCTAGCTATTTAGCTAGTGTCGAACTTCGACACTAGTCGTCAGAACTAGAACCAAAGACCTTCCGGTCAAAGACACTGCAGTGACAACAATTGGTGTCATCATTCATCTCAGCCGGTTTTAACAAAACAAAATAATCTCAGTACGAAACAGAATATTCTCTTTACTTTTTGGTTTTGATTGCAGATCATTGGCAGCATTTGATCTTAGTATTTAATCTACTTATACTGCATTGTATCTGAAATGTTTCCGTTCATGTCAACTGTCTCATAGTCCGTTACATTTTGGTGGGAAATTCTATTCATTTGGCGCACTATTGTACTCGCTGCAGTCTCTACTCTTAAAATGATGTACTGTGCAAAAACTCCATTTTTCTAAAACCAGTAGTTTTTTTCTGAAAAAGGAAATGAGGCCGTGCCAAGTGATTTAGGACTCCTCCCCGCGTTACAATATGTTTTTAATGAAATTTTGTATGTTAAGTCCACACGTCTAAAAGGAACTTGTCTTAAGCTGTAACTTTACAGGTGAAATATTTTTTTAGATACAGAGATACCCTGTGCAGCGTCGTTGTATAGCACTTGCCTAAGATTTTCCCAGATAAAGTCTTTCAATTACAGAGATTTCCTTGTGAAAACGCTCGCCACGTGTATCGCTGCGTTGAGGTTCTCAGGAAAAAAAAAGATTCTAGTCCAACAAGTGCATTTTTAAGGTCATATTACATACCATGACTTTGTAGTTTTCAATCAGCTAACTAAAAAGTTTTGTGTAATGTTCAGACTTGTATTTCAATACAAAGTTTGTTACAATGTAGAACCATACCGTTCTTGCATATTTAATAAGCTTTCAAGCTTTGAATCTTTCATATGTTCCCTAGCTTGTCCAACAAATATTCCATCTTTTAGTTTCGTTTCACTGATTTTTGGGAACTTAGTTTTCAGGAAGATAAATGCACTCCAGTCACGTCCCATTGCTTTCAAAAAATTCTTAATCAAACCTAGTTTATGTAATCACACATAGTTTGATATGTAATGGAGGTAATAAGATATTTTCAGTAGTTAAAAGTGTTTGACGATCAACATTTGTCTCTTCTGGATTGAATGACTTCCTTTGGCCAGCATTTTTTAATACAATGATTGCTTCTGTCACTACCATCCCACTTGCACAAAAATAGCAAAATTGTGTGTAGCCAAGTTGTAATCCAAGTATAATAACTATCAATTGAAAATGTACCCATAACTGCCATGAATAGTTGTCATTAAACTGCAGATTTTTGCCTATTTGCCTATTTTTCTCCTTCAATGTAAAACGCAGTATTTTAGGTTACTAGTTCATTTTGAGACAATAGGAGTATTATATGCGAATTTTATAGTGCCTATAGGCATTCGCCTATTTCACTAAAATGTCTATTTTCTGTTTAAACGCCTAAATATTCTAGTATTTATTGACCAAATTTTGAATAACCTTTAATCAAAAATTTAAAAAATTGAATTTTTGTTTTTTGTTTTTAGACTGCAGATTACAGAGAAATCGAACAAATATCCATAAATCTGGACTTTTACTGTCACCACAGTGCGGGTATTTCGTATTATGAAACATGCAAAATGTCTGGTGGTTATTTTTTTATTTAGACTTTTAAACAATTTTTTACTCAAAAACGGATCCAAATTTTTTCTTAAAAATGTTTCCTTTTATGAATCAAAGGATGGTAAAATAAGTTAGTGCCGGTTACATTTTTCGCGAATACTGTATTTTCGAAAATTGTAAAAAGGTAACATTGCAAAAGTACAATGTTGAATACAGAGATTTTTGTCTTAACATGTTGTGTTAACATGTTGTTTCTTGAAATCAGATCTTTAAGAAAAGGTCATGTATAATTTTTTTTAAATGAGGTTTTTTGCTGAATTTCAGCGTAAATTTCATGCAAGTTATAAAAAAAATTCTCAACAACCACTATATATGGTAACTTCATTTTTTCCACTGGCACAAGGGACACTTACAAGAATGGCGCAGGTCTCATTTTCATTGAACTTTCTGAATTTTTGAAAATTGAAAATTTTGAAATATATTACTAGAAATAATTCGAGAAAATTGTGTTGCAAAACCACTAGTTACAACATTTGTGTTATGCATGGTGATTAAAGCAAATCGAACCATATTTTAATTTATCTTTAAATTGAAAGTGAGAAAAAATATATTGTGCACCATTAGACTATCAGCTTGCATTTAATGAAATGCAAAAAGGTAGCTACAGTAACTCAATCTTTTTTGTCCGAATTGCCCAACAATGAAAGAAAGGATTTCTACGAGGTTTTGTCAGAATAATGATGAATACAAACATTCTATGAAAGCAACTATATTATGTTTACTTAAGAAATGTTCCATACAAAAAAAAATAATTATAAGAAAAATATATTAGTGCCGTTTCAAGTGTCAATTTTGCCTACCTATTTCTACAATTTTTCGTGCCAATAAATCCGAAGCTTAGTAATTATACCAGATACTGGAAAGCAAGATATGCATATTCACGTTAGTTGCTTGGTTAGTGATTCCGCGTCAAAAGCTTAGGTCACTAGTCCTGTAAGTGTAGTGCATGTTTCCCTCTGGAGATGGCGGTGATCTTCCCCCGCTGGATGGCGAGTTCCAGCGCCGACCTACCGTTGGCTAGCGGGTTTCCCCCTTACCAGGACTCTCCCACCAACGGGGAACCGCCTCAGTCGGAACAAGCTCTTAGCTCCCGGCCGGTTTCCCGAGAAATGTGGTAGTGTAAAGCATGTTAGTTTAAGTGTGTGGGTGTAAGGGAAGAGGATAGGACATACTGCTCCGGCATTCGCCTGATGTTGATAGTAGATACCACGGAAAACTACCGATCAGAGCAGTCGGCCGCTAGAATTCTCCTCCAGACGGCGACTGAATTCGGCCTAGCTGAAAAACTAGAATCGAAAATCCTGCCGCCGTCGTCAGGACTCGAACCTAGAACCTCTTGGTTGCAGGCGCTGCAATGACATCAGTTGATGCACTGAGCTTCCGCTTCCAGTCATATTCACGTAACTTTCCTTCGTACCAATTGCGTGGACTTTAGGAATCGATGAAATGTTTTTTCCGTTATGTAGCAAGACTTCATTCAAGCTTGGTTTCGAGGAGTCAATTACCAAACCCAATCTTCAGGTTTATGTTCAACACCCAGGGATTCCATTAAAGAATCAACATTATTGCATAAAACTAGGTTCTGCAGCTTAAAAAATAAATGCTCAAACTCCTTGTGGCGTTGATGGAAAGACCTAAAGGCACCTAACTTTGGTGCCATCTTGCAGGAGGTGCCAACTTTTCGATCTTCAAGCAAGTAACTTTGATATACTTTTAGATAACCAAACGTCATGAACCAAATTATTTAGATCATTCTGGATTCGAAAGTGAGGTTTGTTTGTAGTAACTCCTTCCACAAAATCTGAGTCACACCGTTCTTGTAACTCACCAATGTCATCAAGACTTTCAAAATATTGAGACACATTGTCGTCTGGTGAAGTTGGCATGGGAAGGACTGGTCTACGAGGCTTTGGTCGAGTTGCTGATTCTGAAGATGAATATATAACAGTATGTTTAGACATTTAATTTATTCTAGATATATTTGTTAAGCAGAAATAGCAGTGTGTTATATAATCTTTCGGTTCCCGGCATATCATAGGAATTGCAAAATGCATAAGTCGGGACCCTTTTAACCAGCCACCTGGTCCTATAACACATTTGGCACAACATATTTCCGGGTTCCAAAATTATTCTGTCCTATTTTTTTGACAACACAACACTCGTAAGCTTGTTGAATTGAAGGAGTCAAATTTTGTCTTTGCGTTTTTACAGTGAACTCAATACAAATATAAGGTTGCAAAGTTGCACATCCTCAGATAATCGAAAAAATCTTATAATATGTGTTTCCATTTAATGACATTCAGTATTGAAGATATTGTGGCAATATCGATGTATATGAAATCATTTTGAAATCAAGAAGCGTCCGACGAGCACTCTCTCCGTGTCTCGTGCGCTCCCAGGCACTGCGCCATGTCACGCTCTTAAGATGTTTTGCTACGTTTACTGTATTTCCTATTTGGTCGCGGTTACGTCCCAATATAAATTCGACTCACTGCATTGTTTATGCCATTGCACCCAGGGGTCTCTTGCGGCACAATTATTTAGCATTAGCATTACCCCAGCTCGATCGGGTTTTTGTTCAGTTTCCCTGATCCATTGAGCAAATGCTGAGATGGCCCCCTGATTTGCTTCTGGACGTAAATGTAGCTTCACTATGCGCACGTTTTGTTGAACTTTCCTTTTGCTTGTAATGGTAGTAGAGCTTAGGGTGAGTTTCTATTTTGTTAACAATACAGAGAAATCAAATCTGTTCGTTCGTTTACGGTTAAAAATAAGTTTTCTATAATTCGGCCACGAAAATATCTAGTTTTTGAAATGTTTATCTCTCACTTTTTAAAATTTATTATTATTATTATTATTATTATTATTATTATTATTATTATTATTATTACTATTTTTTCATCTTTCAAATATTAATAGTTAAATTGTTGGGAAGGGATTCTGAAACTCAAGAAAGCGTGCGCAGATGACATTTTCCCCCATACATCACATACAGTTTTTGACTGTTTTTGACTAAATAAATAGTTTAATTATCTACAAAGATGCAGTGTTTAAAACTGTTGGCGCTGGTCAATTGAAATGTTCGACGGGTCCAAGCGTGACATCATCTGCTCTCAGCTTCTCTCGCGGATGGTCGAAGCATAGACTAAAGAGGTACATCTTTACTCTATGGTCGAAGCGTGCTTGCAGGAGCTTCGTCACCTCGTTGATCATTCTTCAGTTTACTCTACATGGCTTAGCTGGCACGTGCGTGCGTGAGTGCTGCGTGCGTGCACGGGGTTCACCTCCTCTCCACCAGCGCTAGCCATCAGCTCTATAGACCAAATTGACGCTAGCGCCCCTCTGTGTCGCCAAAGGACATCAGTACGGTCCACCACTTTATATTCATTCAAAATCTCGCAAGAAACTTCACTTCTCTCCTGGCGACCTCAGCGATAGTCAGACCTGGGGGTCGCAACTATGCGCTGCAAGACCTAATTTGCCTACCGCAACCTTTTGGAAGACGCTGCTCTTCAACACTTAATTTAGAGTCGCAACTCTGGCGCCACCCCTGCCATACAGCCTATTGCTGCTGTACGTAAATGGTTCATCCAACGCACTTCGGCCGTCATCCGTCGCTGCACGGAAGGTCATCGGTCAGCAGAGCTCCAACGGATAAGTGACCGGCGTTTTATTTCAAATGTATTTCTGATGCATCAGAATTAATTCTGCTCTGAGTGCACTTCATTTTTCAATTCAAGGTACTGAACATTTAAAACAACAAGTTTTAATTCAATGTTTTTATCACTAATTTTTAATAATTTTTATGTAGAATTGTTCATTTCTTGTTTTCATCGTATTTTTAATGATTAAATAATTTTGTTCTTTTTTACATTACAGTAATGTTATTTTTTGCCCCATCATTTTCCGTCCAAATATGCAATACCAACAGCTCAATTAATTTTCTGTGTCATGTGTATCAGTCACATACAGTCTGCTGGTCCTCCGAATATCAAGCTATCAGGGATTCCTCCACATTTATTTTCTCAAATATAATTTTTTTAAGCCCCCTTGTTTTCTCTTTTTTTTTCATTCCGTCAATTCATTGCAGACGATACACGTAACAGTTACTAAGCATCAGTATACATCCTCGTTGTTTTGGCACCGCAACGAGCCACCGACTTACAGCACAGGGGTCTGGCCGCAGAGTGCAGTGTCCCCGGAGAGGGGAATATCAATTTTCTGTCTTCGTCTGAAACTGCGACGTAATTTCATGAATTTCGCGTGTTATTGAAAGTTCTTTAACTCAGTTAATTCTTGACGGTATTGAATTCATTCATGGGGAATTTATTAAAATTTGATGTTCGGTTTGTGGATTGAAAATGTACATTTGATGAGATCTTTATGTAATCAGGAAGGGGATGTGTAATATGCCGATCTGGAAGAAATTTCCTCTTTTTGTTTTTATTTTTCATACGGGATCATAGCAAGTATTGTGAACAGTCGTGACTGAACGAACTGGTCGTGAATGAATGTTTGGAAGGTCTCGAGAGATAGTTATTGTTTGAATATCAGTGTGATTTTTGATTGCTGTTGATGCTGCCGACAAATCATATTTCTCAAGGAATTAAGAATCTACGGATTTAAGAAAGAATACAATCCTAAAATTGATTGATTGATAGATTTTTTTCGTGTTTCCGGGCGCGTCAACTGCTTTGCTCATTACTCCCGTTAGTGTAGTGCATGTTTTTTTCTCGGGAGATGGCGGTGATCTTCCCCCGCTGGATGGCGAGATCCGGCGCCGACCTACCGTCCGGGCCCTAACCAGCAGCGGGGCAACATATACAAATCATGGCATTAAATATACAAAATATTGCATGAATTATTCCAACATTGTTCATATTAAGAAATCTGTCTAAAAAAGGATTTACATGGAAGTTTGATTTCATCCCATCTTTCTGACGGAATACTCCCAGTAAATACATATTAAAGAAGAAACAAGTAAAATTATTGAAGAAAGGACTAAGGCATACAGTTACTGTACAAGAAGTGCTTATTATTCACACAAGTATGAACGCCATTTAACAAATTATTCTTCTTAGAAGAAAGAGTATTTATTACATTTATGGATTTAATCACATTCTTCTGTTATCACATACTTTCATAAAAACTCTACTGAGGAAAAACATCTTTATAAGGCACGGCATTAAAAAAAGACTGCAACACCGACGTGACGAACTGACCAAAAGCTTCCAGAGTACTTTCTTTTGTATCTTCATAAATTTCTTTCCAATTCTGATTGGCAATATCATGAGCAGCTTTACCTGAAAAAAAAGTTTATTTAATTAATTTGGTTTATTTTTTCTTGAAATTTTTTTAACACGATAAATCTTAATTCGTTTTATTAAGAAAAGTAATGATTATATGAAGCAAACTGACAAGAAGCACATTGTTGCAAATCAATTTTCATTTCGATTGAATTAAGCGAGCGGAGAAATTATAAATTTCTCATTATATTCAGGATTATTTAGGTACTCATATTCAGGTTTTCAGGTACTTTTCCTTCAAATTGTCATTTGCCCATAAAACTAGTGAAAAATCTTACTTTAAATTCTCTCGTTTTATCAATTAATCATTATTAATAAGTAATTATTTGCAAAATTCAATAAAATTTTGTCCTCTGCCATGCAATGTATTTATTTTTTACTTCCGTGAAAATGTAAATATATTACATTGTTCTTATACATTTGTGGATGGAGGAAATGTACCCCATGGAGTAATAAAATATAAATAATATGTACGGCTTTGATATAATTGTGTTCAATATGAAATTACAAAAATACATTTTTTCTGACGTTTACATGTTCGGGGAATGAAGCCTGTCCTCTATGTGCGTCGTGCTTCAAAGATGAGAGAATACCACCAGAAGAAACATTTAAATTCTCAAGAACAAAAAACAAATTATTTCGAAAAGGGGCCAATGGGTAGAGTAAGTTTAATTGTACATATCATTGAACTTCATTCAAAATGTGTTCAACAAAAAGTATACAAACATGCTCAATGTGCTATTGTATTTTTCAACTCGAAACTATACAATATTTCATATGAAAATAAATTATACAAATATGATGAAGATAATGCTACTATTAATATATTTTCTTTCAAGGGAATGTCAGCTTATATTGTTTCCCATCCTTTTCTGGGACACAATATTCGTCGACCAATTTGAGTTGTTAAAAATAATGAATGTGTTTCCAGAAAAAATCTGGTGAAATAACAATACATTTTAGAATTTAATTCAAAATTGGTTACAATGTTTTTTTAAAAAAAATTAACAAAACATTTTGTGTGCAAGTGCTGTTTACAAAGGCGTCAAAGTACGCCTAATAGACTTACTAAGTGTATCTTGGCCTTGAAATAAGTTGTTAAATTTGTATGTTGATTTGGTAACATTGGCGTCCAGTTTAGGATTTTTCAGTTTTACGTACTCCAAGCCATCCTGATCATTTTTCACAACGTCGAACTGAACCTTGTTGGACACACTATAATTATCTGCAATTAGAAATGCAATTGTAGTATATTGAGATAACGCTTAACAGTGTGAACACGTGAGAAAAAAGAAAATGATAGTTCAAAATTTAAAATTCCAATAGTTTACTTACCATATCGCACCTCACAATCACCACTACCTCTCAGATTTATTACAAGAATACGTCCTTGGATGTGATAATTGGACTTCAAAAGAAGGGTTGGCGTTGAATAGCGAAAATGTATATACCGTTGGACAAGGTTGAGGCTAAAACAATTTGAAAAACAAACATATATAAAAAGGTATATGTACTTCTCAAGTCAATATTATTCAAATTTTGGAGCTACACTTTCCCATTATTGGTGTTTTAAGTTGTACAATCGACCAACTTAAAACACCAATAATAGGAAAGTGGGATACATTTTCTTCAGAGAATTCTCCCAAAACAAAACAAAACAAAACAAGAAGAGTTTCAAGTGTGCTTCAGATATATGAGTATACAATACCGTATGTGACTTCCTTTTAATGAAAGAATATTTTTTAATATAAATAATATTTCTTTTAATGTTTATCTTACTTTTGATGCTTGTAATTTTAACATAATATATCAGTCGTGTAATCAGAAATCGGTATTATGACCGGTATGACTTTTTACAATCTCATTTCCCTGTACCATACAATTATGGTATTGGGAGTGATATGAGCTGGTGGTGGTATGGGTTTTCATTAAATTGGATAAAATCTTACTTTCAAGGTGATTTGATAAAAAAACTCACGCTAAATTGTTTGTTGTTTTTTGTTTTTTAAGTCACTGTAAACAGATATAAAATTGAATACAAGCTTAGAGTCACATTTACAACATTATATAGGGTCATTAAACTCATAAAGAAGTCAATTATTCACGATAATGTCATTGGACAGGATGAATCTCAACGGGAGGTTGTCCTTGTTGAGTTGTGCAAGTTTTGGATAACTTTAATCGCACGCTCACAGCACTGGTTGCTTTGGGCAATGTTGATTGGAGATTCATCTGTTTTCCAGAGGGTTTTCAAGCATTGTGACCTATTGAGTAGCCTTTCAGAACCGCAGATAGTTCATCAAAATCTTCAGCGCGGATCGATTGACTGCTGAACGAATAATCAGTCCAGGAGTAGGAAATGACTGAACAACTTTTACGAAGCCTGTTCCGGTTTCAGGCATCAGAATAAACGCAAGAAGGGCTAGAATGGCTCTAGAGGTACAACTTGCCTTGCTGATGTTTAGGATTTGTCGAAATCTTACGAAGGGAATCTCATTCCTGTTAGTGAAATGGCGAACGACACGAGTGAGGTAGTAGAGAAACTCCATGTTGTCTCTCCAGTCATCTGGTTCTTTAATCTTAGTTTTACTATTGCTGAAGGCTGATTTCAATTTATCACAATTGTTCATTAAATCCTGCACTAAGAAGTCGCGATGTTTGGTGATTTAGTCGATCCATAGAACTCATCGTCCATGACAACGCAAAGAACGCGATCGTGCAAATGTTGCTGGCAACTGATGAACTTACGTTTGAGGTGTCCTTTCTCTTCCAACATTTGCTGCAGCCGAACAACAACTCCTGCTTTCTTGCCGGTTTTCACGCTTGTTGTGTCGGCAAAAATCATCAAAACTGATACCCACAGGTTGAACTCCTATATCATATCCTGGTGCCCTATTGCGGTTGTTTGAGCTTTCTCATCTTTCAATTTCAGCACAGACAACTTAATTTCCTTTGCTTCTTTCTTGCGGACAAGGTATTCAAAGCCATCAATGGTTTGCCGTCAAAGTGTATGCTTCACTTCTCCAGACGAAGCGTTTTCACCAAGTGCTTCTTCGCCCGCCCAGCTCTCGTGTGGTGAAGTGGAGCCTTGTGGATTACTGACTGAAACGGGGTTGGGATTTCAATGCCTTCACCAGAAAGGTGGCGGCATACATTTACTGCTCCGTGGAACAATAGCTTTAAGCTTGTAACAAGGCGTCTTGCAAGGGCTGTTGGGTTATGATTCCTTGTGCTCATTGATGCTTCATTCTCATCCTCCCAAGGACTGTCTTTGTTGTTGTCGGA
Organism: Teleogryllus occipitalis; assembly: GCA_011170035.1. Taxonomy (NCBI): domain Eukaryota; kingdom Metazoa; phylum Arthropoda; class Insecta; order Orthoptera; family Gryllidae; genus Teleogryllus; species Teleogryllus occipitalis. Next base: position 322,564 of record BLKR01000923.1, read on the forward strand.
TGAGTCAGTGTAAGTTTCGTCACTGCAGCGCCTCTGACCGGGAGGTCCTAGGTTCGAGTCCTGACGGTGGGAGGATTTTCGATACTAGCCTTTCAGCTAGGTAGTTTTCTATGATTACTCCGATCAACAACAGGCGAATGCCGGGGCAATACCCTACCAAACGGACCACGGACCGCGCGCGATCTGTCCTTCCCCTTCCTTGTCCTTTTCCTTACACAAACTCTTACACTAACATGCACTACACCACCAGATATTCCGGGAAACCGGTCGGGAGCTTAGTGCTTGTCCCGGCTGGGGCGGCGCCCCGCTGGTGGGAGAGTCCTGGTTAGGGGGAAACCCCGCTAGCCGTCGGTAGGTCGGCGCCGGATCTCGCCATCCAGCGGGGGAAGATCACCGCCATCTCCCGAGGGGAAACATGCACTACACTTACGGGATTAATGACCTAAGCTGTTGACGCGCCCGGAATCACCAACCAACCAAACCAAACCAAATCGAACTTTCGAAACAGTGAGCTGGAGCTAAACTGGTAAGAGTTGATGTTGACAGTCTCTTCCATGGCTTCTTTGCTCTAGCTTGGATGAGTGTATGGTCTCTGCACAAGCACTCAATAAACATAATAAGAGAATTAATATTTATTAATAAAACATTATAAGATGTGGTTTGAAGTAGTTTATCTCAAGATACAACGTTTACATTGAAACGAGGTTCTAAGAAGATATTGAATACATTGAAGATGAAAGCTGTGGAGTTCGTAATGTTTTATTAAAGACAACCAGTGCTCACCAGTCATATGCATGCTACATATTAGCATGCCTCATCTAGTGCATCGCTTTGTCGACAAAATTGCACAGACTTGTGGTGATTCCAAATGTGGAAAACATGATGTTATGTCATTTAATATCACAGTTATAGTGTGATAATATTATATATTATCTCACTTCGACCCACTCTAAGGAAAAAACTGGAATATATGCCCTTAAATATGCCGCATAAATAAGAATATGCACTAAAAGAAAAAATCTCAGAAATAGGCAATTATGCAAAATAAAAATGGGCTACTTTTTATAATTTTTGGTGATAGGTAAAGTTGTATGCATTTGTTTCGATATGCTCAATCAGAAAAAATATGTAATTGTATGAAATTCCGTGATCTAGTAAATGAGTTTCACAAAAAATGACGAGTGAGATGTGTTAATTTGGATGTTGTATAAATAGTATTACATAACCATCACTAATAGTGAGAAACTACATGCTGTTTAGCACCACTAGTTGTTGTTTTTTTTTTGGTGTGTGGGTGGGTGGGTGGATGGGTGTATGTATCTATGTATGCATGCCTGTGTAATCATTGGTCTACTGATCTTATTCTTCGGAAGTTTCCATATCCCTTCTATGGGATTTAGGTCGGGGATGTTCCGAGGTCAGTCCCATACTTTGGAGTTTATGACTCATGATAAGTTTTGAAGTATGTCAGGATTCCCCATCCTACATGAAAATTGTATCATTTTATGGATACCACTCACTCATTTGATAAATTAGGCAAGTATCCAGGGCAAGTTTTGTATGTTCCTTCCTCATGGTACGCTTAACAAAATACAATGACCCAGGGCCATGGTCATATACCACTTTCCATACCGTAAGTTTAGCGGGGTATTTAACAGTTTCCTTAACGCTTTCAGTTAGCAGTAGCCTTGTGGTTACACAAAGCATATTTTTCAACGTTCGTTCCTGCTTTGTCGGGGTCTTTTTCACTCCCCTACAGTTTGGTCGCTTTGTTGGTGTAAGTGGTTCATTTATTTTCACATTCATTTTAATTATTTCAACACTTTGTGATGATACAATTCACTTCCGCAGCTAAATTTTAGCAATATCCCTACCAAAATTTTAAAGAAAAAAAGGTGGAACGATTTTTGAGAAAATCTTGTAATTTTTATTTTTTATTATTGCGCTTATTGCACGTAATATTGCGCGAAAACTACTAACATTTTGAAAACTGTACGTCATCTTAATGGAAGAACTAATTATGGACAAATTTCAATTTGAAGAAAAATCTCTATCTTCCATTTTGTATTTGTAGGAAGACACCAAAAAAATTTCAAACCTAAAATTTTCAAAAATTCAGAGTTAATAGAGAAAAACAGAAAAAATATAGCATCTTAATTTTTTTCTATTCATACAAGAAATTTAAAGAAAAAATTGGAGAAATTTATGAGAAAAATTTTAAGATGTCCCAGGGGCTTTATATAAAGTACCCCACATCTTAAAGAATATTTTTCAAAATCGCAGAGCTTCGACTTGAGCCAGATCGTCAGAGGAATATCCAGTTTAGAAAAAATTCTCCGTATGGTTTAGACGCTAGTAGTGTTCGCAGGAGGACAGACGAACGGATGGATGGGTAGACGTTTTGAAAAGAAACAAACACTTTTTCGGTATTCTTAGAAGAAATTTAAAGACAAAATTTGGAGCCGTTTTTTAAGGGACACTCGGATTGAAATTTAAAACTTCTTTATTTTTTATTCAATCCTCTTGAAAGTTTGCAGGTTTGCTTGTTATAGTATTGCATTTACTTGATTAAAATTTTATCAATTGTAGTTAAATAGTTTTGATGACGCGTGCGTTTTTGTATCCCGTGTGCTTCGTATTTTTTTCTAATTTTGGTTTGAATTTTTTTGAACTTATTAAATAATATTTAGTAAGCATATGCATGGATATTAAAATATGAACTTTTAAAAAGCTTTTAGAATTATTTTCAATATTTTATTTTTCTCCCACATTTTTAGTATGTTTTTTATAAGTAGATGTTTATATGTTGGACATTTTTTAATGGTACACACAAAATAATGCACATATTTCTTCATTATTATGTATACAATATTTGAGCCAAAATGTAGAGAAATTGAACAATATTTAGGTAGGCATGGGAGTAAAATGAGTTTTTTTTCAGATATTAAAAATATTCTGTATTTCACTTTTGCAAATATTTTTCTCTCGCGATAACCTCCTTTTTCGTCATTCTACCTTTAAGTTTGCGCCACTTGGTACTTACATGGATTTCTCATTTCACTTTCGGTTGATTTGATTTAATTTTTTCGTGTTTCCGGGCACGTCAACTGCTTTGGTCATTAGTCCCGTTAGTGTAGTGCATGTTTTTTTCTCGGGAGATGCGCGGTAATCTTTCCCCGCTGGATGCCGAGATCCGGCGCCGACCTACCGTCGGCTAGTGGGTTTTCCCCTAACCAGGACTCTACCACCAGCGGGGTACCGCCCCAGCCGGGACAAGCTCTAAGCTTCCGACCGGCCTCCCGGAATATGTGGTAGTGTAGTCATGTTAATGTAAGTGTGTGTGTGTGTGTGTGTGTGTGTGTGTGTGTGTGTGTGTGTGTGTGTGTAAGGGGAGAGGATAGGACAAGGAAGAGGAAGGACAGATCGCGCGCGGTCCGTGGCCCGTTTGGTAGGGTACTGCCCCGGCATTCCCCTGGTGTTGATCGGAGAAACCACGGAAAACTACCATCAGAGCAGCCGGCCGCTAGAATTCTCCTCCAAACAGCGACTGAATTCGACCTATCTGAAAAGCTAGTGTCGAAAACTTCACTTTCGGGCAGAACAACAAAACCACTGAGATTTTTTACCAGATTACTCGACTAAGTTGAGCATGATGTTTATAGGAGGGCGCCACAATCTGTGTTTATAGCCGAAGCGACAGAGACGGATATATAAAGAATCTCAATTTAAAAAAGAATTGAGACGAAGCCAAACTGTTGTTGGAAAAATGCGCGATTTATTTCGTCATAAATATGGTATCTTCCCACTGAATATTTAACTGTATTTGAACACGTCTGCACCTCAAACTGGAAAAATAAAATTATATTTTTCTCTGCAGAATAATTCAAAATTTTGATCGAATTGCTTGGATGAGCAGAAAATGTGTACTCTAATAGTCATACAAATCATTTAATTTAACTTCTGTAGTTCTCAGAATATAAACCAAATCAAATGATTTTTTTATGTAAGAAACTGCCATAATGAAGAATATTTTAGATACTTATGACAGTAAAAACGTTTTGGTACTTTATACCATACCTAACAAATCGCATAAAGTCTAAAAAAAGATGAATGCAAAATTCATTAAGAATAAAAACTAGAAATTCGATATGAAAAGAAAATATTTTTATTGTACCCTTGTACAAGAATGGTACAAATAAAAAATATTAAAAAGCAACTTAACGTGACAAAAAGTAAATAGTGAGAGCAAATCTTGCATGTGTTTCTGATGTTA